>JAHREE010000146.1:1505950-1582565 GCA_033628505.1 Tringa tobata
GGCCTGGGGGGGAGGAAGTCTCTGCTGGGAAGCAGGCAGTAGTATTGCAATCAGGTTTGTACATTCCTCTGCCGGTGTTACTGCTGTTGTTTTCTTGTTCCCTTTGCTGTTCTGTTAAACTGCCTTTGTCCCAACCCATGGGTTTTGCCTTTTCCTCCCGATTCTCCCCTCAGGGCCAGGGGAGGGGGCAGTGAGAGAGCGGCTGCCACATGGCTGCTGTCATTGTTGCGGCCTGAGGCCGAAGCACAGCTTTAGGTCAGACAAATTCCACCCCTGGCTTGCACTTTCCAAGTACATCCATGAGCTCAAGCAGGTCACTTGCACGGTGCAGCAGAGTTATCCTGAAAAGGGCTGAATTCAGCTCCATCGTTTCTGTGGAATTGGCTCTCTGTTGCCAACATACCCAGGCTGAAGATGGCACAGGTCAGGACCAGCTCTCTTACGCACTTGGTGCAACCGCAGAAGATTTTAGAGAAAGAATATATTCTCCTTCACTTGGGATATACTCATTCTGGGCTTTCCACTGCTTCCAGCAACAGTGCAAAGCAGAGGTCTATTGCACTTCCTCTCTGCTTCCGTATGACTGCTGCAATGAGAATCGGTCATTGCTCTTGGAATTGTAGGATGACATAGACCTGGTGAGAGAGGCTGTGTTATTGATTTAATATACCGAATGTATCACTTATCTTTTATCTTTAGAGATACTTCACAGCTCTTTTGTTATCACTGTGTTTGAAATGATATGGTTGGTAAAGAACCAGTACATTTCCTGTGCTAAAACTGACACCAAAGATTTTTTAAAATCTCTTCTGCCTGAATAATCAGAAATTAAGTATTTTTATGGCCTCTGGAAAATGATCTCTTTCATCTCAAGCAACTTCACTGGCAATGTTTAGATCTGATAATCGGATTACAACCATGTTGAAAGATACACCCCCAAGTGAATAAGTAATGTAATTTCCATGTAGCACAGAAGATATCTACCTGAAATGGCACCATCCACTCTCGATAATCTCTACTATCTTAAAATAATATGATTCAAGCAAAGCTGCTTTAATAAAAAAAAGGAAGAGTATATTCACTAAGCAAAATCAAATAATACTTGTTCATCTTCCAAATATTCAGGTTGCCCTTTCACCCTACCCTACTCGCAGGGTGCTTTATCCATGCCTGGGAACTGACTCCCAGCATCCCTTGAGTATCTAAAGCCTTGGTGGCCCTACATGAATAGGAGATCTCCAGCAAAGGAGGTCCTGTTTCCCCTGGATCAGCTAGTAGGGTTTCCACTCCCTGTGCCTGGGAAAAGGTCTTTTGTCTGTAATGCTGAGTCCCACTGTGCCTCAGCATTGATCAAAAGTCATCTTCCTGGCCTCTATTTTCAGTTTCTTTCTTTTTCAGAGTCTCTGAGCAAGTAAGGAACTAAACGGCTATGTAAAGAGAGCGCAGAAGGGGGAGTCTGCCTTTGCGGTCACCCCTAACTCTACCCCATTCTGGATGGTTCTTCCGAAATGGTGGTTAAAAGGTGGTGATTATGCTGTGCCAAGAGGACAGCCAAGAGTTTCAATTTGTTAGAGTATTCTCTGTGTTTTCTAGTCCTGCAGTTCTGTGGAGGTTTTCCTAAATGAGCTGTGGCTGAAGCAAGTACAAAATTAACTGCCTCTCCTCAGGCTATAAGGTGTAAAATTAAAGCAATCAGAAAAAAGAAACCATGTTTCTAACAGCGAAAGGCTCAACTTCTGTCAGCTAAGCACTGAGCTCTCTGCACCATTTTCTGCCCTTGGAATTAGATTCCAGTTGCGGTTTTCTGAAGTACCTCATTGACTACAGCTTAAATTTTCCTTGTGTATGATTTGAAAAGCCAGGCTATACTTTCTGTTCATCTGAGCCACATCATTTTCAATAACTCCTTTATTCTGGTATTAATGACAGAGCATACTTCGTGGTCCTGTTGTACAGATCCTAGGAACAAATGACTTCAGACTGCTGTAGTCATCAAGGAGAGATAGGACCTCTATAGTGCAATTCATCTTCCTTACCTAAAACACATGTTTTAGCATGGAATAGATCATGCTCTTGAAGTCCCTGACTCTTTCCATTGACTATTAAGGGACCCTAATGACTGGCAGAGAATAAATGCCTAACTTCAGAGGTATAACATGAAGGACAATGAAACATCATAAATAGGCAGCTGAACGTTTCACCTAGGCTGTGTTCCCTAAGTGGGAAAGGACTCCAGACACATGTTAGCATCCCCAAACTTTGTGTCATCACAGAAACGCTGATATTTTTTAAGGACTGAAGAAAAATGTTATTGAAATGCTACTTTGGTAGCACCTTAGAAGAAGAAATAAAGCAGGAATATCCTAGAAAAAACGTTAAATACAAGCTGATAGCTGCTAGCAGGAGGAACCCCAAGTTATATGCATTGACTTCTATGAGGTTTTTTCAACTTTGTATAGTAGGATTATATAGCCATAACTAAGATAATATTCTGAAATTGTTTATGAAATCAACACTGATGTACATATCAAGGAAATAAAAACTTTGATTTCAGAGCATAAATTATTAGGGATATAAAGCCATCTGCATCCTCCATCCAGCAGGATGGACACATCAGACAAGATTGCATTCATTTTGTAGAAGTGGCTGGATGGTGTATGCAACTTGGTACAGTGTGAAAGATGCAGTAAGAGAAAATGCTGGTCAGTAGCATAACTGCTTCTCTACCATGAAGTCCAAAGGGTATTAGGGAATCTTTTCAAAATTCTTCCAGAAACAGACATTTTAGCCACAGAAGAATAATGTCTCCCTGGAAATTTATTTTGTTCCCTTTTTCTGTCTAATCAGAAAAAAACAAAAGTTTGTTCTACAAGCAATTTACAAATGGAAACACTGAATATTTAAGAGATAGCTCTCAAAAAAATTGAAATGAAGACAAATAAACTCAGAAAAAGAATTTTTTATCTCTGTATGTAAGTTGCTTTTATAGCACTCAGTGTTACTTGAGGATATTTAAAATATTGAACCTCTCATAGTGAAAAATAAAACCAACAGATTAACAGAAAGTTTGGAATGTGTAGTTGTACAGATTTGATTTCAGCCATAATTATTTGATTCTTAACCTTTCTGGTTTGAAGCTAACCATTACCCCAAGGATGTCAATACAGGTATCGTTCATTTCTCTCACCCATTTTGGGAAATGGCAAAGTTGAGGGAAATGGTAATTCAGAAACCAGCGAGCAAAGCTGCAGTTGAACTCATTTTCAGTGATCTGTGTTGCTTAGACACACAATTTTTACCTTCTCTGGGACATGAAATGTTGTACATGTACACAGGACCAAGTTTATAATTTACATGTAACAAATGTAGAGTAATTAATCTTGAGAAAACTCAGGGCAAGGAAAGTATGTGGAAAGCTCACTAATTTAAAGTCACACTTGTTTTTTTAAAGAAAAGTTGTAATGTTTAATGTTTTACAGGGATCAGTTTAATCACTCTAAAAAGTGCAATAAAAAGGTTTTCAGTGCTGAGGTTTCCATCCTTCATGCTTGAATCTCATTCATCTCATTCATCCCTGAATATCTTGAGTCCCACATCTCCAGCAAAATCATTTTAGGCTTAGTAGTATTTTACATGCCAAGTCCTCAGCAACTGAAAACCAGTCAGAAATAATGCCTGTCAGCTCAACGTCACGCGGACAGATGCATGCTTTAGTCTCTTACTGTTATGCAAAGAACTGGTGCTGTTACTTCTGTCTTACTACTGCCTGCAAGGAGAGAGGCAGGCAAACTGCACCGCAAATGGATGCATGTATCTATCAGCTACCTCCTTTTCTTTTATTTTTTTAAAGGAAGTTCCATGTTCAAATTGCAAGGGCCAAGCACCTGAAATATCATCAAGGAAGTGTAGAAGCCAGATACATAAATAAAGCATACTGGATTTCCCAATAGCTATCTGGCATCACTACTACTGATCATCTTCTCAGTATATGCGTTTGCTTGAAACTGAGCGTCTTTGCCTGTACTGTTACTTGCATGGGATCATATTGCCACACCGCCACCCACAATAAACAGTAACTATGGTCATAAATCAAGAAGAAACCCTTCTGTGTGTTTTGGCTGGAGTCATCGTTGCCCTGATGAACATCACGGGAGCCAGCAGAGCCATAGCTGTCCCTGGAGCAGCTCTGCTGAGCTTCTCTCTGCCATCTGGCCCTGAGGAATCTGTTCATCTATCAAAGAAGCGCAAAGAGTTAAAGCAACAGGTGTAGTATCAAAGATGACAAGCCTTTCCCACTTTCATCTCTGAGAAAAGCAGCAGCATAATGAAGATGAATAGGAATTTTACAGACAGGTAATCACATGATAACAGATCCCTGTTATTTAATACCACCAGAACTATTTCAAGTAGTGTTAGGACTTGTCTGTGCCCACCAGTATCAAGTTCTGCTAAGCAGTGATCTGTAAATGTGCATGGTTCATTAGGGCCCCGAGAACAGCTGTCCGTGTCCACTCAGTATTTGATTACAGGGTATCATTAGCTTGGATTCTATATACGCTTCGAGGCTTTTGTTACAATTAACTAGAATTCTTTCTTTTTTTTTCTTTTTAGCTGTCCTGGAAAGCAGGAGAGCTAAAGACTAAGGTTTCTGTTTTACCTGGTTCTGTTCAGTATCATTTTAATGTACATTCAAGAGAAATCTGTAAATATATAATATCCATTGTAACTAGTGCAATAAAACACAGAATAGTTTCATTCCTCTTGCACATGCCTGTGCTGAGACTTGGTAGTTGAATTGTTTTAGTGGAACTACTTAAATCCACTCAAATATCCTACTGCCTTTAAAATATGTAAAAATACATATATGTAAAACGACATTATGTATTTCAAAGCAAGCTTTTCAGTTTACTTTAGTGACTCTTATCTGATAAAATAATACATTGGTTTGGCTATTATTGCATGACTTAAGTATAGTTCTGGAAACGTAAGGCTGAGTATGCTCCTTCCCATGAACTGTATGGTTCATTCATATTACAGTATGGGTTGTTTGATTTTAAATGCTTCCTACAATAAGATATTTATAGGTCACATGTAGAAAAAATGGTGATGTCATTTTTTGCCTTACTTCTATTAAGGCAATTTGATTCTTTCTACTTTTTTTCTGGATTAATTCTAAGAGAGATCAGCAAATCAAAGAAAAAGATGGATTTACAATTGATGGAATTAGGAGCAGGAATATAATCAAACCAATACATTATTAGCCGAATGTTACTCAATTATCTTGACTATTATTCTCCCAGGGTAATTAAACAATGACAAATTGTATTCATGAATCATTTATTCAAATAAAAAACCAAAATTCAGTAGTCAGCATGAATAATTATACCAGCAAAAAGACAGAAAAGAACACTCCAACAGAGTCATTGCTGTCTATAGCAAATGTGGATTTATAATATCCTGTTTTCCTCATGTCAGCTATTATGCAATTACTGATTGGTAGATCTGTTATTATATGCTAGGCCTGATCATTCACTACTGTTCTAATAAGCAATTTCTTACATTCAATATGAGTATCACCAAATTCTACTTATTTCAGTACGTGAAACAGGATAAGATTTCTAGAACAGTTTACTAATTAGTAAGATTAATTAGATTAGTAAAATATTAATGCAAACTGTAAGTATCTGGATATTATATGATGCTCAAGTTAGGGCTCGAGGGTAAAAATTGTTTTTGAAATAAACTTTCCAGACTTTGTTGCCAAGAATCCATCCCTTGTAACAGGCCCCGCTCAAAATCCAGATATGGCGTATGCCAAAAATTTGGGTAGTGTTCTGAATGGAGTGGCTCTGAAGTGAGGCTGTCAATCCCTATCTAGACACCAAAGCGAACGGCTCAGTTCTCTCCAGAAGCTCATAAAACATCTGCAACAGGACTTGCACTGCCCCCCTCAGCAGTAAATATCACTCTTCCTCTAAATCCCTAAGTACTCTCTAATGGAGTCTCCTTTTGTAATTAAAAAAAGTCCCAAATTTATAAAACCACTTGATAAAGCTAAACAGAATACACATGAGCTATAGAAGCAAATGCTGCCTGAAACAAAATGATTCGTCTGTGGAGGTTTAAGGGGTCATTTATGGAGCACAATTATGTATCAGGGTCTTGATTGTCTTCTTTTCCATAGGGATGACTTTAGATTGTGATAGTTAGACACAGAAGCCTGGAAACATTGGCCATATCATTTAGCTTTCCATAGCCGGAATTCAAAAATCTTAATGCTCTTGATCTGGCATGAGTGCTTAACAATGTAAGAGAGCAGAATTAAATACAGTTGTGTGTGCCATGCCCTTGAACCTATGGCTGTGAAAATGTGTTCGCTTTTGCTCCGTATAAATTATGTGCTCTCTACATTTTCTTAGTGAAAGGCAAAACAAGACTCAGATTTTAAACAACTCCAGATGATCTTTGCTTAGAAGAAAAGTATATTTGTTTTTAAAAATGGAAGGCACTGAGGACTGCCTTTGACAGAAACTACAGCATGGAAGGTCTCAGATGCTAACATACCAGCCCATAGCCTTTGGCTGCAGATGCTAAAAGCCCCATTTTAACATTCTGCTGTAAGTGTTCATGCCTTGCTGAAACACCTTGCAGGGGCTGCCAGCACCATCTCTTTTTTGACAGGACAGCAGACCATCCCCAAACCCACCAAGAGCCCATGCAGTCCTGAGGGTGCCTCTGGGTTGGCAGGCTGCAGGCAGCAGTTCAGGGCTGCCAGGGATGGGGAGCCCCGCTGGCCCCAGGGCACTGGCAGTGGGGAGAAAGGGAGCAAGTGGGATCTTTCTGGTCATTTGCCTGCTCTTGCACATCTTGCTTAGCCGCCTGATGGCATCCTAGCAGGAAATCTGCTTGGGCAGATTTCTGGAGTTCACAGTCTGCCAGCCCACAGTGACAATTTAGATTGAGCAGAAAATTAGTCTGAAACCAATTTATCGCTGGCATATTCTATTAAAGCAAAGCAAAACAAAACAAAATCGTTGGTGGTCAAATTAGTTTAGTTACAATGGCCTGCAGGTACTGCAGAGTTGGGAGGCTTGTGGCGGGATGGATTTCTCCCAGCTGGAGATGTTGACACAAAAATGGGAAGCAGATTGTAGGTCATGTTGTGTTAATCAAAACTTCTGTCCTGGTTGGAAGAGCTAGGCACAGAGCACAGGCAACACACAGGGCCAGAACGGCAGCCTGTTGTACAGCTGCTTGGGAACTTCTACCAAGCTGTATGAAGGCTCTTGCAAGCTGTGTGTGGGGGATGACCAACACTTATCTCTAAGCATGTACCAATATGGATGGAGAAAACTCATATCCGTTATCTTTCTGGAGGGTATCTCCCTATAGCTTGAAGATGTAAAGAAGGTACATGACGTTTGCATGCTAGCCATTACCGTAAAAGATCCCATCACTATTAAAGCCATAGTACTGAAACCTATTGGCAAAGCAGAGTACTGGCTATACAACTGGGTAAACAATAAAAATCCACAACTACTTTATTTGTTCATGAATCATTACCTATCACTAATAATGCTTATTAATGAAAAATATAATAACAAGCTATCTGGTATGAAAAGGTCAGTCTCAAAAGATCAATAAGAGACAAATTGTTGTTATGAAACAAAATACAACAGATGAGGTACTGTTGATTTTCCACAAAAGATTCATCCTTTAGCTCTGTGCAATGACTGCTATTGAAATTCTGGCAAGACCTGGGTTCTCTATTGCAATGCTGGGGAAGGATTGATGTTGGAATCTGCTGGCAGGACAAATCACAGCAATGTGCCTGATGTATTTTTCAAAAGCATTCATTTTAATATAGGAAACTCATTCAGTAGTTAATAGTAATTAAAGGTAATCATTCAATTCATTTAGTGCAATTTTTTTCCCCCCAAATGATTAATAGAGCTGTTGTAAAAGAGAATGTTGCTACCCAAACTTTCTTTAGATAAAGCGATAATAAGAAACACAATAAAATGCTGTGATGAAAACAAAGTCACAGCTCACAGCCTTTTTCTACAGCTTTTCTTGCAGCTGTGGCCCAAATTATAGAACTTTTCCACATACTTAACTCTGGCTCTCATTTACAGTAAGTAGGTTTACCATGGACATCTGAAAATATGTGATTTTTCTTTCATCATATTGATTTATATGACTGTAATTATGACTATCATGATGTTTGGGAAAAACACTATTTTTCCTGTTACCTGCTTGCACTTGTTATGTTGTGCAAACTACTGTAGGCCTTTTTCAAAAAAAAAAGCACATCTGCATCCTGGCTCCTTTATCCTGTTGTCTTATTTGCTCTGTCCTGGGCATGGAGCTGGAGCACAGAGGGACAGGCAAATGCAGCAGGCTGCCTGCGATGATGGCAGCAACGGTCAGCCTGGTCTGATGAAAGCTTTAGATGTTTCTTTGTAAAAATGTAAACCCTTCCACCTCCATGAAATTAGGGCCAAAGAAGCTGGCTCCTTCGAGTTGCGCCTCTATTTGTAGCATTGAGATCAGAACCCCAGATCCAAACTTCCTGAGGCTCTCAGGAATTCAAATTCTCATTTGAATTCTAGATCCAGATCTGGATCCAGGTTATGCATTTTGGGCTCATTTCTGAGTTAGTAGGACCAGCGATACTCTACTGATCTATAGGCAAAGAGACATTAAAACAGCAAAGACAGCTCCCCAGTGCAGTTAAATTCCCAAAGAAGGGACTCAAGCTGCTGCTTTGGAAATAGCAGAGGAACACTTTCAGGTGTCCCAGTCTTTTGCATCAGCTTGTCAGTCAGTTCTTTTCATGATTAAACTCAGCAAGGATCATTTACACAGTAAGTGGTTCACCTTCACCTGCACAAAATACATCCTATAAAAATCCCATTGAATTCTCTGAAGATTCAGAGCAGGAATAATCTCTTTTTCTGTGAACCTGTCCTCTTTATTGTCTTTAAATCAAGAATGGCCATTATGAGAAAAGATTGTTCTGGGACTATTTGGGGAAACTATTTCAGAAACCGGGGTATGCCTTCACTTCTTACAGGAAAGAATATGTTCTGCTGTGTGAACAAACAGTTAGGGTTTATTTAGTTGAATTAACATATTTGCATGGCCAGCTTGAAAGGGCATAATGTAGGTTGTTAACCCAAATTCCTGTGAAAATGAGACACATATGGCTTTGTTGTTTGTATAAGCGTACACATTTTGACTTCTGGGATTTGACTTAGAAATATAAAGTTCCTACGAGCTGTATGAAAGTAGCTAGCCACTTGATGAGGAAGATAATATTATTGTCCGTATTGAGGGAAAAGCATCAGTGAATATGTTACCCTTTAAGAAATGCCAGAGAATCTCAAGATGGGACACTGACCCTTGGGAACACAGCATTGCTGTTAGATCCACTGCTCACAGAGCAACCTGCTTCTTTAGGCAATATTTAATGCTATGCTAATGAAAGCTATTTGTAAGTCATTCAGGTTTTAAACCCCAGGAATTGGAGACCTGTTGAGGACGACGGGCTAGTTGTTTGGGCAATGTCTTCCCATGGCTAGGACTTTATCACAAGGGGGATGAGCACAAGGTACCTTCACCTGTGCTCTGACATTTTTCTGAATCAGTTGCTCTGTTTCAGTTGATGTATGGCCCAGGTTCCTATAGAAACACAGCCATGGGATTCTTGCTATTTGTGTGACCGCTTGGGTTTCTGCAGACCCATGCCTTGTCAAAACAACTTTTCAAGATGTTACATATTTCAACCAAGTTCACAATGGGGTAAATTCTCAAAGATAGTTCATTTCCTAAAGAGCCATTACATTGGGAAACTGTCTACAAAAAATCAAAAGACTGTGCCAGAGCCCTGACAAAGTTCCTCCGGCAGGGAGTTCCCGCCTTACTAGATACCAAAGGCTTGAATGCTGTGGGGCCTGCTTTGCTGTCCCCCGCATGTGTGACATACATAAACTAAGTGGAAAGTGGCTCTTTAAAGTGGCTAAGGGCATGCAAGTATATTTACAGCACATCTAAAAATTGTTGCTAGGATAACTAAAATGTTTATGGGCAGAATATGGGGAGAGAATTTTATAATGTGATGATTGTACTTCTGAATGTCTGTAACCCAAAAGTTTGCCCAGTTCTGAATTCCAGCCCATTTATAATGATATATAAACATTATACCTTCCATGCCTGAGTAGAAGCCAAGCTAAGGACACGTGACATCTGCTCCAGATGAAAGTGATTCGTGCTTATAATGTAATTCCACATATATAACAACTTCCTCAACTTTTTTTGCAGTTACTAAGGAACTACTTTGGGCATCTGGGGAGGATTGTCAGTGTGACAGTATTGGCCTGTTAAGAGAGTTTGGAATTCAAATTCCCCTTGTGAAGATGAGGAGTAATAACTCAGTAACTACTGTCTTGTGAAGAATTATCCATTTGGCACACACACAGATATATGAGAGATGTTCTTATGCTGAAGTGGATATTCCAGCCTTCATTTGTTTCCTGTGACATTCCTGAAAAATGTGACTGTTTATTTTTCCTTGTGCAACAAACGCTACAGGCTTTAAGTGGAAGCAATGCTGCAGTACTGCTCAGTCACAGTGGTCTTGGTACTTCTCAGTCACATGGCAATCTAGTCAACCGGTACAGAGCTCTGCAATTGATTACAACTTGCCACAACTTTAAGGATGCACTCCCTCCCAACATACAGTATCGCTGGTATCAGCACCTGCATATTTTACACCTTTTATGTTACTGCAGCTGTTAAATCTATTCCATCTTTCCTGTGGCACCCACATCAGTTAATCTACAGTCACGAATCCATAAGGGCTCAATGCTCATCGAATAAGAAGTTCGTCTCTGTCCCGGTAGCATTTACTGCATCATCACTTTTCTTACAGGACATGAACTTTTCAAGAGCTCATGAAAAGTTGTGAACAGAGCCTTAATTAAAACCATATTCAGCAGAAAAGTATCTTACATTATGAGTGAAGATCTGGGTAATATTAAGCAGCTGTTGTTATTACTGGCAGCCACAATGACAGATAACAGGTAAAACGCTTGACTGAACAGGCCTTTGGTCAAACAACTGATGTTGCATAGTTATTCTGCTGTAAGCCCCTGACCCCCATTGAATACAGAGATATAATACTGACAGATAAACAATGAAATCTGTATGAGTAACAAAAGCGTTGTCCTTCTTCCTGTTCTTACTGATAAATACTGGCTGGATGAATTCAGACTTGAGAAGCCCTAATGAGAGTTCATAGATTTGAGGGACAGGAACTACAAAGGCAGTCTGATCTCCTGACATGGGTTCACAACCTCTTCCAGTAATTCCCATTCAATAGCTTGTAACTAAACTGGAATACAGCCCATTAAACAGATATACAGTCTTATTTTTACAGATACCAGGGCTGGAGATTCCACATGTTTTTTTTTCCAGAAGTCCCAAAATTTCTAAAAGTTTTAGGATTCAGGTGACAAAGCCAGCATAACAATTTCTTGCCTTCCCACCTTCTGGCTACTCCCTCTCACCTCTGTGCTTCTGCTCCCTCATTTGTGCCAGTCCAGGTCTTTGTGGATCCATGGTGTGAACCAGATTGTTGTAATGATTAAAAAAACAATGGGAATCTCTCAATTTGACTTAATTACAGAAGAAACATACTGTTAACTAACTCCTTATAGGCTGAGGCATTGCTGCAAACTTGATTTAGTCTTGTTCCACATGTTTGGTAGTTATTTACATCCCAAGTGTGTATAAAATGCTACCTTTCTACTATGGAAAAGCTTTACAACAGCTGCAATACAGTTGCACTAAGAAGTGAGTGAGCAAGTTTCATTGCAATTGTCAATTAACAAAATTATTGGAAGGTTGAAAATTGAAGACAGGCATTTGAGTAGCTGGACAAGACCATGAGAGAGCTCTGATTTATAGAACTAATTTTATGCCAAAACTGCAAGCAAGGCAGATCAGTCAATATCTCAGTTTTCTCTTTAGTTTAGAAGTGGGAGCCCCGGTGTCTTCACTTGGCAAGGCTTGTATGTTGACATCCTAGGAGCCTTTTTGAGCTTGTAGGATGCTAAGGAAGAGTAATTTCCTTACAGGGTAAGCCACAAGACTGTTCTGCATTCTGGGAGACTGAGGGTTGACAACCAGTTCCAAAAGAAAGCCAGACCTCCTTGCCACCTTGGAGGTCTGTGTAACTTCTGTACTTGGAGGGCTTTGTGGCATCAGCTGGTCTGGCAATCATGCCTGGCAGTAAAGGGTCCAAAGGAAGCATCTTCCACTTAAACCTCTGCTCCTTGACCAGCACGATGAGTGCACTCCCTACCTACAGCCCTGCTGTTCATTGGGAACAGCCTTGTGCATGTGGGGAACAGGCAGCTACACCAACACACAGGGATTTACAGCTTAGCTTCTCGGAAAATTCTGTCTCTTTCAAATCTCTACTCCATGTTTTCTTCTTTGTCCCCATGTCCCAGGAGGCAGCTCCTAATCCCTCATCATTTACTGCATGCACACCCCATGGCCGAGGAGATGGAAAGGGAACTTTTATGTGTTGCTGCAGGTTTTGCTCTGAAAGGTGCTCATGTACACACAGTGATGGGCACATTGGAGGAACCTGAATAGTACAGAATATGCTGCCATCTCTGTTTGAAATCACTTTCTTCCCAGTGAGGTGGTTCTGCTTGCGCCTTCATCCTGTAGAAAGACTTTATCGTTCATTTAATACAGCTTAAAGTGGAAAGATAAGAGTATTGTCTCTGTGTGTGGCACTCGTCTAAGGCTGCAGTTCGTTTCTGAGCTGGTGAGCAAACAGAAGCAGTTACAGGAGGGAATACAAGTGAACAATGTAAAACAAGCCTGATGAGATCCACAGATGAATTGTTCTCTTTTTAAATCTCTTCTTTTAATGAAAAAAAAAGAAGGAATAAGACTAGAAATAAAGCACTGGGTTTTTAACAGTGCATGCAATCAAGTATTGAAACAGCTCGTGTTGTGAGGCTTTCAAACAAGGCGGGATGTCTTTCTAAAACAGATTCAAACAGAATCAGCCTTTATGGCAGGATTCCTGTGTTGTGCAGAGACTCGGGTGAGATTTTTGTCACAACCATCCTGGTCTTAGACTCCCAGTAAGTTTTATTTCAGTTGCTCTCCTTCTGCATGGTGGGAAGAAGGCATATTTTTTTAATTAGATGGCAAAGCAATCATTTAATTCTTGGTGATTGTATATTTCATATATATATATATAGTTTTAGTTGTACACTCATACAAAAGAATCCTGTATCTCCACTATGTCTTTGTCTTTTCTTTATTTTTGCTGATTAAATTCTTAAGTTTTCAACTCCTGTGACTAAAACCAGCCCCAAGAATAGAAGACAGGTCTTTGTTCTAAACCTACTAGGGTTAAACATCAGACACAAACAAGCATCATACAAAGATGCACAGCAAGTTCAAAGATTTTGACACATCTGTGTGGATCACATAATGGGACTTTGCTGCCTATCACTATCTTCCCTTTATCATTATGATCTTATAAATATTGCTTATTTTAAAAATCATCTAGCACTAAACTTAGGCACCTGATAACATTTTGAATACCTCAGGTTAACCTAACAGCTACCTGGGCTGGTATGTATAACACAGGTAACAGAGGTGTGCCCTTCCAGAGTGATAGTGGGATGACAGGCAGGACAGACAGGAGACCCTGAAGTCTTACGAGTACCTGTGCTTCGCTATGGAGTTACTGAGATAGCAGCTCACTTCCCTGCTGTCTAATATACAAATCAGCATATTTTTAAAAAATTCAAAACCATATTGCTTTAAGAAGGAAAATCATTATGAGATTAAGACTTCAGATGGCCTACACTGGTCTGTGTTCATTAATTTAAGATAGGGTTGTATTATGGTATCTGAGAACTTAGCCCAGAACGTTAATTACTTGAATAGCATCTGTGATAGGTAAATGGTTAAAGTCAGAGCTGTCGGTGAACCTTCCCAATGGTAATTTAAACTACCGTTCTGGTCTCTTTTCAGTGTTATTTATGGCTGGCTAGCTTGACTACCAGATAGAAAGTACCTAAACCTGGCCATTGAAAAGTCTATACCAGATAACAGATTACCTTGGAGGTAGCAGTGTTTGTGTTCAACATTTTGTCAAAATACCAAGCTGGTCCTCTGGGAGGCGGAAAATACTTTCCTCCCCTTTGAGGTCTTGGTTCTGCTCAATGTGACCTGTACAGCAAACACTGTGAGAGGATGGTATTTAGTTTGCACTTACATTTTCAGTCTTCTGCAATTATAATAATTAGAAGGATCTGGCACTGGTCTCTCTTTTCTTTCCGAATATTAATTGTGTTCATCATCACTTGTAAGAATTGACCATCATTTTAATATGTTAATTAACTGCAATTTTATTTATAGACATCCTGATGAGGAGACGTAAGCCTAAACCAATTGCCTGCGTCCACAGTACAAAATCCAAATTCAGATCCCTTCTCAAAAGGTCCCTATTTTGACACATCGGACTGAAATCCGTAATGCATGTGTCCTGGCCTTCAGGCTTATCTGGAATCTACATTTGAATAATGTTTGGCTTTCAGCCTTTTTATTTAGGAAAAAAACAATGTCTCTAAAAAGTCATCCTCTAACAGAAGAACTCAGATGATAAATCAGGCCAGCTGTCATTATTTGGTCAAAACCTGGGATCTAAAAGTTGAAAATTAGAAATTAGAAACTGAAATAATAATAGAAAAGAGCTTAAAAAGAGTTTTGTATTTTTTTGTACTGAATAAATTGTTAATAGAATTTTCCTCTTTCTTTCCCCTTTTCTTGTTTTAAAATTATGGTAATTCCTTATTATGTTTTACTGTTTATAGACATTTTGCATCTCATAGGATGGTCTATAATATGCAGTGAGGTGGTATTGGCACTATTTTTGCTCCTTGATTAGGAAAATGTATCTGTGAACACGTGAAAATTTCCTTACTTCAAGCAATATTGTCAAGAACACATCGTGAATGCTTTGTTCTTCTTGCATTGAGGGCAAAACCTCTAAGTCAATGCTTACAAAATGTCTTTTTGTGTTCTTGATATAATTTCTATAGCTGAGATATTTCAAATTTCCTCTCCTGAATTGCATCTCTGTTAAGTGCTCTTTAAGAAAAAAAAAAAAAGAAACTTTTTCTGCTGTTGGAGTGCATTCCTTTCCAGAGACATGGGTGTCACACCAGTCACTTTCAGTGCCATCCTCAAGTTAATAACCTATTTTAAAAGAAATGTTTAAATAAACAAAAATGTTTAAATCTGATAGTAAGCATATAATTACCCAGGAGATCTCAATAAGAATAACTTGCCCTAAAATACTTGAACGGGGTTTATTAACTTCAGCTGAGTAGGTGACTAATGTAAATATTCATCAGAATTCCTTGATAAGCAACAGAGAAAGATAGAGCCTTTCACAGTACATATCATCCAATTTCAATACAGGTGTATACAGTAGGTGGGATGAGTAACACTCTAAAGATGTGTATCTTCCTCTAGGCTCCATTCAGAGAGACCAGATAATTTGCTTAGACTAGACACCTACATTGCAGATAACTAAAATTAGGGGAGCTGGATCTTGCCCTGGGTGCCTAGCTGAACAGAGAATATTTCTCAAATTACTTACAAAATTAATGCCACATTGCTTAGGAAGGCTTCTGATTACTCATGGGCCTTCCTGGGCTTCGTAAGCTGCTGTGCTTTGTCCAGGCCCTGCTGCAGAACTTGCCAACAGACTTTGCAGAAACTCTGATGTAACTGGGCATCCCAGGAATTTTTGGAAGAAAACAAAACACCGGGGCACTGTGTCTGGTGCTGACTTGGAGCTCACAAGCCCAGCTGGACCCAAACTAACCCAGGCATTGCTAAGGTATGCTCCTGACTCTGTACCTTTGGTGGAAGGGGACTTGTCATCAGTAACAGCAACAGACTTCCAGTTGCTCTGTGCCAGCTCATGGCACTGAGCAAACAAGCCCTCCTAGAACCCTACAGAGGTGTCTCAGCACCACTGCTTCCAAATTTCTGAGGGTCCTGTTAATGGAAACACAGGGCTGGCTCAGCACAGCACCATTTTCATTTGGATGAGGTCTGCTGAGTGGGATTGTGACTCAGCCTAGCCCCAAAATAAGCTTAGCTGTGCACTCGAATGGCACTGCGGAGTCAATAGGACCACCTCAGTGTCTCTGCTTTCGGGCCATGTGTAATCCACAGTGCAGATAAATGACCCACTGAGGACTGATTGCTGACTGCAGCTTCTGCTTTCCAAACCTGTCACTGAGAGTCCTAAGTGCCCTAATGCTGAGGAGCAAGACCTGTGTGCTACATGAAATTTACCTAAATTCCCCTCTGCACCCCGTTTTCACTATGTCCTCTCTGAAGGCATTTAGAGAGAAGCCCTAAGGCTGTAATATTTTTTTCTGTTAAAAGGGACCACTCTCACAGCCCTGACTACCACTGTAGGTTTGCTTGTTAAAACCTTCAGGAGCACCAAGGGTCTCACCTGACAGCTCAGACATGTTTATTCATTTGTTTTTCTTGGCCTGAAAGCCTCATACTGGTTGCAGTGTGCAAGCAGAGGGTGACAACAACGCCTGTACGGTCCATCTGTCTCCAGAGGGACTGCCTGAGAAGGTCTGCCTCACCAGTAAAGCTTTTGCACCAGTGGAGCTCATTCTCTGGTCACCAAAGAAATTATCCATGTGTATTTTTGTTGACATTGCCCTTGACTGGTTCCTGATCATGATGAACCTTTTCATTCAATCCATTCACAGGACACCTGCTGTTATAGGGACATGATTTTCAAATGCCAGCTTTGAAGCTGGTAGGACCAAAATTTTCTGTGCCATGGATTAGCCTCAGGCTCAAGAGGTTCCAAAAATCTTTGCAATTCTTCCTGACCCATTTTCAGGAATGAGGGTGGGGGAAAATTATTCTTGCCTATGCGAAAAACAATTCTGTCAAGCTTTTATTTAGGATAGTCTCATTCTGCCACACTTTACCAGAAGGACTGGAAACTGGGCCTACGGGAGAATGTCTCCATGTTTAGGGTCACAACATGGCATTATTAGCTCACTTAACGGGCTCCCAGGAGCAGGGCAGGCAATGAAAGCACTTTCCCAGCCTAGCTGGAGGGTGAGCTTCAGACAGACACACACAGAGGTCCTATGTGAAAACAGCAAAAAAGAAACATCTCCATCAAGTATTTTGACAAGTTTATTTGGCATCTTTTCTCACCATTAGTAGCACTCCTAATAATTCATATAGGGGTAGTGAAGATCCTGGATAATGTGATGATTCAGTCTTAATTTTTCCCAAATTTAGTTTTTACAAAGTTTATGAAATCATGCATGGAATCAAAGTTAAAGGACTGTTATTTAGATTGAAATGTCAATAATTTAATGTGAATACTAAATCTGTCAGTGCAAACCTAATCTGGCCTCTTTGGTGTGTGCCCATTATGACAGCCTTTAATTACACAATCACAGATTACTTCAAGGTGAGTAACTATGTCTCTGCGACACTGCTGAGAATTTGCTGGTCTGACGTCAGAAATGAAGTTTGGAGTTTTTCTCACAAAGCAGGGAGGTCTTGGTGTGCCTCTCGCATGGGGCATGAGAAAAGGAGGGACCTTCAAAAGGCTGCCCTCACTGTCTGCCATCACTGCCATGCCTGGACCAGTCCCCGCTCAGCAGGTGAGCTGGCATAGCCGTTACAGCAGAGGGGTGGACCTTGGTTTAGAGAAAGACAGGAAGCTGTATTTCCTATGTGAGAGAATATTCTGAACTCTTGGTAGAGAATATTCTGGTACTCTTGGGAGTACCAAGGGAGAAAGGAGGATGATTGTCAGCTTGTCAGGAGATAAGGAAGCTTGATAACATACTGGAAAGCTAGACCTTTCCTCCTTTTCCAGAGGAATTTTGGCAGTGTAAATGAAGCAATGGGTTTACAATATCGTGGTAGCCTCCTAGCAGCTAGGAAGCCAAGGCAAAACCAGAAAAAAAGCAGATTTACTGGCTGTATCTGCTTTTTATTCCACTATATCACATTCAAACAAAGTATTCTTGCATGCATATTCACTATTCAGTTTGCAAGAGCTAACATACATGTTATCTGACCATTTGCTGCAGGCTCAGCCTGTGTTGACTCGAGCCTGGTGAAATACAGACATATTTACTGAAACCAACCAAAGGGAAAACATTAGGTTTTATTTGAAAGATGTCCTAAGATAATGTGGTATATTAAAGGACATAATTAACCAATTCTTAATTAAATTCTGATTAAATCGACCAAGTGTTAGGAGAGTCTGTACTTGGATACAATTGTTGTTTTTTTAAAAAATATTATTTTGTTCCGTTTCTATGAACATAGGATTTCAGCTTTCCTGGTGTCCATGAGTACATTTGAGTGAACATTTATTCATATAAATGTAAGTATTTGTTTTTTAACATAACCATTGTCACATACATAGCTGCCAGAAGAGTGAGGAGGTGCAGGTTGGTGTTCTTTAAGTATGGTGATTTTCTACTCAGCTAATTTATCTAATCTTGATAATATTTGTAAATGCCTTGCCCAGTTTCCAAGGGAGAAAAAGATTAAACCAGGACAGCTCGTGCATATCTCAGTCTGTGTAAGGATGTAAAACTAGGAAGCAACCAGAAAAGCAGTGATGCTCCTTTTTCACTTGAATGTGTATTTACTGGTTATTAATCGGGTACCTGGAGCCCAAGGAGTTTAAGAATTCATTCAGTTTTAGAAGACCACCCAGCAACAGTGTCTGGGAAACCACTGCTCTGAGCAGTTTTTCACTATATTATGGTTTCAAATACAAGGCAAGAGTGTGCAAAGCCTTGCATGAGATCAAAATCTAAGCAAAGCAACATTCAGCATCCAGCTATCTTGATAACAGGAGTCATAAAAATAGGCTGCCTCAGACTACTCAAATTAGATGGAGAAATTATATTCCCCAAATATTTGTGCAGAGAAAGTCAGTCTCACTTAAAAGTTCACTGGAAGTCAGTGGTGCAGGCAACATGAAATCAGATTTGATTTAAAATACGTATGGACAGGAAAAAATGCATTCACTCATTTTCCAGACCCATACTGGTATGGGATGCATCATACTAAAGAAATAGGGGTTACTGCAAATCAACAAAAAACAATTATTTGAACTGGAATTTGACCAGGACATCCATCTGAACTTCTTCTCCTTCCAAAAATATTACTATTTTGAGAGCAAATGTCCTGCAGAAAGTTTTAGGGATGGCTTTTTTTCTCCTTCACTTGTTCTAATAGCCATTGGATTATTTCCAAAAATATTTCATTTAGACTTCATTTAAAAAACAGATTGGAGCACTCCCACACCAGGTCATGGTCCTGTAGGCTGCTAGAGGAAGAACAGTCTGTACCTGTCACATCAGGATCTCCATGTGAGCACGATAAGGGAATACAGAACAAATGTTTAGTGCATTTCTCAGTTCTCAAGACTTTAATCTTGCGTCTGTGAGAAAAGTAGGCCACATACTCTGGATCTCTCACCATTATCCCATGGGGACAAAACGTGTAACAATGTGTTTTGACTTGTATGCCTGTAGGAGTTTCTGCATACGCTCTCTCTCCTTTTTCTCCTTCACACACAGAGGGAATATTTGTTCTTCAAATAACCTGATGTATTAGAGGACTGTAAAAACTACTGTGAGCTAAAGAAGCAGTAATAAATCTGTCTGTATGTTATATATGGACTGGCGTATCATCATAATGAATTATTCAATTAAATGTGGTAATGATAGCACATTGGCATATGAAATGCTCAGGTGAATAAAGAGGTGCTTTGAAGTGCAGAAATACTTTTGGAGTCAGCTGAGGGAGAATAAACAATTTTCAAATATAAGTTTCAGAGAAAGAGAGTGGCTGGATCTCCCTGCTCAGAAAAGTCCCCAGTCTAAACCCACTCCTTAATAAACTCCAAACACAGCCAGATGTAAGGTGCTTGCTGCCACAAGTTCAAGTAAAATCAGGTGCTAGTCACAGTCTCCTCCTCACAAAGGAGAAGCTAATTGTCAGTCAGGGGAATGTGAGAAAACATATGGAACTCCAGAGCGTAAATCTTCAAAACTGGGGATGAATGAAGCAAAATAAAGAGCCAGTCTTTCCATTTGCACTTAGATTACAATGTCTGGGCACATTTGTTCATGTACAGGCTGCACAGGGAGGCCTCCTTTGGTGCAGAATAAAGACAGCAGTGCAGTCTTCCTTTTCTGGCCTGTGCAATCAACCATCGTTAGTGGTAATATCACAGTGGTGTGATGAGGAGAACCTGAAGGAGCTGGGGTTGTTCAGCCTGGAGAAAAGGAGGCTGAGGGGAGACCCTATCGCTCTCTGCAACTCCCTGAAAGGAGGGTGTAGCCAGGGGGGGTCGGTCTCTTCTCCCAAGTCACAGGCAATGGGACAAGAGGAAACGGCCTCAAGTTGTGCCAGGGGATGTTCAGATTGGATACTAGGAAAAATTTCTTCACTGAAAGGATGGTCAAGTGTTGGAGCAGGCTGCCCAGGGAAGTGGTTGAGGCACCATCCCTGGAGGTATTTAAAAGACATAGTGCTTAGTGACAAGGCTTAGTGATGTTTTTTATCAGAGTTAGGTTGATGGTTGGACTGGATGATCTTACAGGTCCCTTCCAACCTAGACAATTCTGTGATCCTATAATTCTATATCCTGAGGCTGAATCTCTCCTTTGCCATCAGAAATTATTTGGGAAAGGCTCTTACGGCCTCTGCAGACAGTCCTATTTGCTGGAGGGGCTGTCATGTGTCCATAACTCATCCTTGTTAAGGGGCTAAGCATCTAGCTTTTTTTCTCTGGTTCTTCCCCCAGAGCTTTCCACCAGGGAAAGGCCCCAGGGAAGGACTGTTATTTTACTGTGAGGCAATTTGGGGAAGATGACCACGACATACCCACGCAATAAGGTAATTATTGTGTGTTAGTTAACTTGTTATCAAAAGAAATTAAGCAACAGAAACTCCCATGTTTTTGTTTTAGAGAAAGTCGAGCCCTGGATAATTAGTTCTCCAAGCTTTTCAGACTCACTTCTACACTCATGTGTAGGGTTGCACACCATGGATCCTACCAAATGGTACATTTGACTCACATGGAGCTGATTTTTTTACTGACCTCAGAGATGAGAGGAGTAAGGGTATGGTCTCTGGGTGTGAATACAGGGGACACAAAGTCTACGTAGGAAACAAAATGCGCCCTACCCCCTCAGAGGTTCCCTTGGAGGCAGCTCCTGACGGAGAGGAGAAGGGAGGAAGATATCTATTATTCTTCCCCCTTGTTAGACGGGGACATGGAGACTATCTCCTTCAAGAATATTCCCTACCGGGCTTTGTGTGCTGCACTCCGTGTTTTATACAGAGATGACCCTGAAGGCAGAGCATGTATCTGGCAAAAGATGTGTTCAGCCATTATCCCTTGAACTTGTGTTCTGATTAATCTTCAGGGACAAAGAGAATTAGAGGTGATAAAATCCTGCGTTTCCGTAGTACCATTCTTGAAGGACCAAAAAGGCATTAATTAAGCTTCCCAACAGATCTCTGTGCAGCTGAGCAAAATGCAGTACAAAGAGATTAAAGGTCCTGTTTTCAAACTTGCTCCCCAAAATATGGGCAAGTAACTTCATGCATCCACATTTTAAAGTATTTTCCTGAGACCTTCACCCATCCATGTAATGAGGCTAACAGCTGCCCTAGAAAACACCTCAGCAATACTGTTGCTGGGCTGTAACCACAAAAATTACTTCTTCCCTCTTACAAAAGTTATTCCAAGTCAGTGAGGAATGTATTGGTAATTGCAAATCCACCTTGAGAATAATCTATTTTGAACTGACATTTTGGAAGGTTTGTTTAAAGTTTCAGAGGAATGTGCTAGTGCTTGTTTTAGGAGCTCATTCCTTCCCTTTTTTTTGGCAAGACAAGATTTTTGTCTTGAGCAACAGAGCCCTCAGAGAGGGGGTTATGGGGCTCATGAATCCCCACCAAAGGTATGTGTTCATCTGGCTAGTGCAATCCTTTTGTCAGGAGCTGCCTTGTAAAGCACCCAAGGCCACATTTCAGGGAGGACAAGGATTCCTGACCCAGTGTGCATTTGTAGGTGGGAGAAAAGATCTAAAACATAGCAGATGATGGTTCACATGCAGCTTGCCTTCAAAGGTCTCATTTATTTTATATATTTCTAAATCAAAATGGCAAATGTGAAAACAACTTGATAAAACCATTCTTCGTAGTGTTTTTTTTTTTTCCGTGGTTACAGTGATTTCATCCCGTATGAGCTCAGTTAAACAGGTTGCATAATGTTTGGCTCCCCATCTTGAAGTCTGTACATGGGAAAATAGAATGTAGCCTAGAAAATTTGTTTCAGAATTCTTTTATTATATTTCCATACTGCTGAGAACTAATGCTACCATATGTCTGGATTTTCTGAAATCTCTTTCCATCTAGAAAGTCTGAGGATTTTTTTGTATTTGATTGGAATTTCTAGAGTTACCAGGTAACGTTCAAACCAGATACTACTAAGCAGGCTGTATGGAAATCACTGACTTGTTCATGAATGATATCTGATGCTACGGGAAGCATCAGAAACTATGTGAACATGGCCTACATTCAATACATATATATATATATATATATATATGATACATATACAGCCCATGAGTCTTCCCTGCCTTGAAAGCTTCAAACCCAAGGTGTGTATCACATGGTATATGACAACATGCTGCCATGCCAAAAATGCTGCACAGGAACACAGTTGCACTAGTGAAAGGAGGCTATGTTATTCTTGTTGAGGGAACTCAATGGGAAGTGCTTGTCATTGCATGACCTGGCTTTTAGTGGGATAAACTTCTGCTGCTGGCTTTGCTGCTGATTTGCACTGAGAGCTTAGACAACCCTGAAGTGCTGGCACTTGTGCCCAGATCCAGGGCAGCAGCACTGAGCACATCCCACCCAGTCTGACTTGGGACCTGCTGCTCACGTTGGTGTCTCCTGAATGTCTGACTCTGCAGCCACAGTGCTGGAGCTGCAGCCACCCTCAGCTGCTCCCGCCCCAGGGCTGTGATGCATCCACCCATAAAATCCACACAAAGGTAGAAAATCCCAAAAATCTGCTCCAACAAGATTTTCATTTAGATAAAGAAGACCTGTCCACAAGGAAATAGGTTTGCAGTCGCATAAGAAAAATTGTGCTTTACTAATACAACTTGCTTCATTTGAAGGGTAAAATTATTTTATTACACCAGTACAAAGCTATCCAACAGACTAAGTGGACTTCATTCCCAAAATTTACAGGAACCCCTGATAGTGGTAAAGCGTTCCCAGGGTAGGTACAACCTGTGTTTCAGTCGCTCATCTTCAAAACAGCAAAAAATGTCTCTAAAAAGGGTATGTGGGCCAAATTCTCTTCTCAACTGCTTTCTTTGCAAACCATTGGAAATCAATGGATGTGGAAGTGATTCACAAGCAATGAAAACAGAGATGTG
Organism: Tringa tobata; assembly: GCA_033628505.1. Taxonomy (NCBI): domain Eukaryota; kingdom Metazoa; phylum Chordata; class Aves; order Charadriiformes; family Scolopacidae; genus Tringa; species Tringa tobata. Next base: position 1,529,557 of record JAHREE010000146.1, read on the forward strand.
GTTTGGTTTTCTTTTTTTTTTAACAGGGAGAAGACTTTTGGGATTATAAGTGTGAATTTCAGCAGAATTTGGGTATGATACAATGACTTTTCAAGAGGATTTAAGAAAAAATCTTAAAGATTTAATCTTAAGAACACCCTTTTGCCATATGCTTTCTGCTATGAACATCTGGTTCCAGTGAGATCTCACTGTCGGATATTTTGTAATGCAAAAATGTGTTAAGTGACTTTTGCTCAGAGAAAAGTTTGGTCACAGACCCTTTATCCTCAATGTTCTATGTACAGTAAGGCTCCAGTCTGTACATTGCGCATCTGGGGACAATTAAATATCACAACTAACCAGGAGGCATTGATCTTAGCAGGAATAACAGCCAGGCTGCAGACAGACAGATTGGAGTTTGTTGTAAGATCTGGGTAAGATGGAGCAATATGGAAGAGAACCCATGACACAGAAAATAGCACAATATATCATGTGCTAATGGTACCATTTTTTTGCTGACTGCCTAGCCAGTCATTCTTTCCTCTGAAACCTTAGCCTGTGGCAATTAAAGCAAGGCAAAAATGCAATTTTTCCTTAAGCAGTCACTGAAATTTAAACCTGTTCATTGATGAAATTTATTCATGACCTCTAGTAATTTCTGACTTAATGGACTGAAACTTGAGGGTTTATAAGCTTTCATTCAAAAATAATATATATTCTGGATGCATATACATAATGAATATACGTTATGTAGCTCCAGTTTTTAGGTTTTGCTTTCTCTAAGTGGCCAATGATTCTGACTTTGAGAAATTAGATGTCCGTTACTTTTTGGAAAATTGAAGCCTTCTGAGGAAAATGAAAATGGACACTCAAAATCAGAGATCCTTACAGCATAGTCCCTACCACATTCTATGAGTGTTTGCCTCTGATGGTGTCATCTGGCAACGAATTCCTTGAATGATTTGTATATATGAGTGCTTCAGGCTGGTCAGTCACCCTATGCAGCTTTTACCCAAGGGTAAAGGAAGGGTAAAGAAGATGACCCATGGCTGGTTATTGTCACATTAAAATCCCTTGTCCGAAACCTATATAGTGTGCAAGCTGTTAATTTTTTACATCAAATAAAGCCACCCTTTTGCCATTTTTTTCTAATCTGAGACAGCTGAATGGGCACTGTAGGTGGTACCTAGTGTAATGAATACAGGGAAGGGGTGGGAAGGCTGAAGAATAAACAGAATTAGTTTGATAGAAGTGGCCTGGAAAGACAGATACTCTCCTTGTGGTGCAGGGGCTATGAAATACCCTGAACAGAATGGTTTGCATTAGGAAGGACTGAAACTAGGCAAGTGGCAGAAATGCTTGCACGAGCAGGGCATTAACAGGCTTGAGCAGAAAAGCAGCAGAGTGATCAGAAAGTGGAATTTTCTTGGGTAGAGCAGACTGAGATGCAGGGTTACAGCAGAGAGACTGGATTGATGGAGCTGCAGCCAGAGTTCTCACTCATGCTGAGAAGCCCCGGGAAGGTGTTCAAGTTGTCAGGTATGCAGCAGACACAAGTGATGAGGAAAAGCTTCAGGAGGGTATACTACTAGTGTAATGAGGCGTGCTGCACAGTGAAGTTGCTTTTCAAGAAATTCATAGTACTTACACTGGTAGGTTTTTGATCAGAGCCATAAGATCTTCAGATTCTGAAACCAGGTTGATTAAGTCTTTCCATTCCTCCATATCACCAGAGGAGTTCAGGGTGAAAAGAAAGCTTCTGATAGCATATCTTCTGTGAAAATCACACAACTCTAAAAGATTTCCTCCATGACGCTGCTTAACTGTAATTTTCCAAACACACTGCCAAGACCAAGAGTACTTCAAAATGATTGGTGCAGTGGGGATGGTAGCCTATGAGATGAAGAAGTTAAGTTCTTTCAAATGGAAGTTAACTCTGAAACAAAATAATGCTAGATTAACTGTAGGCACAAAATTTCGAAGTCTGACTTCTTCCCAATCAAAACATTAAAAAATAGGAAAATCTGTGCAAACTACCAGCTCACTGTGGGTTTGTAAAATAGGTGGAAGTGACCTACTGAAATAAGCTTGGAGAACTGAGCAAATTTTCCCTCTTTCTCTTATGAGTTGGAATAGCTGCAAGCACAATATGGCATTTGGGGAGATATTCAGGCATCTAAGCATAGGTGATGTGTCATTTCAGATGATTTCTGGTACCCAAAAATCCATGTGGACTGACAGGTATGAGGGAAATCCATGGACTTCTGCAACAAGACAGGAAACTGTAGGGCATCTAAATTGTACTGGACATATATGTCCAGGCACCCAGATCACTCCCTAGGTGTCTTCAAGTGGGACTAACATGGCGGCTTGCCCTTCATGCTTTTAGAAATTCATCCCTGAATAGCTTCACTGTATCCTCAAAGGTGATTAACAGACCTGAGGTGAACTAGCACAAGGGTTCAGCAGCATAGCTAGGTGATTGAATTCCCAACCCCAGGCTCATTCAATGTTTTCCTGATAGCATGAACATTTTATACCCCAAATCACTGTAGGACTATGCACTAAGCCAAACCTTACTGTTCCCCAGTGGGACTGGGAGCTGAACTAGATCTGTGGAAACATACCATCTTCTTTGGGAGGGAGGTCTGACACACTGTAATCCCATGCTTGTCCCTCACACATCTGTTCCAGCTGCCCCTTCACTCCCCAGAAGTTTCTGTTGTCTCATATCTGTTGCTTTGCTTGTTTAACCCCAATCTACCAAATGCGTAAAATACTCCAGCTTTACACATCCATGTATACTGAGACAAAACACAGATTTTTTTTTATGCCAGAAGTGGTCTAAACTAATTTCCATGACTGTCCTGACACAGATTAAGAGTACTGGGGCAGGCAGCCCTTAGCTGCTCCAGGGTGCCGGCAGTGATGTGGGATGTCCTCTCCCATCCCTGTGGGTGGGATGCAGGGCTGAGCCCAGGGTGAGCTCCAGCACTCACCAGCTGCCAGCCACCCCCCCTGTGCTGGGAGCCAGCAGCTCTTGGGGCACTTGCCCGTGTTAAGGCTCAGTGCGACTCGAAAGCCACATTGCCAGTCAGGGAGAGAAGTGCTATTGCTTGAATCAAAGTCCGGATTTGTTTCCTGTTCTGAGTCACAGCTAGAATTATTGCTCTGTATCTTATCTGTCATATTAAATTTTTGAGTCACTTTAACTCAAAATAAAATACTTAAACTAGTGCAATTAATGCATTTAACACATTTCAGCATTCAAAATTATTATCCTTGACTGTGACATAAGAGTGAAAAAAAATAAAATAAGAAAGACCAAGACTCTAACTTTATTCCAAGCATTAAACCATGTGTAAATTATAAGGATTCTGGACAAGGGCATTATAATGTGATCTCAAATTATTAAAAGTCTTTAACACACTAAGAAAATTCTCAGTCTTTGGCGCTGCTAACATCTGCGGATCCTCCTTTTTAATTTTCTTTGATCATATTTCTGTCTTCATAACAGTAAATGGAAAAGTTACAAGCAGAGGACCAGAATGCCTGGGCTGGCCAGGCACTAAACCAAAGAACCCTGTTTTCAAATCATGTCATTTAATTGTCTCCCAGTTGCCTCTCAGCTATCAAAACTCCCAGCTATTGAAGGCTAAGATATGTTGTCCTGCTGCTTAAGAAAAGGGTAAAGTACTGGTATGACTTTCTAGAGTATTTGCCACTGGGAAAGGTCAAGAACCTCCCCAGACAGAGAAACCAAAATAACCTCAAACCCTAAATGGCCAAAGTAGATGATAATTAAGAAAACCCACCACACTCATACACCATGGTATTGTCAGTGCAGACAAGCAAACAAGAGGAAGCAGGAAGCAGGAGACTTTATGCTCTGAATTTCTCCTGAGAAAAGGGGAGATAGAGAGGACAGATATCTTCGCAGATAGAGAGGACAGGCCATTATCTGGGAAGCTGGGATGAGCCAGGAGCTGAAGCCACAGTTAGGCTGAAGGTGGAGTAACCCAGGGAGGACAGGATAGCTCTGCTAGCATGATAGCTGCTGCCCCAGCAAAAGAAAAGGGGCTAAAAACCCTAATGTGAGATCAGCAGTAACTGGGCAGCCCAGGTGTACTCGCATACCTGAGGGTAGGGCAAGCAAGTCGTAGAATCATAGAATTGTCCAGGACGGATGGGACCTCCAAAGGTCTAGTCTGACCTCCCCGCAGTCAGCAGGGACACCCCCAACTAGACCAGGTTGCCCAGGGCCTCGTCAAGCCTCACCTTGAACATCTCCAGGGATGGGGCTTCAACCACCTCCCTGGGCAACCTGTTCCAGTGCTCCACCACCCTCACAGTAAAGAACCTTCTCCTAATCTCCAATCTAAATCTGCTCCCCTCTATCTTAAAGCCATTGCCCCTCATCCTGTCACTGCAGGCCTTTGTAAACAGGCTCTCCCCAGCCTTCCTGTAGGCTCCCTTCAGGTACTAGAAGGCTGCTATTAGGTCTCCCCGGAGCCTTCTCTTCTCCAGGCTGAACAACCCCAGCTCCCTCAGCTTGTCCTCGTAGCAGAGGTGCTCCACCCCCCTGATCATCCTCGTGGCCCTCCACTGGATCCACTCCATCAGGTCCATGTCCTTCTTATATTGAGGGCTCCAGACCTGCACACAATACTCCAGGTGAGGTCTCACCAGAGCAGAGTAAAGTGGAAGAATTACCTCTCTGGACCTGCTGGCAATGCATCTTTTGATGTGGCCCAGGATGCGATTGGCCTTCTGGGCTGCAAGTGCCCACTGCCTGCTCATGTCCAGCTTCTCACCCACCAGCACCCCCAAGTCCCTTTCCTCAGGGCTGCTTTCTAATACCTCACCCCCTAGACTGTACTGATGGTGAGGATTGTTCCAGCACATCTCTAGCCTGTCCAGGTCCTTCTGGATGACATTCCATCCCTCTGGTGTATCGACAACACCACACAGTTTGGTGTCGTCTGCAAACTTGCTGATTGTGCCTTTAATCCCCCTGTCTATATCATTGATAAAAATGTTAAACAGTGTTGGTCCCAGCACAGACCCTTGAGGGACACCACTTGTGACTGCTCTCCATCTGGACTTTGAGCCATTGAGTACTACCCTCTGGATGCGACCATCCAGCCAGTTTCTTATCCACTGAACAGTCCACCCATCAAATCCGTACGCCTCCAATTTGGCAATCAGGATGTTGTGGGGGACCGTGTCAAAGGCCTTACAGAAGTCCAGATAGATCACATCCATAGGTCCAATGGTAACTTCCACTCCAGGCAATCCATGGAGAAACTAGGGCAAAAAGACTTTACGGGGCACAAAGGCAACCTCTCCTTTTGTTCAGGTTATCAAAAGAGTGCAGGGATAGGTTCTGAAACATTGTGAAATTCACAGGCAAGGCAAGATGTACAGAAACACTGATGTGAGGACCAGAAGACTTCTGCAACCAGGAAGCCCTAATGAAGCTGCCGTATAGTTCACTGCAGAAGGACCTCAGCACGTGGAGCATGGGACTCTTTTTTGATAACTGAGAGCTCTTTTAGACACCAAAATTGAAGGCCTGGACATACAGCCACCTTTGCTGTCTTTATCTCACACAACCATCTTGCACAATGACCATAATGAGCACTTGTAGTAGTTTTCTACCTCTTTTCTGCAAAACATTCAAGCACAGGAGGATACCTGAGGCAGATCCTATTGCTTGTGTCTTTCATAAAAGAACTGCAGCATCATCACAAAACAGTATACCTTGTATACAGTGATCTTTCTATAGCTATCACTCATTAATGTGGCACCTTGCCTTCCTCTGATTCATGGGTATATCTTTCAAAATGAGACCAGTGACAGCATGGACAATAACTGAACACACAGGTGTGTCATTGTGTAATATGCTGAACAAGAAGTAAACCTTTGTTCCATTCAAATATGAGGAAAAACTTCTTTACGGTGAGGGTGACAGAGCCCTAGAACAGGCTGCTGAGAGAGGTCGTGGAGTCCCCTTCTCTGGAGATTTTCAAGACCTGCTTTGATGCAGTCCTGAGTGATGAGCTCTGGGCAATCCTGCTTAGCAGGGGAGTTGGACTAGATGATCTCTAGAGGTCCCTTCCAACTCTGTCAAATCCGTGAAGCCGTGTCATACATCTTTTCTATGGTTCCAAAGCTTAAAGCAAATATGAATAAATTTAACTCTGCTTCATTCCTAGGGGGGGCAGATTTCTCTCTGTTGCATAGAGAGGTAAAGCTAGGCACAAAGGGCAAGATTTTCAAAGGTATTGAAGTGCCTGAAGATGGAGAAATGCCTTTTGGGATTTGCAAAAGTGCTTATACAGAGCAAGTACTTGCCTCCCACTGAGATCAGTATTTTGCATCTGTTCAACAGATGCAAATCTGACAGCTGGCTCTGTTAGAACAATATTTGCTGAGGGTAAACCAACTGCGTACAACAGAGAGCGGATACAGGACCCATGCTCCACTTTCCTTCTGAGAGAGGACTGAAGTGACATTCACATGATGCAGAGATCTTGCGCTTCTGTCTACAAGTGGTTTCTATCCACTGTTGATCAGGCTCTCTCTTGCTGTAACCCCACCCTCTCCAGTTCTGCAAGGGAACCTTCGGGTACTTTTCCTAAAGCAACTGCCCTTGGCAGTCTTGTCTGCCTTTTCCTGCAGCAGTCATTCGGCATCCAGTCATGGATAAGCCTTCTGTTTGAAATATTTACTTTATCTGTTAATTTCTGAAAATCTAAATAATTTTGAATGCATCCATTTGAGGTTTCCAACTTCTGGAGCCTTCAGAAAAAAGTATGCAGGGGCTCCTGGACTGGAGTTCTGGAGACTTGTGTTCAATCTCATCACCTGCTGATGATTTTCCATATGAATTTAGCAACTGACCTAGGAAGAATTAATTCACAAAAAGACTGTGATATCTAATGTAAAGGCCTACATACCAGCAAAATTCCAGTTGTTCAAGCTGTGTGTGGACATACCGTGAACCGCCTTTGCTGCTACTACCATGCAATTGGACAGTTGTGAGACATTTAAGTCTGCAGTTGGGAATGGGGAGGCATCAAGCCCACAAGTGTGCTCAGGGCACAGCTAGTGTACGGCTGCAAAAGCAAAGTCCCAAAAGCATGGGGAAAGCAGCCCCCATTCGAAACAGTGCCCAAGGAGCAGCTCCTGCCCACAGCTCTACTGTTACAACCCCTTCTTGACTTAGACTTAGATGCACTTCAGTCCTTCCCCAGGAAGGATTCAAACCAACATGTCCCATCTCCAGTGAAAGCACCATCTGGCGGGCAGTCAGAGGATACAAGAGTGAACATCACTCTGGAGCCAAGCAGACATTAAGGGAGACTTCCATATTCCTGTCCCTGACCTGCACCCTGTCTATGTACTTTGACCAACAGCTATTTAATGCAGTGTTCAGCTTTATGATAGTAATTTTCATTTAATGAGTAATTTGAGGTAAACATGTATCTCTACCTATGGTCTCGGCCAAGTGAGAATTTTCGTACTGAAACAGTGAGAGTCTGGACAGCTTTGGTGCTGTGCCTTTTTGTGTGTTTGTGACAGTTTGTTGGCTTAAGGGCTTGTGTTACCAACACAACTAAGCCTGCTCCAACCCTCCTAGGCTGGAGCGTTGGTGCTGTAATCCTGAACAGGATGCTTGCTACTGAAAAGCACACTCTGAGAGCGGGGAGTGAAAACAACAATTGAAAAGCAGCCTACAGCAAAATTCACTACCTGTGGATTCAGTGCTAATGTTCTAGGATTATACATGCTGCTCAGTATTTTATCTGCAGTCACACCAGATATGTGAGCTCCCAAGAAAATGTCTCTCTTTGCCATGAAATGTCTGACACTTCATATTTAGACAGAAGGAAAGGCAAATAAATTTAGAAAAACATTCTATTCCTCACTTAGCCCTTTTGTGGCAACTGAAGTAAAAAAGCAAGTACATTGAGAAGGGATGCTCAGTGCGTGCACATGGGCTGGCTCAGCATTGGGATCAAAGGCGAGCACATTGCTGGTGCACAGCATGGCGTGCATGGGAACAGGCCACTTGCTGGCAAACCTTCCTCCTTTGTTCAGTTACTCTCTAGCTCAAAGGAAATTTGGATGACTGAGAATGCAATACTGAAAACTAAGCAAAGAACTTTAATTACATACTCATCACTGTACTTTATAAATGTCAAAGAGACACTGTCAAATTCAAAACACATTTGAAAACATGATTTTACTATTGATATTTTTTGCTTTTAAAAGCCAGAAAAAATTTAAGACGTATTTACTTTTGTGTGTCAATAGTGTTTATTCATTGTTAAGGATTTATATCGTTAATTCATTGTGAACAGTAAAACAAGTTGGTTCTCCATTCCTCCTCTCTTTCTACTGTTTTCTGTTTACTGGAAATAAACAGCATGAAGCCTTTTCATTTGTAAATCCTTTATGCTTATAATCTTTAAGATTTCTTTAAGGAAAAACTTGTCTGCTTATGCTGAGCTATCTGTCTATACCTCTACACACAGAGAGACACAGAAATACGGAAGAAGTATTTTGAACTTGTATGACCTGATGGCCACACCAGTTTCCATGTTCCAGAGGGCTCCAGTCATCAGCAGAGAGGAGTTTCCATAGCAAATAAAGAAGGAAAAACAAATGCCAGCATTAACTTCAGTGCTTTACCTCAACATACGATAAGCAATCGAGACAAAATAAATAATTTTTTTCTACAGTTATTAAAGCCTTGACTAATAAAAGCCACTCAAAGAAAAAAACTTCCCAGTTTAAATTCAAGTGTTAATACCTGATCTTGTCCATAATACAGCACATGTGCAGATTAAAAGTCAGAAAAGCAGAGAGAAATCCTTCTTCCTTCATGTTGCTTACAAAAGATTACAGCAAAAAATCTGTTCCAAATCTAGTTCCAGTCAAAATGACAGAACATTCATCTGATTTGATGACACTAAAAGACATTAAGCAATATAAATTGGGCAATTTCATCTTCCAAACACAGAACCATCACAAGTTTGGCAGTTTGATATAGGGATGGTTTAAAATGAGCCCCTGGATTAATCACTTTTGGAACTGATTTTCTCCCAATCTCTCCCAGCTCCTTCTGCTCTGCCACCAACTCAGGGAAACCATTTCTTGGCAGGGCAGGCTGTTCCTGGCTCCCCATCTGTGAAGAACATATACATCAGGATGTTTCTTTACTCTGTTTATTAAAGATTCCACAAACTTGCCCCAGGTGGGAGACTGTATAATTTTGCTGCCGAACAGTGCATGGCGCTCTTAAGGGCAGCACTCGTTGCTATCCACTGTTATTGGCTTCAAATCTGTCCCAGCATCATCAGAGTCTTCAGGTGGACTTCATCAGTTGTAGTCATCTTCTTATCAGCTAGGCACAGCCTCTCCTAATGGCTTGATAAATATTCTGGCATCCCTGTATCACTATCAAGAGATTCAAATCATGCCCAGTACTTACTGCTGCTATTACTACAGAGTTATTGCCAATGACTCTTTCACTTATCTCTGCAACCAGAGGCACTGAATAGTTCTTTTTATGTCTCCACTCCTGGTCACTGAGAGCAGAATTCATACAGAACTGTCCTCCACCTGCATGGGAAAGCACATTGCCCATGTGAAATTTGAAGAACAGATTAAGTCTGTGTGAGAAATGCATTCCCACAGTCCCATCCCTAGCTTGCTCACATAAGTGTGTGCTGCACCTGATTTTTGAATTTCAGTCTTAAGAACACCTTATGTCAACTCTCACACATGGCCACCCTGTGCTTGGCATGGGCCTTTAGGTAGATGCTAGTGAAATTACTTTGTTATTTTTACACTCCTTGCATCCTAAGTTAACAAAATACATGTGATACACATTTTAGCTTCAGTTAGAGGAATATGGTGGCTGTCCTAGTGACTTTCAACCTTTCTCATACTAAGCCTTCATCTATAATCCTTCTCCCTTCCAGCTGGGCTCTAGCTAAGATGTTCTTCCCCAAATAAAATGGTCATGATACCTGTTTGACACTCAGTGCTCTAATACCAAATCAGGGAGAAGAATGAGATAACAAATGAAGTGGTACTGCCATTTGGACATATCCAAGTGAAAACCTTTAATATGAAATCCTGGTATCACTGAGAAAAGAGTAAAACTCACCTGAACAGGGAGGGTTTACATTGAACCTATAGCACCTTCTAGATTGCCCCCAGTTTTTTTGAGATAACCAGGGCAGTTAAGGTGAAGATGTGTGGTTTTCAATTTCTTTTTTTTTTTCCTATTTCAGTACCTTATATCCAGCATAGGAGGACTGAGAGGAGCACCATGTAGTAACGGAGGCAAAAGCAAAATGGTCTCTGTGGTCTGCCCTGATGTGGAAACAACGAGGAGATGGGTTGAAGAGATGTGAGAAAGGTGGAGCAGAACTGTGGTGTGGGAGAGAAAAAGAAAAGCTGAGATGAACCAAGATAGCAAATTAACATGGGCCAGCAATGTGCGCTGGCAGCCCAGAAGGCCAACCACATCCTGAGCTGCATCAAAAGAAGTGTGGCCAACAGGTCGAGGGAGATGATTCTACCCCTCTACTCTACTCTGGTGAGACCCCACCTGGAGCACTACATCCAGCTTTGGAGTCCCCAGCACAGGAAGGGCATTGTCCTGTTGGAGTGGATCGGGAGGAGTGATCATCACAAAGATGATCAGAGGGCTGGAGCACCTCTGCTATGAGGACGGGCTGAGAGAGTTGAGGTTGTTCAGCCTGGAGAAGAGAAGGCTCTAGGGAGGCCTTATAGCAGCCTTCCAGTACCTAAAAGGGGCCTACAGGAGAGATGGGGAGGGATTCTTGATCAGGGAGTGGAGGAATATGATGAGGGGTAATGGTTATAAACTGAAAGAGGGGAGATTTAGATTAGGAAAAATCAAGTCAGGGAAGAGAAAAAAGAGGTTAAGTGAGATGGGAAGGGGTCAAGAAAAGAAGGAACATGTGACATTGAGGCAAAAGAAAAATACAAAGCATAGATGAACAAATAAGGCTTAGACTGGAGCCCTTTTCAATTTTATGTTAGACTAGCACAATAAACCATATACCTCAGCACATGACATTATATGCCATACAAAGATGACTGACATGTTAATCAACTGACATCATGAGAAACAGACGTGTAGAAGAAAATCGTATTTAAGCTGACAGGATAATTACTTTCACTGTCCTTCATACAGGCCCCCTCAGGCAGGAACCTGACTCCTAGACCAAAATACAGGGAGAACTATCACCACATATTTTTCTCCCTTGTTACATTCTGAGGCATTTCTTCCATTCTTTGAGTCAGAAAACCATGAGAACAGAATGTATTCTATGATCAACATGTAGCCAGGATGAGTATTTCCAGCACCAGAGAATCATTTAATAACATCTGCAATCAAGATGTCTTGGGAGGAGGTTTTTTTTATAAAAATCTGCACCCTCTGCAATCCTTGTGGTTGATATAGAGAGCTGTTTATATTACGCAGGAATTTCACTTGAAGAATGGAAACAGGCACTGGTATAACCAATCCTTCCCTTCCTTCCAAGGCTTCCTGTTGTGATGGGACCCAGTTGTGAGAGACAAGAAAAATTGCAGCTGCCCTGTGGGAAGCCCCTCTAAGTTGCAACTACTTGATGTTTTTCAGATCCAAACCTACTGATAACTAAAGAACACTGATAACCATCATTCAAGGATTTGAGGTTACAACAGTTGATGTGCCAAGTTCAAGTTGAGTTCTGGTAGCATCTTTCACTTTTACCAGAGTTAAGACCTGCCTTTGATTATAACTACATTAGCTAGCAAGGGAAGTGATGCATTATTATAAAGCTCATAAAAGAAAAAAATACTAGAGTTTCTGTGCACAAATGAGCTATCTGATTTTTTTTCCAAATTCAATTTGTGATGCAGAATTGTATTTACCTTCAGAACAGTGAAGTTAAAGAACTGCCAGCTTAAATCAGCTTGTGTCCAAACCTCTACCTTTCTGTTGGCTTTGCTTCATATGCTCAGACAGGTGACATCTTCCCACTGTGGAATGTCGCACATATATTTGCCATTTTTGCTTTGTCCAAGATTAAGTAAAAGTGACTGAGCAGAGATACGACAGACAGTGAGGCTGCCAGCATGGTTCCACAACAGCCTCATGTACAGTGTCCCATACTTGCATGATGTAGGTGTCAGGTAAAGGGAATGCATACATTTTTCCACCCTTTTCTGTAATAAAGAACCAGCCTTGACTTGGTTCCTGTGCCTTGTGCACAGGGGATACCAACATCATTCCCTTGTGTGCTGCGAACTCCTACCACATGCCCCGGCCCTCCCAGCTCTGCCTGATCTGCTCAAAGAGATCCTTGGCAGATTCTCCCCACCCTGGACTGGTGCCACAGCAGCTTGACTTGAGATGCAGACAGACAAGGAAGTCTTGTCTAAGTAGAAAATACCACCACCACCCCCAGAAAGTCAATCAGGCTCCAGAATAGACAAAACTCAGCTGCTTCTCCTCTATCCACATCAGCTCTTTCCAGAAATTCCTTCTGAATAACGAAATAGAGAAAAACACCCTTGATATGAGACTCCTTGTCCTGTTAGACACTAAGGAATGGCTCTTCTTTGGTGCCCACCTCCCACCACCTGCATCTAAGCTTAGCCTTTATAATCACACAGCCTTTCAGAACATGAGGAGAGGGGCTCAAAGGCAAATTGCAAACCACAGTAGGATATTTTCTCCATATAAATGTTCTCAACCTCAGAGTGATCAGCCAAGCCTTTGGAGAGATGCACCACCAGTCAACATGTCATGGCAAAACCTGACAGTACAGAGTATTTGGCTGTTTATTCAGAGAATGTATTTGAATAATGAGTACATTCAAGAAACCATGCTGCTGCTGCACTCATGGAAGAGCAAAAGGCTAACTGCCAAATAAATTAAGTGTTGCAAATTATTCTTTTTCCTCAGAGCTCTGTGTGCCCTAGGAGTAAAGAGCTAGCAGAGAAACTCTTTACCCAGGCAAGTGGTAACTTGGTAAACAGGATTTCCAGCTCAGAATTCAAATGTGAGGACAAGCAGAAGTATCTTGTTTCAAGTGTACAAACACAGGCAGTAGAGATTCTTTCAGAAAAAAAAATGTATAGTGGCCATGCAGGACACTCAACACAGAACCTTCCTTTCATCAGAGAAGAAACTATTTACAAAAATTACAAACCCTAAGTTAGAATTGTATGCACATTTACTAGGATAGAGAGCATTTTCTCCACTTCTTTTGGCTTCACCTTAGGTGTCCCTCCAGGATCCAGGTGTAACATTGCTGAAATTCCCTGGCCTTTGCTTGAAGGCCTGAATCTTGCACTCTCTTTCTTTCTCCATAAAAACATCTACAATGAGCTTTTTGTGGGGACTTACACTCTTTTTTCTGTTCAAAACCTGGTTGCTATGGGAATTTCTTGTTTTTGACACCCCAGATTTCCTACACAGCCAGTAAGTGGAATTTACTCACTTGTGGTGCAAGAGGTAGCAGCTATGAGACCAAAATATATCCAGAGTTTTCTGAATGCAGCAATTAGCTTAGGAATTTAACATAGACCTTTTTTCACTAAACATCAAGTTCCCTCTGGAATTTTAGCCTCTTTCCTCACTTTTTCTTTATGAGTAAATTCCCTCTTTTGCACCATTTCATCTTCCTTCTAGCTCCTATATAGGCAAGTCCAAGAGTACCTGTACTCTCAGTGTCTTTCCCTATTACTTTACTTTGCTTTCCCTGTTCCTTTCCTACTCTTTCTTACCCAGACCGAATGCAGAGGGAGAAAGTCACTGACAAAAATTACTATTTTGTTCTTTGCCTTGCACAGTTCTTTGCATCCCACAGCCATGCCTGGAGCTGCTGGCAGAAACCACACAGCAGAGCATGCATGAATAGCCAGGGTGGTTCTCACAGTTGTTGTGATGCCTCCAGTTCCAGTTTGACAGGATGGATATAGGTCTAGGTTGCTCACAAAGTCCTGACAAATGGAGCTTCCAATGCTTCTTCAGAGACAGATTATCACACTCTGCTTGTTTCCTTTCTGGCTTGAGAAGACACCCTTCCAATTTTAACGACCCTGACCAAATGTCTAAGCTCAAACACAGTGTACAACACCCTACTTCACCTTTCCCTTCTACTTCACAGCTAAATACAATGAAATGAGGTGCTTAAGGTTTGACTCCAATGGGAGCTATTAGTCACTGTACTTTCAAAGGTGACTCTTGTTTCATAAGTGTCTCTGCTTAGGAGAATACTTCAAGATTTGGAGTTATTTTTTATGCAACTCTTGCAGATTGTGGTCTATATATGCTGATGTCAAGGCTTACAGAAATTAGATTGCTTCCTTATGTCAAAGGACATCCAGTATCCTCTAGTCCATTTCATTGTATTTTACTATTTGTTTACAACCATGCTTCTCATTTATACAATCTTCCTGTGTGGCCTCTCCTATGCTTCCTTACATGGCTGTTATCACATGCCTGCCAAGTTGGACTCTATTGATTGTTGGTGCTACTGGAGTTGAGCACTTTCTGTCATCCAGTGGTACATTGGCTCTGAAAATGAGAATATGGATTGTTAGGAAAAAAAATTATATGATTATTTTTAGTTTACACATCTGATGCAATGGATGAAGCAGCTCACAAAAGGCATGATCACTGCTGAGCAAGAACAATGAAAAAGTATTATTTGCATGCAGACTTCCCAATGGAATCTCTCTTTGATGCCAGCTTAAAATGTTCCCAGTCATTGGTGCATGGAAAATGTTCAGGGTGCAGTAGACAGTTCTAAAAACACCAGGACCAATCACGTGGTAAACAAGAAAAACAGAAAGTCAAGTCAAAAAGTATTTCAGATGTGAAACAAATACCACCCACCTGTAGGCGAGTGGCTAGCAGCCTGAAGCAATATGTGTAAATCCTTTTTAGGAGTTCCAATTTTTTTTTTAAATGTAAGGAAGAGAATCGGTTCCTCTCATATTCATATAATCATAGAATGGTTAGAGTTGGAAGGGACCTTAAAGATCATCGAGTTCCAACCCCCTTGCCCTGGGCAGGGACACCTCCCACCAGACCAGGTTGCTCAAAGCCCCATCCAGCCTGGTCTTGAACACCTGATGGATGTTGGTTCTGTTACTCTTTCTATTATTCCTGGGAGGTATGATTTAGTACACTAGAGTTGAAGATCACTACAAATGTGTAGTGAATTAAAAAAATAGCTCTCCACATAGCTTGTCTTAAAATGTAGTATGTCCTACTGTTCTTTCACAGACCATCAGCCCCAAATAAAATGCAAACTCCATTTATCATAAGACCTTTGTTCCTGTTCTAGCCTAGCAATTGGAATCAGGAAATTTTCAATGGCAAGTCCTCTACTGGAAGATTATCCAGCTGACAACCTATTTTATTGACGACCAGGACATGCTTCAGAAAGTGTTTATACGGCCATTTTTCAAGATGTTCCACTACAATTGAGTTTTGTACTGACATAATTTGTTTACAAACTTTTGTCTACACTATATTACTTTTGTTTCTACTGACCAATTTCTATTATAATTGTCCCTACTGCTAAGGAGCAAGATATGAAAACCTTGATTTTTTTTTCCCTCCAAGCTTGTCCCTTACAGAGCTGCTATGCCCTCACCAGCCCTCAGCACCTGTAGCTGGGGCTGAGAGAAGTGGTAAGAGCTGGGGAGCATGGAGGGTGGGCTGCCACCCCCAGGTACCACCACAGACTTTCTCAGTAACATGGCAGAGATGCTACTTGGACTTTCAAACTTTTTCTACCAGTTATGTTTTTGTTAACAGTAAAATTGTCGCCGCGTCAAAGCCAGTGAAACTGCTCAGCGTAGGTAATAAAAAGCCCTCATTGAAACCTGCTGCTTTAAATAGCAGAGGGTTCAGTTTCAGCTCCTGCTGGAGCCTGAGTGAGCTGACCACAGGGAAGGACAAGTCCTTTTGTCTAAGCATCCTCATGTCTGTTCTGGCCAACCACCCAAGTGGCCCCATATTTTCCTCTGGGGCCCTCCCCAAGCCTCTCCCTTCTGCCAAGACATTGTTAGGGATTGTATAGGGTGTTTCAGAGCTTTGTATCTTCACTGCAAATGAAGCCTTTATTAGCACCATCAGGAGCAGTTCAGTCGGTTCAATCCCGCTGGATGTAAGTCTGCTAAAGAAGGTAACTTTAAGTAAGTGCCTTAGGACATGGGGGGAAGACAGGAGCGAGGTTGTACAGGCCGAAAAGAGTAAGAAGAGGCAAAAATAACAATGTAGGAAACGTCCTTTCATGTTGTGGGGGCTGTTGGGTTTGTGTGGGATACATTTGTTTAGGAGAAACAAGGGGCAAACCTGAGCCTGTGCTTTTAACAGTCCTGTCGTTACTCAGTGACATAAAATAGCCTCTTTCTAGGGCCAGCCCCAGCTGCTGATGCTGGTGGTGATCACTGCTGAGTTCCGCGAGGCCTGAAAACAGTAGTGGTGATTTTAGACTCTTTTGGGCACCAGCTTTTCTTTATCACCTCAAAGCCAACCACGGCATCCTCTGGGCAGCTTCTGGATGCAGCTCATTGTGTCTCTTCCTGTAGGAGCGGTGCTTGTGGGAGGACATTGTGTAGCTCAAGGTGGGTAAAGGCAACTTGTGATCTCATATTCTCTGTGTGATACTTAGAATCTGCTGTGCAATGGTAAAAATACAGTCCCCACCCCAAGTTATTCAATATAATTTTTTAATGGATGTTGAAATGACTATACGTTTGTGAATCAAGTTTTCAAGGTAGAAATGAGAATTAATCTAACTTGATAGAAAACTCGAACCCTAGGCTTAAAATAGGGAACAAATGAGAGATATGTGTCTCATACTTCACCCTCAGTCCCAGGGGCACTGAAGCCCTGTTAAAATAATCGGTACCAGGTATTGCAGTTGTGGAAATCAAACCTAAACTTGAGGAAGACATAGGAGGGCCAGGCCTGAGGTCTTCCAAATGGTCCCTACAGAGTCAGTTACCCCTCCATTGAGTTTGATGTTTTCTTAGATTGGTTCAGGAAATAGTTTCCCTTTAAGTAATATTACAAAATTGCATTCTTTTAAAATAAAAGTTTGAATTCCATACAGAACAGGTCCAGAGAGAGGGTTGCCTAGTGTGAATGCCTCAGTCTGATGCAAAGCTTCATGAGGCATTAAACTGTCTGGTTCACATTCAATACAAGTAATCAGCTAAAAAGAAGAGATGAAACTAGTTGTCAAGGCTACTTCTTGGGCACTGAAAAAAATGAATATTACTGCGCCACTCCTATCTACCGACTCTCTTGATACTGGCCAGATAAAGGCATTTGGGTTCCTTATACCACCTTTGCTTACAGAAAAGATAAGGAAACTCTCCCTGCTTGTTGTGGGAAGAAAAAGGACTGAAATGTTGTGCATCTCAGTTCTGGTGGTGGAAGGCATGTTTGGGGTGACTTTATGTTTTTCTGTTATCACAGAACAGAACAGAACATAGTCTCACAGCACATGGCCACATATGGCAAAAGTTTTAAATAATTAGTTTCACTCCTGGGCACCTCTGATTCTGGTATTTTGGAGGCAGTGGAGAGGGTATAAGTGCTCAGCCCATCTGATAATTAGGCACCTGAGAAAGCTGTTCATTTTGAATTTCCCAGAATGGAGGCACCTGAAAATCATGGCACTTATGTAAATTGTGGTTTTAAATGTATAACAATTGTGTTTTGGTTTATTTCAAAATGTGTGTAAAAACCACAACAGAGAATTATCCCTTCATTAACACCAGTAAAAGTGATGATAATAATAACCCTTCAGTGCTGTTTCCAAAAATGAATTGCTCAAAGTTAAGAGCGGTAACCTTTGAACTGGTGTACGTTCTCCAACCAGAAAGATTAAAAGGTCAGAATTGAAAAGTATATATTTTAAATAGCACCAGATGGCTGTGGTGCAAACACAAGGCTGAATTCAAACTGCTGTGCATTAAAGCACATGCACTCACCAGGACCCCATGGGTGAATTACAGCCTCTGTGTAGTTTGGGGCTGTCCATTATCTGACATATACCTACAACTGCTCAGTATTTTGCCAGGAATTACTTTTCTTCTTAATGACTGTTAGATGAATAGGGCCAATTCTTCAGCCATGAGAGCCATTTCCAGGGCCTGTGATGAGAATTGGGTGCATAGCCGAGGACAGAGGTTAGCCCACAGCCCAGTGGTTTTCAACTTCTTTGATTTGTGGACCGCTGTTGAATACTGAATTAGCATTCACTCAGAGAAATGGAAACCCCAGTGAAAATTAGCACATGTGGATTGCTATAGAGTATTTATGAGCTTGGTTTTCACAGTCACCTTTTGCAAACAATTTCAAAGTTCTCTGCAGACCCCAGACTGAGACCATCACTGAAAAAAAGCCTCTTTTGCACTCTGTCGAGTCATCCCTTTGCAAAATCTAGTAGTTTACCTTAAAAAATTCCTCTCCCAGCTTCACTACTTACCAAAATGAATGCAGCTGTACAGATTTGATTTTACCTCACATTTAAAGTTTAACCTAATTTCTTTTGCTCTTTAGTTCTTACATTTATATGTCAGCAGTTACTTGGTTTGCTTCCTCCCCCTCTCCCCAGTCATTTTTCTCTCAGACAGATGTGCAAAACTAGCTGCAAATTATTTGGTAATCACTCAGGATATTTTTTTTCTGGGCTTATGCTGTAGCATTATTCTATCAGCTTGTTGTCTTATCTGAAAAAATCTTTTTCCATGTGGGACTCATCCCATATGTTGATCAACTAGATTTATTGCCTATTAAATTGACAGGTTATGCGTAATAATAACCATGATGAGGTATCTAGATTATGAGCTATGTTGCCTCAATTCTTTCCCTATCAGTCTTTACTCTCTGATCTCTTATAGCCTTCCCTTGCTTAGGATGCTGAAGACATCTCCTCCATCTGCTGCAGAGATCCCTTAAAATATGAAGTCAGAACTGAGAGTGAAGAACAGCCTTCTTACAAGCTCTGCAAGCTATTATCCTTTTTTAAATATTCTTTTTTAAAGTCTCCATGCTTCTTTTTTTTATTATTCTTTGATTGCAAGCACATTGAAAAGAGTCCATTTATATCACTGTGTTTGTATCTCACATACAACAACAAAGTCTTTAAACACTACTGGAATATAAATATTAAAGGAGAAGAATGATTCCTCAGATGAGGGTTTTCTGTTTGTGCCCTCCTTCGCTTCTCTGACATGACTGAGTTCACTAACAGGTGAATAATGCAATGTGAAGCAGTGAAAGATGCAAAATTTTCATTTTATAAAAAGTAATTCTGTTGAGAGGAAAGCCTTACTCAGAAAAAACCAAAATGGAATGAATTATTATTCCCTGCATAATTATAAAAATTTTGAGTTTACATGTGGAAACTTTCTATCTCAAAACACCACCTTTCTTATGAAATTAATTTTTTCTGGCTATTTTGCACATATCTTCATTTCTTAGCACTATATTATAGCACATGCATCAGGCCCACATATTTAATAACCATGCCAAACTATGTCCTGTATTGTACCAGCCTGTTTATTCATTTCACCAGTTCTTGTCACACAGGATTAGAATAAAGGGAGGAATTCTGTTTGTCACCTAGAATTTTTAGTAGACCAAACTTGTCCTTACTTTTGTATTTGCATAAAAGTAGTGTTGCTATCACATGCCTAAACATTCTCATTTTAATCCTTTCCCAAGAATATAAAAATTTTGGCAAATCTAATTATTTTGCTTTCAAATGTTCCAGAGCAAGAACTTGTGATACCCGCTGTATGAAATTTGTGACATCACCATTAGGCAAACTTCCCCAAGGCTACACAAATATGTTTGCTTTATTTCCTTAAAGGAAAACTATTTGATACAGCTGAAGAGATTTTATACAGCATCTTTGGAATTGTGACACTTCATTTAAATGCATTAATTATTTTAATGCATTATGACTGCATCAACACGGCTATCTGTCAGTGCAAGATGATGTGTTCCTAAGGCTTTTACAGCTTCAGGTTTCCAACAAGACTGCAGTGGAAGTCCTCCTTGCAAAACTGTGAACAGGATATGAGGCATAATTAGGTTAAGGACATGATTAGCCATTGCCCTATAAAGTCTCTGCCCAGAGATTCTATGATTTTTTTTCCTGGCTCCTGCAAACCTGTACTGTAGCAAATTGCCAGTACCTACGTGTCAAACTGTACTACCTCCCTGATGCTGTCACCTTGCAGCAACAGCAGAAGCTTCTGGTAGGAGCTTTATGGCTTCATGTTCCTTCCATGTGCAACACCTAGACTTTTAGAACAATAGGGGTGTGATGCTTCAGATCCATGAGAACAAGTGTTGGCAAATAAAACCTGTATGTTGTCCTGACAGCCTACTTCTCCATAAGATGTACAGAAGACAAACATTTTGCATGTTATGAGAATGCAAGCCTTGCCAATGACTGCAGTTTGCTTTACCATTGTCTGTTGGAGAGACCTTGCAAATGTCAGCTCAGGACAGTCCATTCCATTTCACTTGGAATCTGCTAGTACCAAAATTCTTATTGACTTTTAATTGACACCTTAATGGGACACACCTTAATATCCAAACTTGGCTAGAATCAAGAATATCTGGGTTATGTGAATGTGTTGCCTGTTAGATTAACCTGAATTTTCACTGGGCACCAGACAAGTTTAAATTCAAATCAATTGGCATTACGTTACCAAAACAGTTAAATGATTGATCGCAAAATCTAAAAAGAAAATAAATGAAGTAAACATAATGACAGAATCAAAAAATCTTTGAGTCTGGAAGGTATCTCTGGAGATCATCTCATTGAACCCCTCTGCTCAGAGCAGGGTCAGCTAGAGCAAGTTGTCTAGGATTGTGTCCAGAGTTTTGGAGATGTTCAAGGATTGAGACTCCACAACCTCTCTGGGCAACCTGCGACAGTGTTTGATCACTTCCACAATAAAAAAGTTTTTACCTATACTCAAATGGATTTTTCTGAGTTTCAGTTTGTGCCCATTGCCTCTTCTCCTGTTACTGGGCACCACTGAGAATTGTCTGGCACCATCTTCTTTATTTCACCTGTCAGGTATTTATACACATTGTTAAGATTCCCCTGTGCCTTCTCTTCTCCAAGCTGAACAGTTCCAGTTCCAGCTTTCTCAGCCTCTCCTCACATGACAGATGCTGCAGTCCCTTAACCATCTTTGTGGGCTTCCGCTGGACTTGCTCCAGTATGTCCATGTCTCTCTTGTACTGGGGAGCCCAGATCTGCACCCAGCACTCTAGATATTTCTCACCAGTGTTAAATAGAGGGGAAGGATCACCTCCCTGGACATGCTCGAATGCTGTTCCTCATCAGCCCAGGCCCTATTGGCCTTCCTTGCTACAAGTTGTTTAATGTTCAACTTGTCATCTACCAGGACCTCCAGGTCCTTTTCTGAAAAGGTACTTTCCAGCCAGTTGGCCCTCAGCCTATCTTGGCACATGAGGTTATTCCTGCTCAGATATAACACTGCAATAGTCAATGCATTTCTCCAACCTGTTTAGGTCCCTCTGGATGGCAGCAGCATAACTATTTGATGTGCCAGCTGCTTGTCCTTTACTCTCTATAATCTGTAAACCCCCTGAGAGTGCCCTCTGTCACATAATCCAGGCCATTAATGAAGAGGTTAAACGGTATTGGCCCCATTATCAACCACTTGGGTACACTACTAGTAACTGGCCTCCGACTGGTCTTCATGCTGGTGTTCAGAACCCTTTGATCCCAGCAGTTCAGGCAGTTTTCAGTCCACCTCACTGTCCATTTATCTACCCTGTACTTCATCAATTAGTCTGTTAGGATCCTATGGGAGAGAGTGTTGAAAGCTTAAGTTGCTTATGTCAAGATAAACATTCACTGTTATCTCCCCCCATCATAGAAGGTTATCAGGCGGGCCAGGCATGGTTTCCCATTCGTAAATCTGTGTTTACAACTCTCAAGCACCTTAAATTAATTTGGACATCATTTCCAGAATTGTTTGTTTCTTTAACTTCCCAGGGATTGAGATGATGCTGACTGGCCTGTAGTTCTGTTCCTTCCTTCTTGCCCTTCTCGGACACAGTAGCAACATTTTCTTTTTTCCAGTTCTCAGATGTCTCCCCCAGTCTCCAGGAACTCCCAAGATGATCAAGAATGGCCCCACAGTGACATTGGCCAGCTCCCTTAGCACCTGTGGGTGTATCCCAGCAGGCTCTATAGAGTTGTTCATGTCCTGTTTATTTAAACATTCCCTGAACTGATCCTTCTCCGCCAAGGGTAAGTCTTCCTTGGTCCAGACTTTCTCATTAGGGTCAGGGACCTGGGATTCCTTACAGTAAAGAGGCGAAAGAGGTACCTTCCCTATCCACCAAGTCCCATACCCAATTCAGCTGTGGGCCAACATTTCCCCTTGCTGTCCTTTTGCTGCTCTTATACCTGTAGAAGCCTTTCTTGTTGCCTTTCATCGCCCTCGCCAGATTCAATTCCAGGTGGGCTTTGGCTTTCCTAGCCCCATACCAACACTCTCAGAGAGTATCTCCACATTATTCCTTGGAAATATGACTCTGGTTCCATCGTTTATAGACTTGCTTTTTATGTTTGAGTTTTGTCAGGAGCTCTTTGTTCATCCATGCAGGCCTCCTGACATCTTTGCTTGATTTCCTGCTCACTGGGTTGGACCATTCTTAAGCTTGGTGGATCCTTGAAAAGCAAGAGTCTTCCAACAGAGTTGGAACTAATCCCAGTTCCAACAACTGGGATTAGTCTTTTCTTCAAATTGCCATTCATGACTTCTCTGAGGTATTACTTAGCTATGACAGGTGGCTATAGATCCTTGCTAGCCTCTCCTTGAGGGTGCTTTATTTCAGATCACGTTCTCTGAGACTGTAGTCAGCCTCAAGAATGAAGGCGGCAGCTCCTTGTCCCTTTAATGTCAATTTGCAGACCTGATTCATAACATTATTAGAAGACAGGAGGAAAGGAAAGCAAGCCAGATATCCAAAACCCTACCACCACTCCAGGGCTGCCAACATCAGTGAGATATTTCTGGTTGCATTCTCTGACCAAGATGGATCCTTTCCCACTTCTCTTGCCTTCCTTTCACTTTATCTCTGGCTCTTGGGAATGCAGGTTTATGATTTACACAAAGTGTGACTCTCTCTTCCCTGCTAGGTAGGATCAGATTTCTTCTCCCTGCAGCCTGTTGGAAACCTACCTGAGTTTACATTCCAAGAGTATTCCTTAATTAGCACATTCCTCCAGCCTCACTGGCTTTCTTGTTCTTTGAAATTATTCAAGACAGCTACAGTATTTTTTGAATCATGTAACATCGGAAGTACTAATTTTCAATACTTCTAATTAGATTTCATAATATCTAGGTCACTGTGAGTTTTTGGTAGAAGCAATATATGACATGTTATTAAGGAAGGTGACTAACATGGCATTTAACTACTTTTTTCTATATAACCTCCTTGAATTTATCTGAAAAATAGTGACCAATCGCTCTGGTTTAGACAAACCATGACTCTCTTGTTTAAGGAATATAAATTCTACCTCTCCATTCCAGAATGGCTATTTATTGGGTTGCTTAAAAAATCCAAATGCATTTTTTTAAATAAACTAATTTTCTCTAATTTCACATCAAAGGATTTTTCTGAATGCTGCTAATTGTCTTTGAAGATATTAAATTTGGGCTAAGCAATCCACAGTTTAGCTAAGTTCATTTAAACAAAAACTTGTGTCAAAGAAGGAAAGAAAAGAAAATGGGATTATGAATATTTTCTAGATGATCAACATGTTTACTATTGAAATTTATTGCATCTCTGATTTTTGTACTATTAGCTTATGAATAGCCAATGTTTTCATTTCTTACGACTTTACTGCTAATTCCTAATGTTTGTTATTCCTCTAAGCTCCTACTCTTAATGTTACGGAATTGCTGGCAAATTCCCTCTTTCCAACAAAAAAGAAAGTATCTATTTTGCATTGCCTCAGAAAAACTCTCCTTATTTATTATTTTAACAATACAATTTTTAAATCTGTCTCATGACAACAAAGATGTTATTTTTGTTGAAGTCCAAAACAGTCTTTCAACATTTGACATTATCTTGAATAGTACTTGTTAAAGATTTAACCATGGATGGATTAGTAGTGGTTATAATAGAAGTATTACCATAGTACTTTTGGACATTAATCATGGGTTGGGTTGACATTGTATAGGCAGAGAATGTAAGAATGGTCTTTCCTCTAAAAACCTTACTCTCTCAATCTATGATATAGATTGATTAATACAGAAGTAAAAGGCAACAGTGAAACAGTGGTGTTGAGTGTGGTAGACATAACAAAGCAACAGCATCACAGTTAACTTTTGTAGGCATCTGAAGAGAAAAGGTCTAAGGTGCAAAAAGAAGGAAAAGGAAAGGGGAAAAGTGGTCTGAATAACTAAAATCACTTGGATGTACAAAAGAGAAGAGAAAAGTGAAATGTTCCCTTGTTAAATCATTACCATTTGGGCCTGTAAACCAGGTGTTCCATGTTCCTCCTTCTACAGGACATAATAAAATCTTGGGCATTTCTTTCATGATCTCATGGGAAAGCCATGAGCAGCCATGAGCTGAGATCTCACGGCAAAGCCACTGGACTTGGAGCTGGGACATCTTGACATCTGGCCCATTTTTAGGGTCTGAGAGGAAGTTAGTTCTCCTGTGCTTGTGGAAGGCATCTGAGTTCTAGGGCTTTTCATGGCATGTCTCCTGCTGCTATAAAATGAAAAACATGATATCCTCCTGCTTTTTGCTTCATGAAGCAATACCAGAATCTTCAAACCATTTTGGAGTTGGCTTTTTACTGGAAAGATGAATCGTTCCTTGATAGTTGACAACTGCATTCTCCACTGTCTGCAAGGAATATCTTCATTGAATGAATGACTGTTCTTCCCCATAAAATGCCTTTATATGCTGCGTAGTCCACTAATTAAATGGCATGTATTACCAGTTAGCAGGAACCCCACAACTTCAGTGTGGCTACTTATCTAGCCCATCTTGCCCAGGAGTGCATATCTCGGGAGATCTGAGTGTCTTTGTATGCTTGCTGGGAAGAGAGGCCAAGTGTTCACAGCATGTCCTTCAGACCATTTGCTTGTTGTTTTTTTACTTCCACATCCATCCCTCTTCCTCCTCATCCTGGCACTTCAGTAGTTTTGAACAGGAGCCACTGAAGGCCCTGACCAGATCTCCTCAGTAAAATACCTTCTGTGGGATAAGATTGAAGTAGCAGCAATGGAGCCTTGCCACATTCCTCCTCACCGCTCTCACCTGCAACCGAGACCGTCACTTTAGCCACAATCAAAGCCTGCCAGCCCTGGATGCAGGAGAGCCAGCATTTGGACTGTAATACAGGTCTCCCGCATAAAATACCACTGCCAAGCTTCTGGGCCAGCTTTAGGAATGTGTTTTTAATATTCATTGCTCGCTCTGTTACAGATGTGCACAGTGCAATTATTATAATGACTTGCACATGTGGTGTTATGAAATGTGTGCCTTTAAAGCCACGCCAGTTTTTTTATCCTGTAACCCAAATATATTATTTCTACCTATGTTCCAGTTATTTAGTTTGCCACACATTAAAAAAAAAAAAAGAAAAAAAAGGCAAAACCCCAACTTTATTATAAAGATTAAACTAACAACTATGTAAGCAATGCAACCAAAAGAGAACAGATCCTTTTTTTTTCGTAAAAAGAACAGGTTTTTTTGATTTGCACGCTTGGATTTTTTTCTTGTGCTTCAGCTTCTTAACGCAGACACTCACAGAAACATCTATCCACATAAAGAAATGCATGCACATAAGCACAATTCATATTATATGAAAGGAAATCTTTCCCTAGATGGGAAGCCATGCTCTATCCAAACATCTTCAGCTCCAGCAAAGAATGCCCTTGCATTAATCACCTTCAAGCTTAACTGTTTCAGCTCATTATACCAAATAATGAAGCTTTGTCTCTTGCTCTGAAAATTCAGAGTTCACAGAACGTAGCAGATGGTACTCAGAGCAACACCGTATTTATTGTGCCTTGGCCGTCCACTTTGGTTCCTCATTTACCATGGGGTTCAGTTAAAATAGATGGATCCCATTTGTGGAATTTGGTGTCTCTAAGACTCCCATATAGGATGTCCTGGGATAACAATGCCTTCCTGAAGAAATCCAGTGATTGATGAATGCATGGGGGAAGGCATGGGAAGCATGAGGGCAGGACACAGATCTTACACAAGAGTCAGACACAGCCCCCTTGAAGCAGAAACTAATTGCTTCAGGTCTCTATTCAGAACTATGAACAAAATTAATCTCTTTAATCTATCTCTTCTGCAATTTGTTTTCCACTTGATCACGCAACAACCACTCTCCCTTTCCTTCCATTTCATTTCAACTCCCCCGGCCAGCCAGAACTCAAACATAACCAGTTATTTCTTCAGCAAACTGAGAGTAGCGTGCGTGTAATTGTGTTTCTGGGTAAAGACTTGGGAATTAATCAGACACTAGAATAGTATGCATATAGTATACATATCATAAAGTGGTGCACAGAAAACTGACACAAATGTGAGTTTAATTTTCCAACTTATTTTGAAGATGGACCAAGTTATTTAAAATCTGCTACGTATAATACTAATAATATAGGCAAGTATTTCATTTTAGGTATGTTACTTCACCTAACAGAGTTCGTTGAACATTATTCGATATCTCAATTTAAAATCCAGACAAACCAATTGATATTTCTAGTAAGGTTGTTTTGAAGACATGTCAAAACAAGAGACAATACTGAGGGCTTATCCACTTTTTAGTGTTATCATATGCTATGATTGTCCATACTGTTAAATATGAGCACAATATCTGGCACTGTTTTGGTCTTGCCTGCTAGCCTATTCCCCAGCAAGTCTTCATCATGGCTCGTGAGTGAACATGGGCCAAAAACCATTCCCCACAGGAAGTCTGGATGCAGCCACTGCATCCAGGCTTCTTTGCTCTGGAAATCTCAGAGGATCAATATCCCTGAGGAGATTTTCAGTACGCCCTCATTCAGGCTGGGCAGGCATGTCTTTCATATTGTGTTTTGATATTTCTACATCTTCTGGCTGAATGCAAGAAGTAGGAAAGCTGCTCAGAACTTAATTTAAAAGGTAAACTGAACTCTTTTGAATTTCAGAAAGTCTCAGGATGGTTTTTCTTTTATCAGAACCAGCTTATCCATTCCTAATTTGAAGAGAAAGGTAGGAGCCCAGATCAAAACTTTTGATCTGGCTTCAGATGTTCTGAAAGTTCAGGTGTATATGGATCTCAGGTGTTGGTGTGGGCCCATCTGTGACCTCCAATGCCCTTGTCTCACCTCTTACCTGCCTATTCTTCTTTCCATTTTCCCTGCCGCTCCATTGCTGTACCAAGATTAAAGCTCTCACTATAAACATATTTCCTATAAGAGATAAGAAGCTCCCCTGTGTGTCTTTATTAATTCTAGTTAAGATAACATTTTGAAAGCAGACAGGGAAAGAGATTTATAAAGAGCAAGAGAAGACAGTTGCAGATCAGCACAGCAGGGCCAGAATATCCTACACTGTCTGAATCTGTCTACAAAAAAGCATGAGTTGAAAATTGCCTTGCATGTGAAGTCCCACACTAACCACACATGTAACCACTTTGCTGAGTATGAGACTAAATTATATCTCCTAGTATGGCCAATATTATAATTTCGTTGTGCCTAGGAATGGCTGCCATTGTATTTTGTCTTGTGTGCGGACCCTTGTTCACACAAAGCTATTTATGGCATTAAGGTCCTGTTACTGAAGCATAAGTGTAGCAAGTGGAGGAGAGGTTTTACTTCAAGATGGGATACCCATTGGTAAACCACAATGTGTGCTGATGTTTGCTAGGATTTTTGGTTAGTACCAATATTGATTTCTAAATACATACAGAAAATGCAAACCATATAGTGTTATCCCAGCACTCTAAGGACAGAAAAGTAGGTTGTTATGAGCAAAGGGAATACACCATATGCACAAAGTCAGTAATTTATTGATCAAATTACAGTCTTATCAAGGAGTTAGTGTTACTGCAGTTACAGTGATACTACACAGTTCAAATTGCGTATCCCAGTTAAAATGATACATACACAAACTTTATAGTACTTACCCCGTTCTCTGGTCTTATGCTCACCCTTGCACTGCCCCTCGGTGTCCTAAGGCTGATGCTGTCCATTCATGCAGGTCACAGGGAGGGTTATCATGAGTCTTAAGTATCCTGACCACTTGGCTAGTAGGAGTATGATGATGGTGTTGAAGGTTTCTTCCTCCTCCTCTGGGATTTGCTAGGGGACATTTTTATGTTTGCAGACATGCTGTGCACTTTGCTCTGTCATCGTTGCTTTGCAGGTCCGTGTTGCAGCTCCATGTACTCAATGCATGGTGCCTTTTACATACATTGAATGCTTCTTGGTTCTCATTGCTACCTCTGAGATGGTTTACACGGTGCCCAAGGTCACATTTCTTTGACCAGTAACTGTCCCCAATTTACAGCCCTTGGGTCTCCTGTATCCGCCTGTGCCTGCGCTTCCAAGGCCTCTTCCCTCTCTGCTGCATTTTAGCCTAGAGTCTATTTATTGGTGTCACTATTGCTTAGTGAGAAAACTTTATCTAACAACCGGTGCTACACCTCAGAGTCGTTCCAAGCTAAGCAAAGCTAAAACCAAGCAGATAATCACCCCTCTGGTCAATAGGTAACTGCTCTTACAAGCTGAAGCAAAGCTCAGGGGCCATGACAAGTCCAGGCAAACCCGGAGAGGCCTGTACTGGTAAGCTGGTGGAAAGCTGTGCCTGTTACAAGCAATAGAAACACCATATTTACTGAGAAAGATTCCTTTTTTTCTCTGCCTGGGCTCTGGCATTTTTTCCAACTTTGGCTTCCCATGGTAAACTGGACAGTTTTCTTTCTCCTTCTGAAACTGTAAAACAAAATATACTGTCCCCTTAATACAGTAGAATGAGAGGAAACGGATAGAAATTAATCAATCATTGTTACTTGTTGAAATGAGAATCTCCAGTTTAGTAAAATCAAATAAGTCAAGTCTGAGGAATGATATTTTTTTGGGGGAAAGATCCCCAGAGACTTAGGAATACCTGATAGGAAATCTTTTTGACAATCACGTAAAGGAAATATTTTTTCTCTACCCAGATATGCATGCTAAGAAGCACCAGCATGATGGAATATCTTGAAATGATTCATCCTATTCTATATTCAATTTTTCTTAAAACTGGGAACATAATAATCTACTCAAAACGGGAGGATCATTTTAGATACATAAACAGATTAAAAAGCCATTTCATTACTAAAGTACTGAGAAAATTAAATCATTCTTAGAGGCAAGATGAACATCAATAAAGCCTACTTATTCTGGACTAATCTTGTGAGGCAAAATACTCTCTAATGTGCACCAGAAGCATAGATTATGGAGAGCATAACATATTGAAATCTAAATTAATCCTGCTTATTGACTGATAATATGCCTGGATCCTGTGGGAATATGCTTAATTTATTACTTTTAAAATTATTTGGATTCCTTTAGGATGAGTAAGTTCCCAATTTATTTTCATTGGCTAACTGTTTTGGGAAAAGAGTCATTACATATGAATGGGGACTATTTTGTTTTGAAAAAGCATTAAAAAAAAAATTACTTTCAGCCAGCTCTGTTTCCATTGTATACTTTTTCATACTGCATGGAAGGGAGAAAATTTGGAGCACAGACTCTGAAAAGCTAAAAAAAATTAAAATAAGAGGCACTGTATTTGCACAATATTAGCACAATAGCACACAGCTATTGTCCTCTGAGTTCTCTTGTTTCTGAAGCCACTCTCCCCAGAACACATGCAGTACAGACTGGAAGAGTGGTGCTGGTACAAGTAGGGGGGAATCTGTTCCCAACTGCTGTCATATTCACAAAATCGAACAATGGGGGAAAAAAGAAAATATTTTACAATGTCTTGAAGGGCAACTTAGCCAGGGGCTGTTACTTGATATAACCCTTAAGGCTGACCTAGTTTTTAGTTACGGCTCTTGGCCCTGACTGTAGATTGCATCTTACTGTGTTTAACACTGTGCTCATAATGAAGTCTGTTAGTTTTTTAAAAAAAGATAGAATACCTTACTAAAAGAATAATAAAATAAATGACAAAAAATGCAGTTCCTGGCCTAGACAATCTTTCTGCAAAGGTATTGTTCCTATCTGAACTCACCTCTTCTTCTATTCTTTTTGTGCATTTCCCTTTTACAGAATCTGGAAGCTCCTACTCTGTCTGTCACAAGGTACCATCTCCCTACTTAATTGATTTGCTCATCATATTTGTGTTGAACTGGCTTCTCTCAGGTCTTGAAAGTGATGAGCATGCAAAACATGCAAACAGTTTGTGCTGTGCATAAAAAAACAGTCTGCATTGTGGTTCACACTTCATTCTTATTTCTTCTCCAATATCATTCATAAGTAAAGGTGTGCTCTCAGACCTGGATGAGGGATTCAAGTGTCCAACGGCCTCTAGTTTCTACCAAGTCTAATTTTTTATTTATTTAATAGAATTACCCTCTTCTACCTTTGTTACAAACCATCATTGTTGAACGAACAGTGAGGTGGCCTTAGACAACTGCTTTGTATTTTTGTTTGGTCTTTGATAAAACTTTTACAGAAATCCTATAAAGTCTAATCATCTTTTATATCACCTGTCTAGAGACTGCCCTAGGAAGGAACAAAGGCTTCTCGCTTGCTTATTGTACCCTGCTAATAACACAAACTGTTATTAGCTATTCCAATCATCATGAACCTAGGGATGGTAAGGGTAAAGCTTTGACTGAATTTGGTTTGATGGATGACATGTTTCCCACTCCAAACGAACTTCACTGCCTTTCACAGTCTTTGCACAAAGCACGAGGTATTTCTCCATAGGGTGAATTTACACTTGGAATGAACCAACACTTTTTCCACAGTAAAAGGGAGAAAAGAGACCTGCTTTGTCATACAGCCTCTTCTCCTTGTACTCTGCCTCCAAGTGGAACAAATATGGAGTCCAAACTAACCTACGTGTGATAGATAAACCTTTAGGTATGGACTAAGTCTGGTTAATTTGGTTTTTTGGAGTCACTGGAGATTCTTGTCTGGCAAGATGTGATCACTGAGCAGGTGATAGCATTAGCTCCAGAGGTTGTGGCTGCTCTGGCAGATGGGGCTGTACCAGGGATTAACTGCTTCTCTGACAAATGATGGTCACTCAGTGTACAGTTCTGGGAGCATCACATGAAGAGGGAACATCCTGAAGTTTAATAGCTCACTGTTGTCTTTTGTTCCAGGCCAGGGTTAACTTCTGCATCTTTTTTGGGACAGAAGACCAGAGGTTTGAAAGTGCTCAGGTACATACCACCTAAACCCTGGAAAAGCACAGATGGGATGGAAGGATATTCTACCCATTTTTTCTGTGTAACAAGCTCTATGATGCCTGTTAGTTAAATGAATCATAGAATCATAGAATCATTTAGGTTGGAAAAGACCCTTGAGATCATTGAGTCCAACCATCAACCCTACTCTACGAAGTTCTCCCCTACACCATATCCCCCAACATACAGGGCCACTCCGCCACCTCTCCTTTCCTGTCTATCCCTCCTGAAGAGATTGTAGCCATCAATTGTGGCACTCCAGTCATGTGAGGCATCCCACCACGTTTCTGTGATAGCCACTATGTCATAATTTTCCTGGTGCATCATGGCTTCAAGCTCCCCCTGTTTGTTGTTCATACTGAGTGCATTGGTATAGATACACTTCAGACGAGCTAATGATTCCAACATCTTTTTTTGAGTGTGGGCCCCATTTCCTACCAGACCCCTCTCAGGTGTTTCCATAATTTCTAGGTGTCTATCACTTCTCTCAAATGAAATGGTAGAGCAAGGGTCCTTGCTAGTCCACCGTCCCTCAAGCCCTGGCGTGTTTCCCTTGGGTTTAATCCTAACAGGCCCAGTTATCTCCCCCTTCCCCCTCATATCTAGTTTAAAGCCCTGTCAACGAGTCCTGCTAATTCCTGCCCCAAAATTCTTTTCCCTCTCTGGGACAGGTGCATCCCACCAGCCACCAGCAGGCCAGGTGTCTCATACAGCAGCCTGTGATTAAAAAACCCAAAGCCCTGCTGATAACACCAGTCCTGGAGCCACAAATTGACCTGTTGTCTATTCCTCTCTTCCTGTTAATTTCCTCACTCATAACAGCCACTGATGGGATAGAGAAAAACACAACTTGTGTTCCCGATCCCTTAAGCACCCATCCCAAGGCTCTAAAATCTCTTTTAATTGATTTTGGGCTCCTTCTTCCCACATCATCACTGCCCACCTGAAATACTAAAAGGGGGTAATAATCAGAAGGGTTTACTAGAGTAGGAACTTTGTCCAGCACATCCCTGACGTGTGCCCCAGGGAGGCAGCAGACTTCCCTGTGAAGCGGGTCAGGACGGCATATTGGTCCCTCTGCCCCCTTCAGCAGAGAGTCACCCACAACAATGATCCTTCTGCTTTTCCTTTTGGAACTAGTTGTGATGCCAGGTCTACGGCCACTTGGTCTTTCTGGCATTTCTGGCCTAGATGTACCATCCTCCTCTCCAACAGCCAGCTCCTCCTGCCAGATTCCATACCGGTTCTGCAGGGGGAACTGGGGAGGTGGGAGGGGCAGGGAGGGGATTTGTCTTCTTCGCCGAGCAGGGACCTGTTTCCATTCCCCCTCTTCTCTGAGATCCTCTTCTACTACCGGGTGAGAAGCAGGGGGAGAGTCCTCTGCTGTATGTGAGGCCTCAACATGATCAACACGTTCCCTTACTCTCAGGGAGTGTGCCCACCAGTCTATTTCCCTCTCACACTCCCTGATGGTCCTCAACCTTTCCACTTCCTCCTTCAGCTCAACCACCTGTAAGAGCAGGTCATTCACCTGTTCACATCGGACGCAGGTGTTGCCCCACTACCCTCCATGGCAAGGGCCTGGCTCTGGCACTCTGCAGCCAGAGGCCTGGACACCCACATGATTGCGTGGGGCCTCCGTCTGGGTCCCCACAGCTTTCCTAACAATAGCCTCAGACCTGGTACCAGCCATAGCTGGATGTCTGCCAGCAAGAGACAGTTGAAGGATCAGTTGGGATGAACGTGCTAGTAGTCTGACTACTTAAAGGGATTGAATTTACTTCGTACAATGGCAGAGGCTCAGGACCCTGCCGTACAAGCTGCAGCCACGTGAGGCACCGTCCAGATCACACACCCAAGCACCGATTGATTGCTCAATGCTTGCTGGGCAGAGATCTCTGCCCTCCCGGAGACTTCTTATAACCTGGCAGCTCGTTTAATTTTGCCGCAGGCAGTGCTGGCTCTGCCCAGGCCCACTCAGCAGCACCGCCCACCGACTGACAGCCCCCAGCAGGAGCAGAGGGCTTTTCCCGGCATCAAAAAGCCCCCAAAAGAGCTTTCCGTCGGCCTTTTTCACTGCAGATCCACTCCCCAGTGCAGTCTTACCTGCCCTGAAGCTGGTCTCTGCTGCAATGGCCATTTAAATGAGAAGTACTTAAATTACATCACTTGCAAGTAAAATATGAAGAAAGGTAAACACAGTGGCAAAGGACTCTGAATGCATGCTGTGCCTTACCGGCAGATCCATGGCCTATATAAAATCATAGAATAGTTTGGGTTGGAAGGGACCTTTAGAGGTCATCTAGTCTAACCCCCCTGCAATGACTTGGGACATCTTCAACTACATCAGGTTGCTCAGAGACCCATCCAACCTGACCTTGAATATTTCCACGGATGGGGCATCTACCACCTCTCTGGGCATATCTACCACTTCTATGCACCGCTCTGACTATAGTCAAAGATGCATATACTATGGAAGGAGTAGGAAACTGGGCCAAGCATACAGGGATCCTTCTCTAAGTGCGTCCTTCCAGCTTCTGGCAATGTGCAATTCAGGGAATTTCTCAGCCAGAGTTCATATCCACATGCTTCCTTCCATTAATTTGACTCACTCTGTTGAACACATCAGTTCCCTGGCACCCTGCAGTAATAGTTCCATGGATTAATTATAGATTGGGTAAAATGATGAGGACATAAAAAATTCTGGAGTCAAAGGCCATGGCTACAGTGGAGGTAAAGAAAGATCTATTTTTTGCGTGACAATGTGTCATATTATGTGTTAATGTAATTTATTACATTTTATTCACACAGGCCTTTATTGCCTAATATAAGAGATAACAAAAATAAAGACAATACAAATAGCAAGTGTCTGAGAAAGACTTGTGCTTTCTCATTATATTTAGCAAAGTTGCATAAAGCTCATTTTCTTTCTTCCAAAAAATGTGTTTTCTTTCAAAGCATGAAAGTTCAGGAGGTCTTGATACTGAAGAGCCAGGTTCTGTTTATTTTAAACGTCCTGCAAGATAAGAAAATACAAATTCATTTTGTGATTGTTCAGCAATTAGATTTTTATTCTGTAAAATTCAAACTGGCTATTTCAAAATCTGCCTTTATATTTCCCGCACAAAGTGCTTTGTCTATGAACTATTTAAAATAAAAATTTCCCATATAAGCTTTCAAACATAAAGGCTGCTGTTGACTACCTCCAAAGTTCACACAAATTTAGCCATACTATATTAAAGACTCAAGGCTAAGATGTTTAGGCATCATCAAGTGCTTATAATAAAAGCTATTGAGGTCTGGGGTCAAGGTTCCCCAATGTTCTTGTTTTGACAAATGATTTTCACAGCACTTATATATCATAAACTATGTTTAAAATTAAATGCTACAATTAAATCAACAACTTGAATTTGCCCTCTGGGGTCATAAGCAACCAAAAAGAGATTTATTTTTTTTTCTCCATCCACAGCAAAAGGGTTAGAAAGAAAGAGAGAGACCACAACAATAAAGACTGTTGACAGGCCTTTCTGATAAAAGCCCTAGTTTTAGTTTTATTCTGATTTGTAGTTTTGTGGTCTTTCTTACCAATTAATGAAAGCATTGCCAACAAAACAGAGGTTGCATAAGAACTTTTCCCACACTCATTTCTACCATTCTGGTTCAGAGAACCTCATTCTTAATTTCCTAGCTCAGTTGTGTCATGGAGCCGTGTTTTACCACCCTCAAGGCAATTTCAAGATTTTCCCAGAGATTAAAGCACTTAGGAGTTTATGGTTTATTGGAGGCCTACAGTACAGAATGCAGCAGAAAGGAGGATAACCCTAGCAGAAGGAATATATTTTGCTTCCAGAACAGCCTGACTGGTCCACCTACTGTCCTCACTGATTATTATAGTGCAAAGATACTTTTATTAAACATAATGATATTAAATGGACCTGATGCGATTTAACACATTTATGAGAGTCTTTCATGTCTCGCTGTAGGAGGTTGATATTTAAACCCTAGTCCTCACTGAACCTGAAAGCATTAATAATCCCCTTCTCTTTGGCCCATATGCAGACTCATTACAGTTACTCTTTATAGTTATCTATTTTCTCTTAGGCCCTTACACAGAAAAGAATCCCTATAGAGGAAAAAGCTTAAGCACTTGATTAACTTTAAACACATTGAAGTCAGTGCTCAATGTTAAGAAGGTGCTTAATGCTTTTCTGAATCAGGACCTCACAGCCTAGGGTTTCTGTTTCTTTACTGGTTCAAAAAATAATGATCTAGGATTTGATTCTGCTCTCAACTTCCTTGACACAAATCAAGAGAACTCCATTTAGATTAAAGAGCTTTGTTCATCTTTGCCTGTATCTTACACAGCCATCTAGAAAAATGGGTGTCAAATATTAGCAGTGAAGAATAGCAGAGTTTAAATAAACATTGCATTCACTTTTGTCACAGTCATAGAAGACACCTGGTGCAAGGAAACTGCAACTCTGAGTTGGGGGTGGAGCACCAGCATAAAATTAGAGAGCAGGATCAGGCTGAAGGGACTCTTCTTGGCCTGACTGCATGAATTTACTCCAGACCTTTGTAATGAGGTGTGTAGAAGGGGGCTGAGTAGGGACAGTGGTGGTATTTGCTTCGTCCATGATTTTGTGTATGTACTCCAGAGTTTCAGGTGACCTTCAACCTTCATAGTTGATTTTTAGTGTGTGAGGTGAAAAGGATTTCAGGCACATTTCATGTATTTAAAGGCTAGCTGCATAATAGCAAGAGAAAATTCAAAGCCTCAGCTGTTAATCTTCAGGAATGTCTCTGGGTTTTGATTCGAGACAAACCAGCTGAATATTCACCAAGCACACATTAACCTGATTGAACTCACAGGACCAGCTCCTTAACTGCCATCAAACAACACAATTTCACAGCATCAGCCACGGGCTCCAAGTAGAATCTGGCATCACCTATCACTGATAAAATAGGATTTATGAGTGTTGACTTGTAGGCCAAATACAAGGGTAATGAGAGCAGACTGGAGTCAGGTTTTGGGAATTACCCTAATGCTCAGATTATTTCCAGGACCAGCCACATACAGCATAGGTACTGCCTGTAGAATCACAGGTCCACTATAGCTGTAGTCCCTGGGAGCAGAGAATATGTCATAGAAAATGCAAAGCTGCCATTGTCACTGCCTATGCACAGTACATGCCTCTCTTACAGCTAGTAATAGTTAACAGACATAGAATCAGCACATGCAGAGCTGGTAGATATACCCAATTGAAAGAATCAGTTTATATATTTTAATCCTTCTTAAACAGGTTTATCCTCCACAGAGTTTCTCATTTCTTCTTCTTCTTTTCCATGATTTAGCAGCCAGGAATCTTGCAGCCCTGCTGTGCTTAGAAGGGGGCTCCAATTTTTTATTTCTAACAAGGTTTCCAGCAGATTTTGAATGTCATACAAGAATTCTATTTGCATATTAACTTTTTTCAGACTGAACACATCCAGAGCTAAATAAAGGCCATAAAGGCAGAAGAGCCATCACTCCCTGTTCTGTGGAAGGCAACATCATTCCTGGGCAAAGTTTAACAGACACTTTTCCTCTGAGCACCTAAATATAAGAAATATTTAAATATTTAGTTGTCTTATTTCCTGCCAAGACTTCCAGCAACTTACCATCAGGTGGGAGACCTATAGCTGCATATACAGGAATAATCCAAAACTTTAAGAGGACATGGTTTCTGCAGATAAACTGAAAACAGTTGAGCTTGGACTCTCAAGTCTATTGATTT
Source organism: Tringa tobata (assembly GCA_033628505.1). NCBI lineage: Eukaryota > Metazoa > Chordata > Aves > Charadriiformes > Scolopacidae > Tringa > Tringa tobata. Next base: position 1,566,872 of record JAHREE010000146.1, read on the forward strand.
GGCTACTTTGAAAACCTAGGACTCTCTAAGAACAAAGCTGATCTGAGAATGGTGGTGAAATTCAAACAGTATGCCAGGTAGCAAGATTTGCTGTCGAACATTTTGAACTGAAAAGGACCAGTATCACAGCTGTCAAAAATATCAGGACTAGATTCATTAATAATTCTCAATAACTCATGGAAGACATGGTACTATTGCAATCCTGATAAATAAATGAAATAATTATCCTTTGACCATGCTTCATGTGAAACCATTGTTAACGTGAAATTCTGTCTGTTGAAGTTTCTGCTACTGGAAGCAAGGGTATTACGTGTCCCACTGCATGATGAGCTCATCATACTGAGGGAAATGAATACCATACAACACTGCCTCATAAAAGCTTTTGATGCCACTTTCATCCAAGAACAACAAACAAAAATTTGGCATTATTTCTCTCATATATAACATCATAATCAGTCATTTAGCTCAAACATCAAGATATCCAATAGAGTACTGTCTATCCAATGATGTTCATACATGGAAAGATATAGGCCATATGCTGATTGGAAATTATTATATATGTTATATACGTAAATCTGATACCTATTTATAAAGGCCTTCACAATTTTCTTGCAAAAAAAAGCAATTATCCTTCCAGCACAAAGATAAGCCTGGTATGATATATGTTGATGGGAATTCAGTACATTTCAAAAAATAATCTTGTAATAGTATTAAACAAGTTTCATGTATCTGGCAATATGTTGGATGATATAATTCAACCAAGATAATCATTAGCACAAGTTATGAGACACTACAGGGATCATTCTGCTACCAAAATATTACAACTGGCATCCTTAGCCATCTCATGAGAGACGTGTGTGGGCGTAGCAGACATTACACACCACATAATGCTGCTGCATCAGAGGCTGAGGCCCAGCCATCTTTATTTGGGACACCTTTTACAATGCTAAACACCTCGGCCTAAGTAAGTGAATTCCTCATACTTCAGGTGCTATCTATATTAGGATGAACTGAATTATTCTTTAGGCTGCACTGACTGTCTTAACTTGATCTTCATCAAGTTAAGACAGAATTTAGGTACAGAATCACAGAATCATCATGGTTGGAAGGGACCTCTGAGATCATCGAGTCCAACCACAAAAAAACCAAACCAAAACAAAACAAAAAAAAAACCCCACCAAAAAAACCCCCACCAAACCAACAACACACACAACACCACACCACATCACACCCACCCACAAACCAATAATCTCGGGCACTAGAGCATGCCCTGAAGAGCCATGTCTACACGTTTCTTACATCTGTCCAGGGATGGTGACTCCACCACCTCCCTGGGCAGGCTGTTCCACTGCCTGACCACTCTCTCAGTAAAGTAATTCTTCCTGGTATCTGATCTAAACCTCCCCTGCCACAACTTTAGACCATTTCCTCTGGTCCTGCCATTATTCCCTTGGGAGAAGAGGCCAACCCCCACCTCTCTCCACCCTCCTTTCAAGTAGTTGTAGAGGGCAATGAGGTCCCCCCTCAGCCTCCTCTTCTCCAAACTAAACACGCCCAGTTCCCTCAGCCTCTCCTCACAGGACTTGTTCTCTAGACTCCTCACCAGCTTGGTGGCTCTCCTCTGGACACGCTCCAGCACTTCAATGTCCTTCCTCTAGTGAGGGGCCCAAAACTGAACACAGTACTCAAGGAGAGGCCTCACCAGTGCCCAGTCCAGAGGTACGATGACTTCCCTACTTGCACACAGTGCATGTATCAAATCCCATCTACAGATGTTAAACATCAGTGTCATAGTCAACAAGCTGAATCCTGTCCTAAGGCACTGTATGCTGCAGGCATGCCACAATCATGAATTTTTAACTTTCCATTATTCATGGGCAGATCATCTCATTGTGAGTAAGTTGCTTTACAGGTGAAGACATACCCAAGCAGAATCCATTTGGAGAAAGCTGTAGTCCATCAGTGTATTGCTTTGATTTCAGCCTCACAGGAGGTGGGACTGTACTGCTCTAGGACCTGAGCTGCATGTTTGTTCACTGCTGTACCCAAGAAAATAAAGCCCCTACAGAATCAAAGAAGATGGAGAGCATGGTTCAGAGAGAGCAAAGGTGGGTGTCATCTCACTTAAGCTAGTTATTGGAAACTGGATCCTACATCTACCATCATGGTCAGCTATTACCTGCACTAAGTTCATCATCATCATTTAGTCATTATGCAATAATGCAACATTTAGTCAGTAGGCAAGTTGCAATGCCCTAAGAAGTTCCTTCAAAACTGGAATTCTCTTCCTAGTTCAAGCAAAAGGCCTGTTTTCTCTGTTTTCTTCCCCCAGCTTTACCCTCAACTCTACAGCTTCCTCTGCTTTCTTCTGTATTCTCCACATTAGTCCTCTCAACCCTTCTACTACTATATGCATCTCTTCCTTGTTTTGATGGCACTTTTACTCCAGCCTTCTAGGTCTGAGGTTCCCAAAATGGCCACGCAAACTTCCTAAAGGCCTCTGTCTACACTGCAGGACATTGTTCTGCATGGCATTAGGTAATCAGTGTTGACTCCTAACTCTAGAATCTTTTCACTTAAGTTGGTTTGACATAGATTTTTACCTCAGTGGTTGTCCACAACTATTTAAAAATCAGTTTCATGCAAGGAATGTTTTTAATTAGCTAAATCTGTCAATATAAAGCAAATATTAAAAAGCCAAGCTTGGACACAAAATTGGCATTTGATATGTTCCCTAGGACAAAGGAAAAATAAGAGTTTGGCAGCAGTGTGTATATCCCAGAGCTGTATAAGGTCTTTAATAGTTAACTTAGAAACAGGCAATCTTTTAACTTTAGTCTACAGTATTTGCATAGGCAGGATGAGCACAGTAGATAAGTGGATAAGTAGATTTTTTTGAAAGTGGGAGAAAAAAAAATCTCTTGGAGTGGCCTTTCGAAGTATTTCATGTTCAGATTTGATTTCATAATCAGGGATAAATGTGAACTACTCTTATATTCTTTATCTCATCATTTAATGTGAAACATATCAAATGCCAATTAGTTGCATCTGTGCCAACAGGTAATTTTATTCCTTTTGAATGAGAAAGAATAATAATTTCTCTGTTCTCTCTGAAAGAAATTTGATGACAGAGCAGGAACTAACGAACAAATCAATATACGACCATCTTCACTAACAGTTTAAGAAGAATTTCTGACAGATCTTACCCAAACAACAGTACATTCTATCCAGCAAAAAGTGAATTATTGATTTGAAAAAGTCTCAGGGTGTCTCAAAGGAAACTTGAGGAAGTCCAATACTGTATGATCAGCAGAGACAGGTAACAGAGAGGGGGGAGAAAATGGAGCTTCCACCACAATGGAAATAAATTGTTAGCCACCTACTGTGGCCTGTGAAGCTGTCAAGAGTTAAGAGAGAAGATAAAAAATATGTGATGAAGTGAGACGCTTCAGTGCCTGCATATATAAAGTGATGCCCACTGCAATATCGCTTTATGATTTTAAGGAAAGAGAGAAAGCATATAGCCAAAATGTAGCAGAGATACTGAGTATTTGACTGTGATGTACTGTATCTCACAGAGCCTTACCTAAAACACGAAATCAAATTGGCCTGGGTAGGAGCATTGCTCAGTGTAGGTAAGGTGATTGCTAGTGACATTACAGCTCGGTACTTATTTGGGCAACAGCACAAGATGTGTTGTATCAATAAATCCAAAGTCAGCAGTGAAGGAGCAGGCTAAGGACAAAAAATAATACAGCTTCAGAGATTCAAATGCTCAATTTAAACCATTTCCAAAAGAATGTATGAGGACCCTGAAAGGTCAATTTAAATCTCCCCAGTACAGAGACCTTGTTTTTTTAGGTGTTGACACCAAGTGGAGAAAAATGCAGTCTTAATCCTGAACTGAAGTTAACTGTGGCAGTAAGAATACTATTAATGACAGCAACCTTGATTCAGGAGGAGAGATAAAGTTGAAGGATAATAAAAATGCCAGACTGGTTGTGTCATAAGTAGCAAATCCATAAATATGTGATCTGAATAATGTTCATCTGAAGAAAGAAATCTGGGCAAACTTGGGCAAAGACAGAGAGTAATTAAACCCTACCTGTAAGATAGGTAGATGAAAATATTGTAATAAAAAAACCCTCACTGTTTTACATTTCCTCTCTTAGAAGAAATATGTCAATCTATTATACCAATTTCAATGCTTTTACTTCACCAGTGGTTAAAAAACTCTCAAGCAGCTAGGTGAAAATTACCCACAGGTGAAGGTGGCAGAGAGCTTGCCACATTCCCAGGGAGGCAAGAGGGAGGCAGTGCGGAGGAGAGGTATCACCAGCCTCTTCTTTCTTTATAGCCATTCAGGAGGCTGCAGGTTGGAGCAAGCCTTGCTTTCTGTCTTGCATACCTCATGTCCTGCACACTGGGAATCTCAGTCAGGCAACAGAGTGTAAATCAGGGGTCAAGTCCCAGTGCAGAGTGTTCATGATAGATCTATCTAGTTTATCATTTTGGCATTATTTTAAACACAGCTGGCAAGGGAATGTTGCAGCACTCTCGTTGTGCTAATTGGCTTTTTCTACTACGGCGATCCCCATTTATAAAATGTGGTTTTCACAATAATCCAGTGAATAATCTCTGAAAAAAGGCACATCATTCTTATGCATGAGAATCACCCATCAAAGCAGAAGGTGAAGTTTGATGAAGTCAACCGTAATGAGTATAACACTGCATCAGCAGTTTCCTTGAGGAGAGAGCTATGGTCAGAAAATCATTATACCAGTCACTGTTAATGTGAGGGAGGAAGAATGATTCACAAACAAGTCATGTAACTTGCCTACAAGAGCACCACAGGGAGGAGTCCTGTTACTCATTACACTGTGTGTCAGCTACAAATGAGGCCAGAAGCACAGCAGAACAATGCCCATGACATCTTGGGTGGCCAAAGGTTTCTTACATTGTTTTCACATTCATTGTGCACTTGAACTTTTCTCAGAAAAGAAAGGAAGCCTTTGGGCCTGCCTGTAAGAGGCTTACCCCACATGTAATATTGTCTCCCATAACATCCTCATTAGGAAATTAAGGAAGTGTGAGCTAGACGAAGGGGCAGTGAGGTGGATTGAGAACTGGCTGTGTGACAGAACTCAGAGGTTTGAAATTAATGGAGCAGGGTTAAGCTGGAGGCCTGTAACCAGTGGTGTCCCCCAGTGGCCAATACTTGGTTCAGTTTTGTTCAACATATTCATCAATGACCTGGACGAGGGGACAGAGTGTATCCTCAGCAAGTTCGCTGATGATAGCAAAATGGGAGGACTGGCCAACACTCCAGAGGACCGTGCCAGCATCCAGCGTGACCTGGACAGGCTGGAGAGCTGGGCAGAGAAGAACCTAATGAGATTCAATAAGGGCAAGTGTAGGGTCCTGCACCTGGGGAGGAAGAATGCCAGGCACCAATAGAGGTTAGGGATGGACCTGTTGGAAAGCACTTCTGAGGAGAAGACTCTGGGGGTCCTGGTGGATGGATAGTAAACTCTCCATGAGCCAGCAATGTGCCCTTGTGGTCAAGAGGGCCAGTGGAATCCTGGGCTGCATAGGGAAGAGTGTGGCCAGTAAGTCGAGGGAGGTCATTCTTCCCCTCTGCTCTGCACTGGTGAGGCCACAACTGGAATCCTGCGTCCAGTTCTGGGCTCCCCAGTTCAAGAGAGACAGGGAACTCCTGGAGAGAGTCCAGCGTAGGGCAACAAAGATGATGGAGGGATTGGAGCATCTCCCTGATGAGGAAAGGCTGAGAGAGCTGGGACCCTTTAGCCTGGAGAAGAGAAGGCTGAGGGGAGAACTTATCAATGCTTATAAGTATCTAAAGGGTGGTTTGAGGGAGCTGGACACTTTTCAGTGGTTCCCAGTGACAGGACGAGGGGCAACGGGCACAAGCTGGAACATGGGAAGTTCCATTCAAATATGAGGAAGAACTTCTTTCCAGTGAGGGTGACAGAGCCCTGGAAGAGGCTGCCCAGGGAGGGTGTGGAGTCCCCTTCTCTGGAGCTTTTCAAGACCCACCTGGATGCCATCTTGAGAGATGTGGTCTGGGCAACCCTGCTTTAGCAGGGGAGTTGGACTAGATGATCTCTAGAGGTCCCTTCCAACTCTGACAATTCTGTGATTCCGTAATAAATTATATGACGCACTTCAATTACATATAAAAGTATATATACCACCTTCACTACCCCATGGAACACAGGAGAAAACATCCTTCTTCAGCACTCTTCCAGCTTACCATTCAGAAGATGGATCAGAAGAATACTTAGGCTTATACCATGGCTGTCCCCTATTTCTTTTATTTGTATTTAATTTTGCAAGGACAAGGTTCATTCTGTGCACAGTCCCCAAAAGGAAAATTCTTTTATTCCACAGTTTATTATTGTAAATGCATGTGGAGTATGTCGTATGGTTTTTCAGACTGCATGGAATGAAGTGAAAAGGAGTTTTCAATCTTTTAATGCTCCATGCTTGTAGAAGAGGCATAAGAAAATGGTCCACGGGGATCCTATATTATTATTTGAGGGATTTCTATTTTTCAGGTCTGGTCAGGTTTTATGACTGGCGTGTTTCCAGGAATGCACTTCTCAAGCACTGAGGTTTATAATCATTTCTCCTTACGCTATTTATCTCACTTTTTGAGTTGCAATGCATTTATCCTTGCACAGACCAAAGCATGATAGGAGAGGAGATGTCAAAGAGATTCTGCCAAACAGAAGAATATGGATTTCCCACTCCCCTCCCCGAAGGATATTTTCAAGAAGATGCAAGGTTTAGCAATGCACAAATATGTTAGCAGTGTAAAATAAACAGGAAAGGTTGTGACATTTGCTGAAGTTCTACTAAACTCATTTGGTTTTTTGTAGAGGGGGAGAGGGATTTGGGGCCTGGCAGTTTGCCCTAAAATGCACACATTTTACAGGGTGTCCTCTGTGCTTCCCCAGTAACTTCTCTTCCATCTACTGCAACTCAAGATAATTTGCTCTCAATCAAAAAGTGAAAATACAAAACAGTCAATGCTCATCTGATTTTTGCAAAATCTAGACTTGCTGGATTATTTACTCCCTCTATTTTTCTTTAGCTACACAGCATAGCAGTCATATTCAGCATCTCTCTGCTGGAACACTGGCTAAATAAGAGAAATATTTATAAGCAATCACAACTTCTTATTTAAATATTCACGCAATAGACTTTTGAACACAACATTTGGGGAAGCAACACTGTTGTTTATGCAAGAATATATCCATTCTGACACAAAATATGGGACTTAACAAAAGTTATTACACAATGTGATGGCAGCAAAAGGCAGTTGAACACAGTCTGCTAAATAGTTGAGTATTGGGTCTTACATGCTTTTTTCTAAGTCAGAAAAAAAATAATTAAATTTTAGATCCACCCTTATGAACAGGTATAATCCTCAATGGGGAATACAGAAAACAGTATTTTCTACAAAAAAGGATGAGAAAATATTTTCAAATGGATTTTCAAATCTCCAGTAAAGGAGTTAGATGCTCAGATCTTATGGATTGGCATAAATAGATTCTGTAAGTCTCTTTGCAAATCACAGCTGTAATGTCTGTAGAAGAAGGACTGTTTTGCAGCCAGAGCACTTAACTGGGACTCTGTAGATCAGAGAATCATGCCTGGCTCTGAATTTGCAAGCCACTTGCCCTTGATCTTTCAGTTTCTCTTTCTGTGAAACAGTACTGAGGCTTTCCTCAGCTGCACAGAGCAGGACTAAGAATGCAGTCATTCTAATGCTGGGGGGAGACACACTTATTTAATTACGGTAGTTTTCCACAACTAGAAGTAAGAAGTGGGAATGTACATAAGACTTACTATATGTGCATAGAAGAAAATTCATAATGTTAATTACTCAAAAGAAAAAGAAATCAAGCAGGATTTACTGCTGCCCTGGTAAAAATATGACATATAATATACTTCTTCAGAACTTTGAATAAGGAAAATATTTCCTCCTAAACAGGAAAAACTTAGTAATTATTATGTTGAAATAGCTTCACTCTATGAAGTAACACTTAAGCTCATTAAAAAGAGGCAGGAACACAGACAATATGGTTATATGCATGATGTCAAACAATATTACCGCAGTGTGAAACTGGCCAGAGAAGCAACACCTGGCTTTGTGGTATCACTGTCAGCAGCGCTGAACAAGCTCAGCATGCCAGTAAATAACTGAAATTGGAGACAGACTCATCTATAGACTAAGCTAAACATTAATTGGGACTCCAGGTCTCTTAATTTTGCTGTGATGCCAAGCTTGTGGCTTCAAAAGTCTAAAAGATGCAGATACACCTGATGGTGAGTACTTTGGGTGGAAGTGGGGATGACTCAGCTCAGCTGCCTCCTGCGTCTCCCAGTGAGCACATGCCAGCCGTCGGGCCCTCTACACAAGATTGCATTCACTGTGCAACCAGCCAAACCAACTCATCTAGTCATCAAGAGGGTCTTGCCTGCCCCTCTCTCTTCAGCCCTACAGGGAGTCTAGCCCTGGTGCTGACATGCAGTGAGGGATGCTTTCTAAACCTATGTAGTTTATTCCTTTTGCCCTTCTGAGTCCTGGATGCTTAATGCACTTTGGTGCTCTGGTTTTCTTCAGGAAGATCCTGGGCTCTGCTTTCAGGGCTGCTTGGGAGCAGGGCTGAGGAGAAGGCACTGCAGAAGTGCTTCTGCTTTCCCTACTAGTGACAAAAGGGTCACCACTTGCCATAATGACGCTGATGCTACAGCTCTCCTGGTACCTTCATTAGATCTGTCCCTGGATTCTTCAGAGGAAAATGTGTAGAGATCTATTTAAGAGAAATGTTGCAGAAAAGTAGCCCACAGGAGCAATCCCCTGAGAAATCCAAAGCAAAATCAGTGCAGAAAGACTTTGCAGACAGTCAAGGTTTCCTAATGCGTCTACTTCTCCATTAGTCTCCTTTACTTGCGTCGGTCACATCCCAACACAATGGAAAGTTCTTCTAAAATTTCTCTAGACATACTCATCACACAGTTCATATACATAGCTCATTTTTTCAGTCTTCTGGACTACGTTAAAATAACTTGGTTCCACTAGGGACATCTCTGGTTACTCACTTTAAGTTTAGCTTCCTTCAAAGAGGAAAGGGATTCAAGCTTGAAATCTGAATCTTTGGGGAGTATTCAGACCTGGGACTTCAATTGCCTTCTTAAGTAAATGGTCCTGTAACCCCAGCCCTTTCTACAGAGGAGACACAGAGCTTGCCATGCCTGTGGCTTACTGGCAGCTATCTGCCCTGGTGCCCCACTCTGACTCAATGCCATGGTCCTGAAATTACAGCTGAGCCAAAAACATAAAGAAATGGAAACCATGCCAGTTCGCCCTGTCTCCATATTAACCTTCATTTTAAATATCTTTGTTTCTGCAAGGAATATAAGTTATTCCTCCAGATCCCTCTTAAATTGCAGTGTGTTATATTTCAAAGGCATGTTAGGCTTTCTTCCTGTCTCTGGTGTTCAAACGAGATGAATCTGCATAAAAGGATGTTCACAAATGAGAAAATAGGACCAGGTCCACTGATATCTTTAGCTTGTGCATGAGAGAGCTGAGGGGGCAGTTCATTTGCAGTTTCCTTGTATTTGGGTCAACTCTAACTGTTGGCACTAGTCCCAGCATAGATGAAAACAATTTGGGTATTAGCAAGGTATAGCTGGAGCCAGAGAACTGTACAAGACACCCTATATTCCTTGGATGTTTTTCCATCTCAGCTGGAGAAATCAGATCCAAGTCTCACCCCTTTACTCCACTGAAGTGATTCAAATTGTAATGGAGCCGGCAAAAAAACAACAAAGCAAAACCGAAAAAAAAATCCCATAAAAGCACAGCCTGTAAAGATAAACGGTTATCAGGATTACCAAAACAAAGCACTGAAAGGTAGTGGGTAACTTTGGATCATATCAATTCACTGGAAGCTCTGAATGCTTTTTAGGACATGCTCAGGCATGGGAACCAGTAGCCCTGAGTCTCCTGACAAACCAGTATAGTCGTTACAGACTCCACTGACTGGTCTGCAGTTCTTTCAACTCCACTGATCATCCACCCAACTACAGGAACTCTTTCAGACTGTAACTAGCAGAAGACACCTAGCTGGAGCTCCTGTGAAGGTCCATTTGCCTATCTACCTCATTTGCGTGCCCAGCTCTGATGTGTGTGTGAACCTTATGCATTATTCAGGGTATTAACTGAGTGAATGCCCAGCTGGTCATCTGTACCTATAAACACTTCATATATGTACATGGTGATAGGATTTTATGTGACATATAAGATCATAACTGTGCCTTTGATATGCAGGCCTCCCCTTTTGAAATGCTGTTCCCAAATAATTCATAAATGACTGGCAGAAATAGATTGATATAAAACATGAGGATAAAATAAATGATGTCAAGTTAATCACAACACAGAAGTACCTGTGCCATCGTCCAGGCCTGGTAGAAGAGTGATGGAGCTGGTGAGCCCTTGAGACAAAGAGTGTGCATGTTTGGAGGTCTCATCCACCTTGGGGCATCCTGGCAGACTCCAGTGAGGCACTTCTGCAGCAGGAATATCTTTTTACCTCTCCTGGCCCCTTTATAAAAAGGCACATTGAACTCCTTGTATTTATAGCAGCGATTGCTAGCTGCATTGAAACAAATCACCTTGAGATTTGGTTCAAACACAGCAAGTCCCCTGAGTTTTTTCCCCAGCTGTTAGAGAAGAAAAAATTATTTAAACAGTCACTTCAGGGAAGCTGCAGACAAAGGCATTACCTCTTCCCAGATGTTGATTCTGCTTGACTTTGAAGTGGAGCTATTGAGCCTTCCTTGAGACCCTTCTGCATGTTCTGTTGTTAAGTTAAACCATTAATTGTCTTAGTTTCCAACATAATGTGCATTACAGTCATTAAGATCCACTGCTGCGGCAGGTTTTTCTATGTATTCAGTCTACTTAAAAAACCCATGTATTATTTGAGTCTCTGATGTGTCGAATATTTTCACCTGTCCTGTGGAAATTTGTCATTTAGTCTAATAGAAGCAGGAATCAGACTTAAGAGGTTCCCCTGGCATGAGGAAAGATTCACAGATGAAAAGCTTAACATGATAAGGTATACATAAATATTTTAATCTCTTAGGTTTAAGTGAATATGCTTACTTTACTGGGAAGTAGTTTACCGTCTGCCCTTTAAGATGTTATAGTGTGCTTTAGGTGGCCAACTCCATAGTGACAGGTTGATTGATGTCTGGGATAAACAGAAGCGTTCCTTCAATGGCTGAAGGCTGTAGATAACCGTTAGGGTTACTTTGTTTTCTCTGGAGTAGCAGCCCTTTTCCAAAACACTCTTCGGTCTTGTTCAAACCCTCACAGTTTTAATAAAGCATAGGCCACTAACAGGGATACTGAATACCACTAATAGAGATTTCAGGGATACTGAAATGAATCCCTAGCACCTTCTGCAACTGAGATTAGAATTTACCCCTACATTTACAGCTCAGTTTCAGCTCAACATTGCAGTTTTGTTTTCTTTTTTTTTAAGCAGAAGGTCTGCTACGTCCCCACAATTCTCCTGGCTGGTTCACAACTGGAGAAATACATAAGAGGTCAGAAAATTTATTTCACTGCTTCAACAGGAAATTAATAGAATTGATTAGCCACAGTATCTCAGTGCTTAGATCCGTGCTTTGCAGAAGAAATTCATAATATTCTGAAAGTCAAAATCCTGAAATATCACCGTACTGCTGTGAATAAGACCACATTGGCTATTCATTGCATTCAGTAAAGACGTATGTAGCGAACAGAATGATAAGCCTACCTCACTGTTAGCACTGTAACGAAAGGAGCAAACCATGACAAGGTTAATCCCTGCCACTAAGAGCGGCTATAGCACATCTTGTTGATATTAATAAGATCTTTGAGCTTTATTTTATAAAAGGCTTAATAAATCATAGTGTGAAGTTGGCCCAAATGCTGCTGATGCTTTTCAGTCGTTGTACGATATGCCTACTTTGCAACTGGTAGAGTACAATGCTCTGTACACACCGTTTCTCAAGCAGAGATTAAAACAGCTATCATGGTTGCAGATACAGAAAACTCTAAGAAACAGTGTGTCTCTTGCAGAGTTTTATAGTGTCATTCAAGACCTATTGTGAGACCCACAGCAGAGTCTGTGGGACTCACAATCATTCACCCTTTCTATCCTGCATTTCATTTCTTTGCTATAAAAGTCAAATATTGTCAGCATTACACTTTTACTTAATCCACCCCTTTATTGCTAATAAGCAGGCAGGATTTTTAATGGCTACTCCATTGAAATCCAGCAAGACTAAACCCTCTAACAGAGCAAAATGCATGCTTAAGGTGTAACCCAAGAAGTATGTGCTCTCACAGCTCTTACCAAACTGCAATCGTGGAATTTTTCTAAGCACAAAATATAAAGATAAAATACAAACATTTCCTAGCAAATTGTGCATTCAGTGCTTTTAGGGTCTGGGGGGGTGGGGGAGTTGACTATTCCCTGAAGTCTTACGAGGTGTCCTCTCTGTCCAAAACTGTTCCACAAGGAATTCATGCAAGTGGTCTGCAGATTGTTCACAAGAAATCTACTGGGTGTGTCAACAAACTGGTAGATGAGCTCTGTTGATTCATTTTAAGTGGATGCATTAGACATATGCAGTTTTTTCTATTGTTTTTTTTCCTGGGTTAAATCACCGGTATAGATATTCACATCTGTCCGTTTTAAGGTACAAAGTTATTACTGATTTGTGAAGCAGCCCTGTAAGAGAGCTTCCAGTAAAAAACTCTGAAGCCAAGATGTCATCCTTAACCAAAATTCTCCAATAAGTCACCACTTCAATACTGTAAGTAATAAAGTAAAATGTAGTTATGTGTAGGTACTGAGAAGAACAGCAGCAACAAAGTGGTTATATGCTACCACAAACTCCTGGCTGCATTCTTATCCTGGCTTACTTGTACCTTATCAGATTGTTTTTTCCATGTCTATTAAATCTGGATCTCTGGAGTTACATTGTGTTTGACATTCTGCTTCATGCAATAGGGCTCAACTTGGGGCCATGCAATTGTTAAATTTATTGCCAGGTTAAATGCCCACCAACAGTCATGAGTATTTGCTGTGGAGATAAACACAAAAGGGAGGATGACTACAGCTGAGAAAAAATCTTGGGTTTTGTTATTTTGTTTGTTTGTTTTAGGCAAGCACTTTCTTGGTAGGAGAAAGCATAAAAGCTTAAATTCTTAGTTGACAAATTAAAAGGAAAGCTAGCATATAAAGGTGACCAGATGAAGTCAGGCAGGATAACATTTTCTCACCTACTGCTCTTGTACATTTGCATGCTCTTGCTCTTAGTGTATTACTTTTGCTTTCTCCTCTCCCCAGCAGAAAGTGAAAAGCTCTTTTCTGAGATTTTTTTGGCTGCTATCTCATCAATCCTGCTCTAAGGTAAGCAGGTCATAACTATGCTGTAGAATAGAAAAGACAAGTGGCTGTGAAGTGTATTTTTAAGCAGTTTCTGACGACTGTGGTAGATCTTTATCTCCAGGGGAGCCTGCTTCAGCCTCATATCACAGTGCCGTTAATATATAAGCCAAACAGCCTATTCTTGGGATACACAGGGAATACAAAATCAAGAAATATACATACCAGATGGGGAATGGCAGTTTCACTGCCTTTTGCTTCACTGGTCTGTTGCTAGCAGTCTTCGATTCTGTATATGTAAAATGCCACAAATTATTGCTGAAATATTTATGAACAAAAAGTATAATTATAAGGTTTCGGATGCTGTTATTATCATGAGTATCATTGTGATGCATGTGACCTTCTCAGCACAGCTCACTAAGTTCCACTGGAAATTCTGTTCAAAAATTGTTCATCCCAGCAGAAGGTCATGCCATCCTGCTGGGTTAAATCACAAATTTCCCAGACAGTGTGTCGGCACATGTTTGGATTTAAGGAAACAACCCCCTCCCAAAAGTTAATGATGGAGGTTGTTAAAAGGTTTAAGCGAAGCAATTATTTTAAACTAGAAGCCAACAAAACATTACCTTTGTTTTGTTTTTTTTCAGGCTGTCCTTGACTTTCAGAGCTAGAAGACAGCTGCAGGCAGAAGGGCAGCCAAGCTAGCCAAGGAGGAGTCACAATTAGTTTCAAAAAACCCTCTGAGCAGTAGAGGCATGCGAACAGCCCTCCCGAGGCTTCGGTGGGGAATAAGGCACCCATATATATTTTTTAAACACGATCTGCCTCTAAGTTCACCTGCTAAATCAAAGGCAAGTTCTGATGGAAAATAAGCAGGAAATGAGACAATGCCAAAGATAAGGTTTTAAAGAAAACTTTGAAGGGAACAACATGAGCATATAACTGGTGACCACATCTGCCTGATGCAGATCCAGCAAGATTTACCTGTCCTAGGCAGAGCTCAGGAACGAAGGGAAAACTGAAATGCTTAGAAATATGCAGAAATTTGGAACATGGGCTTTCAGCACAGGCACAGAGGCACCCAGCGAAAAAGAGAAGGCTGCTTCCTGTAACCAGAAGTGGGAACAAGCAGGGGAGAGAAACATGCTCTTTTGTTAACCCTTTGCTGTGCATAGAAGTAATGCTTTGTTGGAAATAAACTGCTTTTTCATAGATGCTTTCTGCAGATCCTAAAGTGGTTTGTCATGCTACCACAGACATCAAAACCCAAGAAATAACCCCCAAAATCCACCCAAACTTAGTACACTCACTCTGGGTGAAATGCAGGAAGAAATGAATAAAAAACTGTGTGTGTGGGAAGAGTAAAGGGGAGAGCAGAGAAAGCTGTGTGAATGGGGGCAAAGAAAAAAAAAGGCAGCATTCCACTTTATATTTTAGTTGTCTTCTTTATCTCCTGCCTGGTTCTTTACAAATGTTGCACAGTTTCTATGACAGAACCATTGCTCCTTTACACTCAGACATAATGCCCAAGAACTGTGTATTTTTTTTTGTCCTCAAAGAACAACCAAAAATATGAACAGTATGGCAAAAGAAGTAGGATAGGATGGGTATTTTGGTGCAATAGTCTTGGAAAATGCCTAAGGCTTCCAGATTGTCTTACAGAAACCTGGAGTGCACCATTGGCTCTTCAGTCATTTTGCACTGACTGAATGCAATATGGCCCTTCTCCTGGCAAGAAAACCTTTTGTAATAACTCACAATATTATTTTTTTTCTCCAAGGTTTCTGATATGCATAGAGAGAAAATGGTCTAGTAAGGAAGAAATAAATGTATGGCTACTTTGGGGACACCTAGGCACCATACAAGGTAGTACATACACATGCATGCAGAATGCAATGCTGGTATTGGATCACTCTATCTGAATGTCATAGAAAAATGCTTCTCAGTGCCCTGTTTCAAATTAGATTTACTAAGCAGTCAAAAGTCTGATTGTATTTATTTTGAAGTAAATCTAGCTAATTTTACTGTGCTGCATGTAGTTACTCCAAATATGGATGTAGGTCCATATGTGGACATTATTCCAGATATGGATGTAGGTCCATATACGGACTTTACTCCAAATATGGGCAGCAGGTGCGAATTTCCTCAAGATTTCACTCAGAAATATTTCTAGCTTAGATGAACATAATATAGTCTAAAAGGTTGACTGTAAT
>JAHREE010000147.1:0-55896 GCA_033628505.1 Tringa tobata
GGCTCCCCGGCGCTCACGGGCGGCAGGGGGCGGCGAGCGGGTCCGGGTGGCCGCTGCCCTGTGCGAGCATCGGAGGGGCCGGCGAGCAGGGCTACGGGCTGTCGCAGGAGCTCGTTCCCGGTGGGGGCGGCGGGGGGGATCCGTACCTAGGGAAGGGCGGAGGCGCGCTCGCTCCTCGTCTGCAGCCGGCAGCGGGGGCGGTACCGCGCTGCGGGGGAAGAAAGTGGCCACCAGAGCACCAGGTCCTGAGAGAACGCGGGTCCAAGAGCCCCGAGCAGAACAGGAAAGGGAAGCCGTTTAGCCCAAGCCTTTACATTTATGTTTGTTGTGTTTGGGGGTTTTTATAGCACAGCAAGGTGGCTGGGGGGAGAGAGGGGGTGGGTTTCCCCCACCTCTCTTTCTTCTTCTTGGCTGTTTGTCAACAGATGGAGGCTGGGGAGGAAGCCGGGCTGCAGGGGCTGTGTTTTCAACGGATACTGCGGTGAGGACCCGCTGAGGCATGTTGGCAAGGCTTGGCTCGGCTGCAAGATGGGCCACTTCCCGAGGGCCAGTTTCAAAGTTCGGTAAAGCAGGAAAGAAGTAGGGGGGAAGTCCATGTAACATCGAAGTCTGTCTGCAACAGGCTCTGGACTGAGAGGAATTGGGGGTGGGTGGAGATGGACATGACTAGGATAAGGCAAGTGGCTGTATTGATGAAGTCATAATCAGCTTCAGTTAATAGTGTAAGTGGAAAAACGGGAAATCAAACATAGGCAAAAATTAGATGTGGTGTAATCTTTTTTCCTCGAGTAATTTAGGTTCTTGGACAATCTCTAAATCAAAGTGCTACACTTATGTAGAAAGGAGAACAAGCTGTAAGGATAGTCTGGTCGCTCTCAGGGTGCCAGCTAACCTCACTGAGTGAGTGCTGGTTAGAAGCCTCCCAGGACTTGTGGGTGATTTGAAGGGGAGCCAAGACATTTCCATCTACTCGGGAAAACCCATCAGTTGGATCATATTCTGGGTTGAGGTTTGCAACCATACCTTATGGATTCAGCTACACAACAGGAAGTCATCACCTTAAAGCTTACACTACCTGGAAACCAAACCCTTTAATTTCTTTGGTGTCAATGGAGAACAGAAGTTCTTTACCACACTGAGGTCTTTCCCGTGCTGACCTGAGGGATCTGCAAGGAAAACCGCTTCCAAGGCTGATCTGAGCTCCAGGCCGTTAACTCAGAGGAGCTGAGCTATTAAATAGTAGCCACTGGTGTTGAGTGAAAGCTTTCCGTTCTCTAAGCCTCTCTGACAGGCAAATATTGCCCTGCTTCTCCACATCTCAGGTTAGGGTAAAACCTTAATTGGGATTTTGTCGACATTTTACAGAGAAGCTTACAGTAGGCTTTCCAGTATTTGCCAAGAGTGGGATGCACTGGAGCCAGCTGTTGAATCTACTAACATACAGCCTTATTTGCTGTCTCTCATGGCTCAGGTGGCTGCAAGGTGCTAGCAAAGTATGGCCAAGGTGTGAAGAACACCTCCGAGAAGCATTGCTTTGAATATAGACAGGCTTTGTCGGTGAATGGTTATGCTTTCCAAGGTACATTTGTTTCTACAGCTTTGATCGTCTCCAATACCAATATCCAAAGCATGCACATATAAGGACAAGATCCTTACAGGAAATGAGAGCTCTCGTTTCTGGGGCCAGCAGTGTGTATAACTGGCATTTGGGTAGCTAGAACATGGTTTCCAACAGCCAAAACAGAGTCTAAATCACTGAGAATCTTTCAGGAATCTCCTCTTTATTTTGTGGCTGAACCACAAAGGGGTGTGAGCTGTCATCAAAACCCAGATAAAGCAGTACATTAAATGAAAGGACAGACCCAAGATAATAAAGGTAAAACCAGTAGCAGTAAGTGGGAGGCAGCACGACCCAACAATTAGTTCACCAGTGGGTCACTAAGTCTTGAAAGGACAGACCCAAGTTAATGAAGGTAAAACCAATAGCAGTAAGTGGGAGGCAGCACAATCCAATGATTGTGGGTCGCTAAGTCTTAAAAGGACAGCTTGGACTTCCTGGAAGTGTTCAACTTTCCATGCCCGCCCTATGCAACAGACCTGAACACTTGGGGTAGAAAACATCTGCATGCTCAGAACATGCAGAAGTCAGGCTGAGTCCGTAATAGAATCCTGCACTTTGGAAAACCTTAGACAAAATAATAGAGAAAGAAATTCCTTCAAATTCACCCAAAGAAAATCTCTGGAAAAGCAGCTACTGGTGATAGGAGGATGTAAGGGAATCCTCTGTTCCCATGCATTCTTTCTGTCATGATAGCAAACACAAACTCTGTGGAGTGCATTTAAGGCACCTAAATCAGGGCTGGTATATAGGGATGACTTAGTAACAAAAAAACCCCAACCCTGCAGCACGTATTATTCCTTTAGTGGTGAAATGAGCATTCTGCATTTTTAGAGGAACCTTGCTCTACTGGTGACCTAACAGTTACTCATTTTTCTGGTATTCTCTCTGCTGATAATTCTCTGTGAGGTGGGAGTGAACATCATTCAATGCTCACAGTGGCAGAAGAGCTACTTCCTTCTCTTTTGCACTTCAAGCTTGCTGCTTTTGGATCAGATGTGGAGACTTCACTGTGTCCTGGAACCTGTGGTCTTATACTGGTTTGATAGTTAAGCTTTGACTGTGGAGATCAAGTGGTTTGCCTGAAGCAGCACTTAGGTTTCTGTAAAACTACAGTATTTGAAACTGCATCACTGGCAGGAGCTGCTTAAGAAATGGCAGCACTTGGCTCATGCACTGTCCTCTCAGCATCAGGTGCTTCTGTGTGTGCAGTGCTCTGGGCCAGGTATTTTGCTCATTCCTTACTTCAAGCAACCTTTGGTTTGATTTCAGCAGATGTTTTCCCAGGAAGGTGCAGCAGAGATAAGAGGATAGTTTTTCTGGTAGGTGAGTTACATCAGGATTGTTATACCACAGGACCATTTTGTTATACCAAAGCACTCAGTAGTTGGAGACATTATAAAATGGATGGCCTAGGAAGTTTGTCTGTGTGACAATTCTTGTGTTTTGATGAATTTAATATTGGAGAATTACCAGTATCTGTTTGGCCATATTGTTAAACTAAGAGTCTTTTTTTTTAAGTTCCTGCAGGATGGATATTTTACAAAATTTTCACATAGTCAACTTCTAAAAGTCTAACACTGGATATGAGATACCATGGCTAGCCTTTCTCATAAAGTGATGGGCAAGGGAAGGCTGTACAGCAAAAGAATCAGCAAATCTGGCAAATAAGCATTGAGTGTGAGGGAGACAGGATCATATTTGAATCCAGCTTGTGATGTAGATGCAATGAATTCAGGTTTTGTGGTGGAGAAAGGTGAGAGATTGCAGATGTCATTTCAAGCTGTATCAAAATTGATGCAGCTTGTTGGTGGGGTGGCCAAAGCAAAGATGGGTCACATAGGTCAGCCTCAAATGGACGAGATTAGAATCATTATAATAATGTTGTAAATACGAAAAACTATCTTGATATAAACTAGGCCAGAGAACCACTCACTGTCTTCCTATCTGATGGAGGCTAGTGTGGGATATTTCAGAAATACAAAATCCCAACCATGTTGTCAGGGACAGGCAGTGAGTCAGAAATGTGAAAGCCCAGCAGACGTTTTCTCTTCTGTTCCTGTCATTGTGAGCAGCACAGGATGGCAGCCAGAAATTTAGCAGATCACTTGTCTCATAGGATGCATTTGACATAGAAAATGAATGATGAAAAAGTGAAAAGAGAAAGGAAAATTTCTGAAGTCCAAAGGACAGTAAGAAAAAAGGCAGTACTGAGTTTTCAGGAAAGGTTGAATGTGGCTGAAAAGTTTCGATGCATTACATTACTTGTCCTACTTGTTCGTATCAAATTTTTTCTCTTCCAGTGATCTGCAAGTTCCATATTCTTGTTGAGGGAAGATTCAACATATAGCAGTACAGCATGTAGGGATTGTTTTCTGAGGCCATAGGTTCAAGATGTATCCTAGTTCTGTATAAGCACTCGTGATCTTATTTTTTGGTTTCACCGTACTAACGCTGCGATAGTATTTCTACAATGAGTGCGTTACCACTGAAGAAACTAAAGAAAATGGCATTACTCTATATGTCTCATGCAATGAACAACCTCCCTTTAGTGCCACTGGGACTAAGGAACTGGGTTATCCAGTTTGTGATTCAGGTAGTGATAGATTATGCTTTGCACATTTATTGTAAGCAAAGTCCCCAAGTTTCTGCTAGTCTGCATAATTGGCTCCAATAAATTACCGGAGTGCCAGGAGCCCCAGCCCTAAACTGCATTCATGCTTGTGCAGTCTGTCAATGTCTCCGTCCATTGCTGTGAATAATTAAGTGTCGTGACAGAGGCTGGAACTTTGCTAATAGTTAAAATGCTTTTGAATTAAAGCAAGTAATGGAGGGAGGAGGAGCCTGTCTGTACAGATTACTTTGCTCTTTGGGGCGCTTGTCAGAGCAGTCATCCTCTTTACAAGAAAAATGGAAGCATAAGAAGGTTATTAAATAGGATTGGTGAACATTTTTGTACTAAAGCAGGTTTTGATAGAAAGTGTGGTTCTTTATGGGAAACTTTTCATTAAAAGAACATCTGGAAGACATTCGGCTGAAAAACAACATATCACAAAAATAGATGGCCCCCATCTCCTGTAGGCATTGAGTAGGGATTTCATCTTCCATGACCGCTCTGTGAAGCTCTGCCCCTTGTTAGTCCAGAGCAGATTGCAGTTTGAGATGAGAACTGTACTGCAGCACAAGCCTGCACTCCTGACAAGGATGCGATCACAAATCACAACTACCAGAAAGTACAACGATGGCATGCCCAAACATACTGGTTCAGATTCAGCAGCAATATTTCAGTTTTGTATTTCCTTTTTTCTGGAGGTTATATTTTTCCACCCAGTCAATTCTACTGATTTTCCCAAGGCCAGATGGCTAGTGGTAACACTAAGAACAAAGATCCTGTCTTTGTGCCCTTTCCAACCTCCAACATCTAAACAAGATGTCCATCACTTGAATCACATAAAAAAACCAGAAAGTGGGCAAAGATCGTTCCTTGCTCTTACGGAAAAAAAATGTCTAAAATGCATCTCTCTGACCCTATTTGGTAGTTCCTATCCCGTACTTAAAGAGCAGTGATATAACTAACTTTCTGATGTATATGCAAATGACTGACAAATTGACTGCTTTTTATTTATCAGTACAATCCTGTTGAGTGACCCCAGTTCAGAGAGTGATTGCTTACATTTTGCTGCTAGCAAGAAACACCTGCTCTTAGCATCAATAAAACATCTGTCACAAACAATAATACAGCCCAGTTGTTTATACTGCTTCGGGGAAATTAAAATTTTCCCTTGTGATGGCAATATGAACTATGCCCAATCTATACCCATGCTTTACAGGAAGATAGCAAGACCCTCACAGATCCTGAGAATGTAGCTTTGAAATTTCATTTCCAGCTGCTAACCTAAGGATAAGTTTAGCTGCGGTGACAAGAAATGCTGTAGCTAAGCATGTCATTATATTAGAGCCAAGATATAATCAGTATCCACAGGGACAGCTGGATTGAGGGAAATTGAAGCCATTAGCTCTCAAATGGAAAAAGCAGTAGCTTCATTGCACAGCATCACCAGTTGGATGTCCAGATCTCCCCTGATAGCAGAAATCTCTACCGCTAAAGCTACAATTCCCTTTCTGGCTCGTTGCAAGAGAAATTTCATTTTGTTTTATCAGGACAATCATAAGTAAAACAAAGCAAGGAATGACAGGTAAAACCTAAGGCCTTTCTGCCTGTGAGATCAGGTATCTTTTAGCAAGCCTTGAACCTCCACAAACTATCCTACAAAGCAATTCGAGAAAAGGTGTCATATCCACTAATGCCACAGAGCCCAGTTGATAATGTTCCACTTATTGGGTCAAGATGCAACATAGCCCTAAAGGCGTCTAGCTAGCAGAGGCTTCGCTACACACTAAAAACAAAGGCAGTTGTAAGTAAACATCTAAAGAAATCAGGCCAGGCCCATAGTTGATCCTGGTGATCTCTTTCAAGAATGTCTTAACATTAGTACAGTGGGTGTCTGCTGGAAATGTGAAAACAACAAGATTTTAGCAAGGAATGAAAGTTGAAAAAGGCTCAAGAGAAGAAGAAATCTGAATCCACTCCTAGAAAATTTAGAGCTATGTGTTCCTTGTCTACCAGCAAAGTAGTACCAGTAGTACCTCTGTAATGGACTCTGTTTATTACTTAATTACCCAAAGCTATCAGCCTGTATTAGTTTTATGAAGTTTCACTCCTAACTTCTCCTTTTAGAAAACCTTTGGAAATTAGGCTGGTTGTATAACCGTGTCTTGAGGCAAGTAACGGTGTAAAGAACTACTCATGAAGACTACATCTGAAAAAGGAAACTACTGTGCCCAGCAAACTCCAGTTTATGTTGGTTCTCTCTCCCCTCTCATGCCCTATATTGTTTTCATTAATTCTCATGTGTTGTCCTCAAAATCTTGGTTTCTTCTCCATAAGCACTCCTGAAACAAAGCCCTAAAACCATGCACCACTACCAGTAGTCTGTCTCACTGAAGTCCTAGCCATTGTTTAGTTGTCCTACAATAATAAACCATGAGTTCCTTTTAATTCTTTATCAATGTAGATCTCATGGGGCATTACAGGAATAGATAAACACTGTTTTATCCATTTTACAAGGAGAAGGCATCACTTAAGACACTGTGATGAGTCACTGGCACAGCTTGAATAGCATCTGTGTTGCGTTATCATCACTGAACTCTGCCTCCATCATCACAGGCTCCTGAGAACTGGCAGGATATTGCCTCATCTGGGAAGAGAAACAGATTGCGGTTCCTGTCTAGAGGAGGAGGCAACAAAGGCCTGGCTTTGTTTTAAATTATGCAAGTGTCCTCTTCAGACAGCATAGCCGTTGGTGAGAAACGTGACATAACTATAGACATGCACAGCAAGTGCCATTCAATTTCAAAGCAAATATGGGCTTTCAGTGGGGACAAGATAATCCAAGACCTGTTTTAGGGGTTTTGGTTTTGGGGGTTTTGAGATTTTTTTGGCTTATGTTTTCTACTCAGCAGATGCTTAAGGACTGATGCCAAAACTTAGAACAAGGACATGGGACCTTGCACATCAAACCAGTGACTGCGTGCTCATGAGCTGTGCCCGGACCTCACTTACAGGGTTGGTGTTTTGAGACAGATAAGAACAGCTGCCACTTTGCACTCCTCAGGGGCCAGAGAATATTGTCATGGTAAAAACTCTGGCTCTTTGTGCCAGATTATAACCTACTTTTCTTATCCAGTTTGTTTTAGAGAGAAACAACAGAACTCATTGCTGTCTCTTTGGATTAAAATTAAATTCTTCTCCTTCGAGTCCATAGGTGAGTTAGAGGAAAGTGGGATTCTGAGTAATCTTGTTTTCTGTAAGAAACGCCGAG
The DNA here is from genome assembly GCA_033628505.1 of Tringa tobata. Classification (NCBI taxonomy): domain Eukaryota; kingdom Metazoa; phylum Chordata; class Aves; order Charadriiformes; family Scolopacidae; genus Tringa; species Tringa tobata. The sequence continues at coordinate 7,501 of JAHREE010000147.1, forward strand.
AGAATTGATGCGTACAGAAATCCCATAGAAAAGAGGGCAGCTGCTCCTGATGAATCAGTCAAACCTTAATATTGTAATAACTGTAGGATGACCAAGTCACTGCTATGCTGAATCAGTCATAACAGAGACTGAATGATTAGAACATAACAGGAGAGGTACTTTGAGCGGAGACAGAAAAGCAGACACTGAACATTGTGCTGGGGAGACCTGATCTGCAGTAGTGTATACACAGTGGTTAGGACAGAGGAACTGGAATGGATAAAGAGAAGAGCCTAACCACTGCTAACCTGGAGCTAAGGGAGTTTGAGGTCAGAGATTGTAAACCATGTTCTCTGCCTCTGCCGGCAGAGAAATGCTGCAAGTGACAGAGGAGGCTCCTTCTGATCTAGTGAGATGGAAGAGTCTGCTGTGGAAAGAATTATCCCCAGTAGTTTGGATAGGTGCAAGATCCATAGCATGCCTGAGAGAGCTGCTCCTTCACAGGCTGTTACAACTGAATTTGAAATTGATGCAAGAGCTGAAGCTATGGTGGTTAGTTTATCTTTGCTTTTTTTTTTTTTGTAAGCCTTGTCATCATTTCCGCATGTGTCCATCCCTCGTTTGCTCCAGCACGAATAACATCCTCTCAGAAGGAAACTTAACAGGAGATGAGACAGATGAGGAATATGAAGACCTGGCAAAGCTGCGTAGGGGATTGGAAGGTGGGAATATGTATCTCTCTGTGCCACAAGATTATGGTGCCTTTAGAGGACACTGCCCGGTTGATCAGAGTGAGCAGAGGAGGCCTTTACCTTTGGTAGATCAGCTGACAGGTGCTTCAGTCCTACAGCTGGTGCTGATGCTGCATCTGAATGGCGTGGAAGGCAGTTTTATAACATAGCTGCTGGTTCCCATGGGAATTTAGCCTCAGGGATTTCTGAAGGAAAAAAAATGTCATTGTTATTTGGAAAACCCTGGAGTGATACTTTTCATTTTGCTACTTTCTAATACAGAACACCATCATTAGATAGTATTTTTTTTTTAAGTCTGTGTAATGAGAAAAGGAAACAGACCACTGATCAAAATTCTGACAGGAAAGTAAGTGCTGTGCAGATAAGACTTTCTAGAAGACCTGGGTCTTCTTGCTGGGCAGTGGGAATGCAGAGGGACTTCCATCAAAATGTTTTTGCCGCCCCAGGAAACACTTGCTCCTCCACCACCCAGAGAAATGGATAGTTCATGGAATCCTGTGCAGGGCATTCAGCTCGAAAAGGAAAACCTTAATGTCTACATTAAGGTGATGGTCATTACCTTAATGGGTGAGTCTGGGGATGGAAGCAATAGATTAAGCCCCATAGGAATGTCCATTAGCTTGAAAAGGACATGACTGTTATCAAGCAAGTTGCTGAAGGGAGTAACTCAGTCTGCTGAGGAAGAATATTCCTGTTCCATGTAATCATTCCCTAATAATGCTGTGATTCAAGGGAAAGTAACATTGTCTTAGGACATCTGGGATACAGGACAGTGAAACTAACTGTAAATGGGAAATTAAACTGATCTCTTTTGTTTCCAGTTCCAAATTACATCAAGTCAAAAAGGAAGGAAACCACCATCATCGGAGGAAAGGTACCAAGTTTTGGGGGGTTTTGTTTTTTCTTTTTGTTCTGTTTACAGGATTTGTTTTAAACGCTTCCCAGATTTTCAGTTCAATCTATAGGTTTGGAATTTGTCCCATATTACACCCCATCATGTTGTTATCTCTGCACTGACAGTACCTTTTTAATTTGTGCATTTAAAGATTATCAAAAAAAGTGAATGCCTGGGAATGGGTATAAGTACATTTTATGTATGTTGTGCAGACAGTAAATGGCTAATGTGGACAGCTCTGCAAGAGCCCCATCCGTGAGGACACTCAGCTCCTCCATAAAGGTGCTGAGAACCTGCAGTGGCCCAAGGGAGACTTTGAATGCTCAGCCTGAGCCCTGTCCTAGTGTTTACAGGGAACACCTCTGTGTTTTAGTAACTGAAGGAGGGCGTAGGCTTGACAAGAGGCTCCTGCTGGCAGCTTGTTGTACTGATTTTATTCTTGGCTTCATCTGATTATTTTCCCTGTCATGTTTTGTTAGTATTGGCAGGGAAGAAAATCGGTGCCATAAACTATCCATCAGATTATAAGTTGCCTTCCAAGCCATAAGTCTCAATTATTACCCAACTGCTACATATATCCTGTGGGGACCGACAATGCAGATGGTCAAGGGAGTGCAACGTAGTAAACAATTGTCTAAAATAGCCTATGACTTTTATCTGTTTATTACTTTATTTCCCCTACCTCTCCCTTTTTTATTTCTTTTTGGTCCTCAAGGAGTAAAACAGGAATCTTACTCCTCAAGGAGTAAAATGGGAATTCTAATAGAATGAAGGAACACTGATAAAAACCTGCCATGTGAAATGTTCATTGAAATGGCACAGTGCAGTGCAAGCTGTAGTGCTAGAAATTGTGGATTTAAAGTGCTGACCTTTTAAATGATGATTTGCCATCAGCACGGCATGATGACTAGCAGGGCTGTCAGGCCTGCCTGATTTCAAAAACTTATTTTTTAGCATATATTATTTTGCAGTACCATAGTGCAGTTGAGAAAAATTATTAACCCCATTTTACAGCTAGAGGAAATAAATAGAGCATTGGTTAAGGTATCACAAAGGTCGAACTCTAGTCTCAAAACCTGCCTTGCACTCAATGGTGATGCTTTGGGAAAGCACACTGACCTGGTGTGATGGTCCGGGTGCGGTGGTGCTCTACCACTTTCTTCTCCCTCCCTTTCATGGCTGGGTTGTCACCTCAGGCCTGAGTAATGGCAGCAGTGCAAGCAGCTGGTGGATTTTTCCACAACTCCTCAGACAGGCCGCAGACATGAGAAATCTTCCAGAGCAATATCACCTTTCCACTGCACGGTCTCCTGAGCCAGCTGTAGAGGACAACAGAGGAACTCGTAAAGAATTCACTGGCCACAAGCAAAGGCAGGACTTTGTTTTAGGTCAGGACGTGCTGTGGTCAGTTTGGCTTACATTTTCACATCTCTGCATGTGACACTTGCCTGCTCCAGCTAAGACATGCTTTTCTGAGAATGCCTCAGAAAGAACTGGGGAGCAGCCTCCAGGCAAGCTGGCTCTGCTAAGGGACTGACGACGACATTGCTCAAGTAGAAGAAGGTTGTCCAGGGAAACAATGCGTGCATATGCACTGTAAGTGCCTATCCTTTAACTAGATCTTAAAAAAATACACTTTTTTTTTTTTTTTTTCCAAAAAGAGTGTGCCTTAGATGGCTTTAGGCCAAAGTTGTGCAGTTCATCATACTTAGAGCTTGTGCCCATTGGAAAGGAGACCAGCAGACCAAGGTGGGTAGCAGTGCCATTCTCTCACTTTATGGGTGCTGAGGATGATGGCAACGATTAGCTTCTGCAGCAGGCCTCTCACACCTCCATTACAGGGCTGTGTCACCCACATGAGAAAATTCTTAAGGGCTGTGGAGCTTCATCACACTTATTTCCACAAGGGTTTCATTCCCATTTCTCTCAGTCTGGTGCATGATTGATCTTGGTTCCTACATGCACTGAGAAACACATCATCAAGCTCCTGCAGCCACAGCAGGGGAGGTAGATGTGGCAGGGACAGGACAGGGACGTGCTTTTGGGAAGGACAATAACATCAGTGAGGGCCAAGCTTATAAATGGAGAGAATGACAGTGACCAAAGTTCTCTTCTTCAGCCTGCTTAGCTCCTGAGCTCTTTTGTGAAGTTAAAGGTCACAGAATAAATGATTTTGCAAGCCTTTTCCCATGGGCTAAATTCACCATCTTGATGCTTCTAAGGGTGATCTTTAATGATTGTTCATATAGAATATGTATTGTATTAAATACCAAAAGTTCTGGGGACACAGAGACTCTCAGAGAGAAACCACTATATAAAAGGAAATTATACTATGTATAATGTAAGTATTCAGTAAAGACAGCAAATCACCCAGGTTCCGAGAGCAATTATAAGATTTTTTTGCCATTTGTGGGAGCTTTTTTGCTCTTTACCTTTCAATAAAGCCAGCTAAGCATTTGACAGGGGATCTTCATAACAAAGTGCTCTCTGGAGAGTGTGATAAATTAATATGGGCCAGAAAATTGCCATCATTAAAACAACATTTTATTGGTGTGGATGTCTAGCTATTCCCCATGCAGACTCATTCTCGTTATCTAAGAGATGCTGCATGATTTTACTCAACTATATAAATCTGCAGGGCGGGAGGAGAGGAATGGGAGAGAGGAAGAAAATAGTAAAAGATCCTCATGGATTTCTAAGATCAGGAGAGGACAACCCATTTTCATTTGCTGAGAACATCTCCCTCCCCATGGGAGCCACGCACTGCAATTGTGGTGGACCATAGAACGGCATCTCCCTGTCTCCCCTCATTGCATGCAAAATGTTGGATTTCTGTTACATCGCCCTAAGATCTAACCTTATTAAAGCACTGACTGTAAAGTTAGTAGGCCTGAATCCAGACATCACCTGTGAAGGAGCAAATAGATACGACTGCTGGAGCAGAGTGCAGTTCTGTGATGGTGAAAGAAGAGGACTCTGCCACAGATGTGAACACAATAGCACAAGTATTTATCAAAGATTTAGTGTCCTTAAAATGAAATACACCAGTTTGCTTTGCAAAAGCCCAAGCAGCCCAAAGGAGGTGGTTCTGTGCAGCTTCCATAATGAAATCATGGAGCTCCTTGTCACAGGGCAGGTGGATGCCAGTATTTTAAGCAGATCTCAAATGGGAATGGAAGTGTCAATAGAAAGAAAACTCCTCTGACTCTAGGAAATCCTGGAGCCACAGATCTCTGGAGAATGGGAAATTAGCGTGAGGCATGATCATTACCTACCTACACTCTTACAGAATTTGTATTTGCTACTCTGGGACACAGGATGCTGGGCTGACTACACCTTTGGTCTGACCTGCATAGTCACACTTAGCTCCTTAGGCAGTGGATGAAAGTCCTGAGAGACTCCAGGAGAGTGGCACACACTAACCAGGACTGTCCTTCAAGGCCACAGGCAACAATGACCAGCATAGTCCTTCACCATGGGGCCGCCTGGCCAGATACAGGCTACAGACATTTTATGCCTCTCACCACCCACCACTTCTGGGGGGAAGGTGTCCTCTAAGGCACTGGAAGGCAAGGGAAAGCCCTCAGTAAACAGGCCATTGCCTTGTAATCCACAGTCTTTTGCTTTGCCATCTTCATTCTCCTCTAGCTGGAGGACAATCCAGCTGGGACAGGACTTGCTTCCAAGCATGAGAACTGAACTAAAAGCAGTTTTTGCAACAGCAATAGTGTTCTGTAGAATCAGCTCTCCTCTCAAGAAAAGCCACCTCTGCCTCTATAGAAGCTGCTAATAGTATCCTGCATCACAAGGACCAAAACAAGGGATTTCCTCAGACCTGTCATGGGCTGCTGCCTAAAGGAAATGGACCCAGCAGCTGCAATGGAGATACCCTTCACTGCCTCTCCATAACAGAGATACTGACAATTTGGGAGTCAGAAAGACATTCCCATAATGGGACCTGATTCCACCTGGAAAATGTAATTTACAGCCTCAGCAGCTCAAACCAATCTGGAGCACTTCAGGACCATATGTTCTGCAGGCACTATGGATTATTTATCCTGAAAATCTTTGGTGTAAAATCATTTATGCTTCTGTTTAGTATCATGATGTGAAAGTCAATATCTTTTAAAGAGCTTACTCCATGCTCTGTCAATGTGGGAGAACTTCGGCCAGCAGGATCTACTCATTACAGTGAAAGATAGTGATCCACGAAAACTAAGCCCGAGCTTTCACATCTGTGCTCAGGGCAAACCAACTTGTGATTATCACAACTAACAGCTGCAGACATAAATAGCGGCTGCACAGAGTTCTGAACTACACAGATACAGTATTAGATCTTCCACTAACATGACTCTGAGCCAGTCTTTACAGTCTGCCTGGGTCTTCATTTTCCAATGAAACAAGGAATGAGAAATCCTTTATTTCAAAAGATGCAGGATGAGAGCAGCTGCCAACGTGATCAACAATTTTTCTGAGCACAGAAGGCTGTCAATGAGAGGCACCACAGGAATGAAAAGCACCTCTCTCCTTCTGCAGAGGAAAGCACCTCCTGATCCAGCCCACCTGGGGACATGGTAGAGCAGGCTTTACCCCAGGTGCCACACAAGGAGGCAAAGCTCTGAACGGCGACAATTCTGAGCCCCCACTCTTTTCTTGCTTCTATGATGCTCTTCTAGTCTACTCTAAATGCCCCAGAGCTAGCTTGGGCTGGCATCCCCTCAGCCCTCACACCTTTGGGGTGGTGTCTATGTAGATATAGCTGTGACCCACTAGAGAATGCCCTGGTGCTCACTGACACGCAGACCTTAGCCCAAATAGGGCACAGGTTTTCCAGTCTCACTACGGCTCAGGCCTATCTGCCCTGCAGAACGCTCCCAAATCCTCATCAGCTGCTGCCACAACAGAGCAGGAAACCACCAATAACAGGTTTTAGACAGGGTAACATACAAACCAAAATTCTGCACAGCTAGGAAAACTCTGTTAAGGGGCTGCTGTATGCATTTTCTGTTAAGAGGCTTACACACGGACTTTAGGATTGAATTACTGTGTAGAACGAAGTGGCATCTTAGAACTGAGCAAAACCGTTCCTGTGTACTGTAGAGAGAAAGGGAGGAACACAATAATCCAAGGACAATGACACCTAGTTCTGTGATGATCTGAGCCAGACCTGAGACACTGATCCAGGAGCAGGATGGTGATACCTAGGGACATTTAGCTTGATTTGAAGAATTAGATAGCCAGTGAAAAAAGAACAAGAGGGAAAAATATACGGAAAAGGGAAAGTCATACATATATATGCTAAGATAGCACTGGCAAAAAAATGGGAAACTAGATAAAAAGAATCCATCCAGATTTAGTGGCTGTAATAAGGCTGGGAAGTGGGCAGTTAAAGAAGATTCATTAATCACAGAGACGGCATTCTCACAGCAGCCATGTAGGACACTATCTATTAGAATTTATAGATCGTAGCGTTACCCCTAAGGCCACTGTTGGGACTAGCAGCGTGCACTTTAGCTAAGATGGAAACAACCAACCTAGCCATGGGATGAAATACCACTGCACCTAGAGAGGTGGATATCAAGGAGGAGAGTGGGGACACATGGGTGAGGGCAGAAGGGGCAGCAAGTGGGACAGGACTGCACTTACCACCCTCATCCAGCATTCAGCTCCTGTTCAACTCAAGTCAGACCTGAGTCCCGAACCAGCAGGTTTAAAGGGTAACCATGAAATTGCAGCCACTCTCCTGTCGACATCCTCCTAAGCCCCACTGTGACAATACAGTAATGCAGTTGTAGACCCCCTCCTACTCCGAGGAACTGGATCACAACCTACACCCACCTGTGTACTGCACCAGCCTAAAACAACGTATTTTGAACAGCTTTAATGCTGGTTCTGGTATTGTCTACCTAGTCACAGATGGAATAAAATTATCTAAACTCTGTGTTGTATACAAACCTTTCCATGAAACAGCACCTAAAAGAATTTCTGAAGTATGCTATTAAAAAGAAATCAGCTATAAGCCAAGACTGGTGGAAATGCTGTATTCATGCCAGGGAAGGTAATTTAGGAATTCTCTAATACTCAGTATGTATGCGTATAAATGTAATGCAGCAGAACCATTCAGCAGTTTTGGTTTGTTTTTTTTTCATTTAAACCAAACCAGTTGCTCTTAAACAGATTTTTATCAACCTTCCACTCTGCTTACTCCACATTTTTCACCATATGAACCTGAAAGTGAAATTTGCTATAAAGAAAAATTAAGCCGGCTGTCTTGCTTTCCCTTTGCAGAGGCAGGCAAAGAAAACAGCAGACACTGATTGTGCACACAAAATTAGATTTCAAAAATTGTGCAGTTGGCTATACAGAGAAAGAAATTTGTTATGCAGCTTTTAAATTGACAATTTTACTTAAATAAATAAAAAAACCCCTGAAAAAATAGAATGTAAATCTGACACCCCATTTCTATAAACACTTTAAAGTAATGATGCTGCTAATGAATGCTGAATTACAGTGTAAATCTAATAGATCAACTCCTGGCACCTAGATTATGATGACAGGACTTCATCAGGTGTAATGAATATACCAGAGGAGTAAACAATTATTATCTCATTATGTTAAAAATGTTACCTATTTTTCTTTATTAAGGAAACATTAATTTCATTTTTCCTTCCAACAAAGCGAACAATTGAGGAGCTCCTGTTAGCTTCACATAGCAGGGTCTGGGATTTCAGCAGTCATCTCTGGATTATTGCAAGGTATCTGAGGAGCTGCAAGAGGTCTAACTACTTGTTGCTGTCAGAATGAAAGCAGTGTTTTAGATTATTAAATATTTAATTAAGGGGGCTTTCTTGGTTGTGTTGAATTAAGTTTCGCTTTCCACCTCAACTCTGTGACTTTTTCTTACTGATTTAGCATTGGTGTTTTCCAGAAATAGTGGAGAAATGGGGTTTTGTCATTGTTCACGCAACAAGAACAACAAAAGGAAGACAGCAAGAGCTGGGCTCTAGCACACGTAAGAGGCGTTTTGTCCACAGAAGGATAAGGATGGGCATTGCCAGGGCTGGCTGCTCTGCCCTGGGAACAGGAATAGGTCTGGGATGAAGGTCTTGGGGCTGCTGGGCAGCCAGAAGAACCAGGCCTGTCACTGTCACTGCAAGGACAGCAGGGGTGAAGGCAGCTGCTGCTTCACGGAGAAATGGGTGGTAGGGGAAGATCAATGAGGCTGTGGCAGACCTGCCTGCGCTAGGAGAACTGGGAGTGGCTCGCATTTGGAGCAAAAGGGTCATCCCCCCTCACCTATAGATGTACCTGTACATCAACTAATAATGTAGTTCATAGACCTCAAAATAGCTTTCAACAGAGAGGTATTAGCAACTAAATGCTGACAGAGGAAAAGAATGAGTGATTTTCCCAGTGTTACATTGAAGGGCTTTAAATATAGCCACAAAACCCCCTGGAATATGGTAAAATAGGAGATATCTCTGGAAGCCTTTTCCATACTCAGTGGTGCAGGATACACCCTTCATCTGAGATACTTGGAACGTGGAATAGCTGCAGGCAAGAAGCCAGGAAGCAATATCAAGATTCAGCAATGGCACTGTATGTCATAATCCCTCTAAAATATTTTCTCTGGTCCATTTTAAAACAGTGTGGTGCAAGAAGATGGGAAAAACACACTGCAGGAGGCAGCAGGAGTCCCAAGGTCCCAAGGCCATGGATGAGACAGAACCTTCCCAAGAAAGAAGGAAGAGAGCTGATGAGGCTACTGGATGGATGCTGGTGTTCTTTGGTCAAGGCTAGAGCAGACGGGCTTTTTTCAGTTCATGCTCTAGTAACCGAGTGATGAGTGAGACCTGCAGTTCCTAACTTAGAGGGGATGCACCCAGCAGGAATGTTATCTCCACCCCCACCAACTTCATCAATACAACCATATAAAAATCTACTGCACTGTCCCCAGAGTCTTCAGCTTCACTAATGACAGCTACTTGAGGTGTATCTGTACCCACCACCCCACAGTGACACGAGGCATTACAAAAAATATGTGATCCGTACTGCACTGTGAGCAACATCCTGAAACTTCAGGGAAGTGAAGAATACTGTGACTGTTCCAGAACACAGTTCTGCTGTATTCTAGCAAGGGACTATTTCACCCTGGAAGAGGTTCCCCGGTAGCCCTGACACATTATTGCATTGCAGAGTGTCTGTGCATACAGGTGTATAGTCATACATCTACAGAAACTCATCGGTTTGGAGAGGTAATGCTGCAGCAACATGTTTGTAAGAGATGGTTGGATGTAGAACAAAGGGTTCTAGCCTTTCCTGACTGATTTTCAAACTCACTGATGCTCCAGTTGCTGTTCTTATACCGTGAAGCATAATGACAAAATCCACTGAACTGGCCTGTTAAGCCGGGTTTATGGCTGCACAGTATCCCTGGAGAAGCACAGAAAGCAGGCATTCTGCTCTATCTTTACTATGAACTTTTAAATTATCATAAGGTATCTAAGTTTGCCTGGTCTTCTATATGCCTGACACCAGTTTGCATAGTCCAAATCATCCACAGCTGCCAAGTCCTCACACAAAGTGTGTTTTCCACTGGTGCAGATATTACTGTCCAATAGCTCTGAGTTCACTAAGACACTTCACACCAAAATCAAAAGCCTTTGTTCTCTGTTACCCTAAGTCTAAAAGTTCTTACGGCTGCTGTTAGCTAAAGCTAACAAATACCTTTCAGCAAACCATGTATTGCAGGAATTTCCTTTTTGGACCATATGTGTTCTGACTCCCACTTGGAGCTGTTTTAAATCCAGCTGTGGCTCAGCCTGCCCTTTAATGATTAACTGTTTCTCTACTCCCTCTCAATGGTGTTTGAAAGGTTAGGATAAGTGCAATCCTGAGCATATACCCAAGAAAATGGTGGTGCTGAGTGCTAGGCCTTATAGTCTGATCAAATGCTGACCACTGGAAACCAGCTGCAGGTCGAAGGAAGTGGTTTGATTAAAAATGCTTTGATTTTGGCCCAATATAGAGTAATTTACAACATGGGCAAGACATAAGGATCACGCTCACATCACACACATCTGTCTTAACTTTGGCCTTGACTTCCACAGCTAGAAAAAAATTCTCAAAAAGCTAAGCTTCTCCATGTATCTCATGTGCAAGAGTCCTCTTTCCTGTAGCACCAGCTAAGAGCAGCCAGCACAGCAGGGTCCTGCGCTGCAGCCCCTTTGCTGAGTTCGGAACTTCCACTGTCCCAGGCTAAACACTCATGTTCAATGTTTTGCTACATGAGAAATTCTGTCATCAATATTTCTTCTTTTTTCTTTTTTTCCCCCTTTTCTTTTTCTTCCTCCCTTTCCCCACCCCAGTATTTGCCTTAATTCTGTATTTTTCTCTCACACAGCTGGAATCAAAGCACTGTGAAGAAAACCAGTATCTTTGGATTTTACTGCAGCACAAGGAGTAAATGTCTGCCACTAGGCCCTCTACCCAACCACATCTGATATAAGTTTTATGACTCTAGCGAGCACATTGACTATTTGATGTGGTAAATCCAATAGTCTTCCTTCTCGAGTCTTGGGGACAGCTGAGAAAGCTAATAAGTCTTGATTTTTATTACGGATTTCACCTCACCCATACTCTGCTGAGGGAAAGACAACATTGAAAGCCAAGTGAAATTTTACAGCTCCAGGGAGGAGTTCAATATAAAGTGAAAATTATAGGCCAAAGAAACAAGAAGAACAGAGCAATAGATACGTTTTCTTAATACCCACAAGAGTCTAACTCTGGAGTGGTATTTCCAGCTGACACCAATTATCTTTTAAAGGCTGGCTATTTGATGGTGTTTATACAGTTACAGTGAAGGTCTCGTGGCAACGAGGGCTGGATATCCAGGACCTGTAAAGGATCTCTACTAAACAGCTCTCCACACAAAGCTGAGGTGGGCTTTTTGCCTCCTTCAGGGATGGATTCTAGATGTTTCCCTGCTGATATGGGTATCTGCTTTGGGCAGTGGTCACTGTGCTTTCTCCCAGAGAACTGGCACATCATCTCAGATTGAATACTTCCATTTCAAGTGACCCAAAGAGCTCGAAAGAAAGCAATTAAAGTCTCAGTCGTGCCTAGTTCGCACGCGTCTCTCATAAAAGGCCACAATAGCTCCATTCCTGGGAGCAGCAGCTGCTTCAACAGACATCAGGTATATGGATTTTTAAATATAAGTAGACAGGGAGAAACATAACAAATATACTTGCCTCCCAACACATAAATGTAGACATCCATAGATTGAAGTCCTGCATCACAACGTATATGTCCTGATAGATATCAGAACATCTAGTCTTTAGTTAGATCCAAATCCTGTTTGGATTTGGGCCTATTTCCAATTAGTTTTAATGATACTGTAACCCTGTCCAAGCCAGCAAATACACTATAATGACAAGTGACAGCAGAAGAACTATGTCTTTTCCTCCAAACATTTACCTGATTTACTGATATATTAATTTATCTCACTACTTATAGGATTTATCCCCCTTTCTTGTTCAAGATTTCCTAGGATTTACATGGGAAGAGATTCTTGTTAACGTCTGTACAACAATTCACAATGCAACGCACAGTCTCACAGCTCTCCATCTCAACAGGAAAGTCTGAAACAGCTCCATTGCATTTGTTTTAATAGCTTAGTGGGGTTGCACATCTGGTTTCCAGAAACAATTAGCCTTTATAAGGGAGTGCTACAACCCAAACAGTCTTCCTGAACCCAACCAACTGTCTGTAACTATAAACACCTGTGGGCAAGGGAGATACACGTTGCCCAGCAAATAGATTTCATTGCTGTGCATAGGCTTGACTATAGAACAGAAATATGTGCTTCTAGAGAACTAGATGGCTCAAGGGTCTGATAATGATGTATACTGCCTTTCACTTGTAGACTGACATCCAATCCCAATTAGCAGCAAGAATTGCTATTACTGCCTAATGATTGTTTGGCAGCCTATGGGAAATGTATGCATGTCATGAAAAATGACAGGTCCAAACACACCTCTTCACTCCAACACCAGACATGGAGAAATGACTGGAGGTGGCTCCTCAGGCTCAAGAGAGGATGAAGGCAACTGTCCTGACTCTTTGCACTCACTATCCATACACTGGCTACAGTTGTCAGCATCAAGACTTTCCACACTAAACGAGTATTTGTTTGCAACAGGCATGAGAAAAATCTGTCACACTTCTGTTTTTTCAGATCTGATCCTAGTTTTGTCAGTCTCCCAGACTGAACAAGGAATTGCTCTGTTTTTTCTGTTTACAATGAGCATCATGGTTTAAAAAATGTCAGGAATAGAGTTTTCTGTTATAGAAATGCTGAAAGTGCTTCTATGAGCTTCTAATATACATTGCAGGCAATGTTATTATAGAATCATTTAAAAAGTGTAATGACAACAACATTAGTTTGTCGTCATGCTCTTTCACTGCGCAGCAGCATTAATAGATGAAACAATTAATTGTTCCTTTTCATCATCCACAAACATCATGACAAAGGGCATGGTTTCTTTCCAAGCTTCAGCCAATCTTCAATCATTGCAATATATCTTACAGCACATTTCAAAAATTCATACAGTATGTATTATGAGAGGGGAAATTAATCAGTGCCACATCTCTGGTTTATGAGTCACTGTGGTTCCTCCGATCATATGGGAAATGTAGAAGAGAGGTGGGGTAACTCACATCTGACAAAAGTAATGGTTAATATTCATAGCCATCTGGGCAAAATGCATGTTATCTGATTGCTTTGCAGGAAATAATCTTCATGGTCTCATTTTTTGATCTGCACTTCGAGTCTTTTTTTCACCCTTTCTTTTCCCCACCTAAATTACAATGTTTTATTGAATGAAACACACACAAGCCAAACTCCATCAGGGAGAATAAATGCTGAGATCATCCACTTCTCCTCTTGGTCTCAGGACAAGATTATGGACCATCTCTCAGATCAGTGCTGATTTGGACATGTTTCAGGTGTGGAAATGTTAGACATGATTTTGGCCACTATGCAATGAAAAAAAAAGTCATCCATTGATGTCTGATTCTCAGCTTTAAGAGCAAAATCTCATGCTCTGTTGGGACTGTAAGTGAAAACACTTAACAAGTTCAGAGCTTCTCCACATGCATGAGCTTCCAACATCAAGCCTTGCAACTCCACTGCTTCTAGTGACTGAGGCACTACTATTTCTATTTTATATAGGCAGAAGCAAAAGCAGAGATGTCCATCCAGGGTTCAGACAAAAAGACTAATCAGTAGACTTCAAGAGCTCAATCAGAGACTATTTATGCAAGTTACTGTACTAATTGCTCTGAGGAATTGATATCTTTCAGTTGGAGATCCACTGCAGCTAAAGGACACAGAATGAGTCTTCACGTTCAGCAACTCAGGCATGCATTTTCACAAGGTAACAGTGATCTTTCATTCACCTGTCCTGAGCAATAATAAGCCTTGTGCTGGATGACCTATCTCCCCCTCGCCCAAGATCATCAACGTCCAAGTGAGAGAGTCATGGAATCGTGAGTGCTATTCTGCTTCACAGAGACCATGGACTGTGATGCCAGCAAGGTGAAAGCACACCTTGGCAATAAAGGTTTTGCAATGCAAGGACACCACCTCTGGGAGACCCTCCTTGGCTGCACACAAGTCTTACTGCCTCTGGCATCGAAAGCCTTCAACAAAAATATTCATTCTTAGTTGAAGGACCACCATCCTTTTGAAGGACACTGATTGCAAATATATAAATATATATATATAAAATATATAGCCAGGAAATACAGACTTTCTGAAAAATTTAGCCAAGGCTTCATGTGACACTCAGTTCAGCAAAATGAAGATGAGGAAGTTCTGTCTTGCCACAAAGTGTTCATACATTGCAAAATCAAGTGGTGGAAGAATACCGCTCTTCCTTTAAACCTGCTCTTTCTAATGCTAGTCAATGCCCTCTAATTCCACTAAACCTCTCGGCATCAGCCAGGATAGAGCTCCTAGGTCTGAGTCTCCTCGGGTAAGTTGCATAGATCAAAACTGTGATCAATAGACAATGGTTTTTCACCTAGTCTTTGAGAAAACTAGCTGTTCTAAGCTGGGTATGTTGAAGTGGACATGACCTCAAATATTACGTGTCCTATATGACAGATCCCGTAGGGATCCCAACCTATATCCCCAAAAATGACCATATCGAGTGACTTTGGAGTTAGCTTATTCCCAACAAACCTTAAGGGTATGTTGAGGCTTCACTAATGTCTGTAAAATGCTGCAGGATTTTTAGCTGTATGGTATGATCACTGTTCTTCTTGCTAGCCATTATTAATTTGTGATCAAAAACCATGCAACACAGCACACATACAAACCACCTGTGCTTTGGAAAAAAAATAAAAACAACACAGCAACAAGGACTGCGCTAGAATTGCAGGTCGTCACTGGCATATTGAATTCCTGGGCATAATTGTATGCTTATAAATATGGAAGTCCAAGTAAGGGCAAGACCTTCATAGTGGGGTGAGAAGTTAAAAGAGCCAGGATTTTTACATGGACGTTTCCACATTGGTTACCAAGATGGCTCAGTGCAATTACAGAAACCTCCTATGCCAATAATTTTTCCATATTCATCCTCACATCTAAGATTATCACCCTAAGGTTACAAGGCTATTGATTTGAGATTCATTTCTCTGAAAGACAGGTGTTCCCCAGGCCAGCAAAGGCTACAGACAATAGGCAAGAGTACCATTGATGCATCATAGATCACCTTGGCAAGTATCAAGCTCTCCCCCAACAAGTTATCATTCTGCATATGCCTTCAGCATAGTCATCTTATTATGCGAGTCCTCAAGCAGCAGCTTCCTTAATTAGGCTCTCAAAGACACTGAGCAGTGGAGACACTGCAGTTTGCTCAATTGACTTACACGAGTCTTTCCCTTACCACAGCCACGGTTTTCCCCAGTTTCTACACTGAACACCCCATTGTTATTTAAACTCACCACTTCCTTTCCTAGCAACTGTGACAAGAAGATCAGACTGCTTAGTCTTTCTTTGCTACATCCTTCCACTCCTGGACTTTTCTTGAACAACCTCAACTCTACCCATCCACTTCCAGACCATGCTTGCAAGAGCTCTCTCTATTCATGTTATCACTTCTCCAGTTAGGCCACATCTTAAATGTGGTACCCAGCCCAAGTGTGGGCTTCCAACAGATATGTTGACATCACTAAGAGTGAAAGTACCACTTCACAGTTACTTTGCAGAATTGACTTCTCTTTAAACCTCCCAGTATTTGTTCACCTTTTCTACACCATAGTAACATCACTGACTCACATTCACCTTGCACCTGAAATATACAACCAGAATTTTAGACTGGGTTCCTGTGGGTTGATTTAAAATTAACTTTGTTGCAAGGACTTCCTTTTGGGGAATAGCTCTGTTTCAAAACAGAAAAGAGATAATCTTCACTTTATAGGCTGAAGATACTTGCAAAAACATCCACTCATGGGAGTTTTTTTAACAGGTCTGCTGCATTTCAGGTTTGCCTGTCCCTAATCTGATCACAGAGTTTTGCATTTATCACTCATAAATAATAGTTCCATGTCCCTACCTTCAGACTGGATATTAAAGGAAATAGTGAGGTTTGCATCTGCCACCACACACAAAGACAAGCCTGTCACCACCTCCCATTGTTCTCCAAAGCCATACAGAGGAAAAAATGTTTTACTTTTCCACCTTTCTTCCGTCTTAACTAGGAACTGAACTGAAATCCTAGAAAGAAAATCCCCTAGCCTCAGAGGAACTGACATACATGGCTGGATTACAAAGCCACAGCTGTGCATGAACAACACTCCCTCCTTCTGCATCTTTAATTTGTACTGGAGTTTGTTTTGCAGAATAAAGCAGAACATGACGTAGCCTCTTGAAGCTTTCATATTGCAGTGAATTTCATGAAAACCTTCCCGATTTCTTTATAATGACCCTGCCTAATTCCTGACTGCATTTACTGTTGCCCTCTACTGCTTTCAGCAATTGCCTTGAGATGCAAACACTTTCATATATCACTGCAAAACCATTAGATTATGAAAACAGAGGTCACTGCAAAGGGCATAATCAGCTCTTGGTCTTGGCTGTGAAAGCTCTGTCCACCATGAGTGAGTATTCAGGGAAAGCTAACTTTCTTCTCTTTAGACATCATCTACAAGCCTTTTTTCCTTAGAGGAAAGGCCAAACGTAAGATACTACTGATGAAGTGTGAAAGAACATATGTACAGGACAAGCAATCAGTGTTTGCCAGGGATGTTTTCTGAATGGGGAGTGGGGATGAAAGATAGGCAGTTATTATCATCAGGCAGCCACTCAACATTCCCAGCTTGATCCTTAGCACTGAACAATTCTTCTGAACCTTGAATGTATGAAGTCCAGATGCAAGCCACAATCTAGTGTTTATCAAAGTCAGCCTAGGACTGAGGAACACACTGGAAGTCAAATTCTTCCTGCTTCTATACAGGTCTGATTTGTGCTTGTTGCAGGTTCATCTGTGTTATCATCGTGTTAAAATTGATCCTTTGATAGGTCTTGAAAATACAGAGCTGTGTTCAATGCTTGTATTCTGCTATGGAACAGATGTATTTGATAATGGTCAAAAAGCATGTCAGCTGCTAGGAATGTTCAGAAGAGGAAGAAACAATGAAGCAGACATTATTATTCCAACAGAAGAAGTAATGCTGAGATAAGACCTTTAATACCATGGTCCTTTAATACCATGTCAGGAAAAGGCTATAAAACTAGAAAAGGTAAAAAGAAGAGTAAATGGAACAACTAAATCTGTGGAGTGACTTTGGTAATCCCAGCAGCAGCAACTCTTTTCCAGGGTGAGGACGCCTGGTTTGTTTAGTCGTTCTTTAGACAATGCGTTCAGCTCTCCTCTGACACTAGAACAGAAGACAGCAAATGAAGCTAGAAAATATTAGATTTAAAATAGACAAAAGTGATTTCAAGAAGTGCTTTCATACAATGCACGGTGAAGCCATAGTAAGATTAAAAGTTTAAATAGATTCAAAAATTTATTAGCCGCATCCATGAAAGCAAAATCCACCAAAGGCTTTTTAATACAAAGATACAATTTTTGGCTGCAAATGAACTAGTGGATTTTGGACAGTGAGAGTGTTCTGGAGGAGGATAGTGATAGGCTCATTGCATTCTCATACTCCCTGCTGTTCATCCACTTTTCACCAACGAGATCCGAGACACCAAGCCTTTGGTCTGACCTAGTACAACAGCTATTTATGTTCTTATAACACTGAAGCTGAGTAAACCTTCTCCTAGGGTGTTACAAAATTATTCATTGTCTTATGCTTACTCAGGTTGTGAGAGAGAGGAGAGACAACCTGTTGTCTCAGAGTCATTTCAGGGACCAGTCAGGTGTGAACTGGAAACTTGCATTGAAAGACTCTGATCCCACTGTCTCTCCATTTTTCCTGCCTCCATTGATCCCTGCCTAGATCGCACACCGCTTGAGTTCTGTCCCCAGCACAGTCTGTATGAAAAAAACATGGATCTGCAAGTTTTCCCTCATTATAGATGAGCATTAAGTAATGGCAATCAGGCAGCCAATTAACTGAATAGTTACTAAAATTCCAGCTGTAAAAAATATGTCACTTTTTAGCTTCTCAGTTTTGTTGGGTTACTCATGTTTGTCTGAGAATTAAAAAAAACAAAAACGAACCCCTCCCCAACACAAAACACTTTTTAAAATGCCAACTAATCAGTGCAAGTGTTACAGCAGAAGCAAAAAAAAAAAAAAAAAAAAAAGAAAACAAGCAGCCTGTAATTTTTATGGCCTTCTTTGTCACATCTGTACCTAAAATAAATCACCAAAATAAAGGTTTTAATTCCACATTAGTGCACACAGCAGTTTATTGAGTTTATGGCTGATGGTTAAGCTTTACGAATGCTCGGTATTTCAGTGCTACAAGGAAGGAAGTGCTGAGCCCAGATGTTTGCAAAGAGTGATAATAGGATAATAAATTACTGCAAGGTAAAGACAAACTCTCAATGCCATAGACTTATTGCTCTTATTTATGCAGTAAAAATATCTTAATACATTCAGTAATAAGTTGTCAGCAATGCCTGGCTGGTGCTGCAACGGGTAGAGATACAGCATGCTTTGCTTGAGGACTAAGGGATGGTTTTGTCATTGTTCAAGTCAACCTGGTGGAGGTATTTCTCATATCTAATTCTTTGAGTTTTCCTTTGTTGACAGCCACAGCTGAAGTCTGATGATAAAGAAGTAAGTTTTGGAGATGGGAGAAGCTGGGAGAGGGCTGAAGGAGTTTTGTTCCCTCTTGAAGGGCAAAGCAAAGTAGTTCTCCTCATGTCACCACAACTCAGGGCAAGTGAAGGCTGGGGAATAAGGGGTTTTAAAGAAATAGGATGGATGGCTCCATTAAGAGTACAGGATCTGAGCTCCTTGAATTTAAGATTAGACCAAGAAAATAAATGTACAATAGGTATGTGCCTAATTTCTGCCTCTCTTTCTTTTTACCACCCGTTCCCAGTGTACACTTGGTCTGAAGTATCAGAACTAGACGGCCTGTTCCTGAGACAGACCTGGATTTCCCAGCACATGCTCATCCTGAACTAACACCATGCTGCCTGCAGACTTTCCTTAACAGCTACAGGAAAACACCATTCAACTTTTAAGACATTGATACAAGTCAATAACACTTGTTGATCCTCTGTTCATCCAGGCATAGTTTTGTCCATTCATGGACCAGCTGGAAAAAGCAGGGAGTCCAAGCAGCCTCTCTGTTATGAAATACACTATTTCTCACAGCCATCCTTCTGCATATTGGCTATTCTCTACCAGGTGAGAGGAGGAGTGCAAATTGTCCTGGCAGCAGCTGTGTTACAGTAGGTGCCACCTGGGCACATTCCTCAGCACGGCAGCTGCCAGCACTCAACACTGCTCAGGTAGCTCTCTGCCTCACATGGATTTTCTGATTTCCTTGTTTCTTCCTCAGAGATTGTAAGTGAACCTGATGGAGCAGAAGGTGAAAAGAACATATCTCTGTGGGCGCTGGTTTGGTTTGGAGCACAAAGTTTAACTTCAGCTCAACAGTTTTCTGCAAAGACCTGCAAATACTACCAAACTACAGCAAAGGCTGCAAGCAAGGGAAAAGGCTAATTAAACCTCCTTTTTCATTTAGAAGACAGAAACTCCCTAGGAGACAATTATATTTAACATGCATGGGAGAAAAAATACATTAGGAGCAATCAACACAGAAAGGTCCTCCTTCTTTTACGCCAGGTTCACTACTTTCCTGTTCTTTCTTTAAAATCATTTCTCTAGATCTATGAGACAAAATCTTACCAAGTTAGATGAGGTCTCATATAGGAGAATAAGGCATGGCTCAAACCGGGCCCAGGAAATAGCTAAGCAAGGCAAAGGGGAATCTTCCAGCTCCACAGCCAGCTACAAGCCTAGCAGCCACCAGGCAATAATAAAGAGTCACTGTTGCCTGTTTTAAATGATGTGATATTTCTCAGGCTCAGGAGAGAGACTGGAAGCAGGCACTGCAAAGCCACCATTGTCACATCCTTCATTTTTTAATGAAGTTCTTAGTGAAGTGTTTGTTTTGTGGAAAAGGCACAAATTGATAATTTCCAACTTTTGCCCCCTCTCCCTCCTGAAAGCCTTTCAAACTGGCCATTTTCAATAGAAATCCCTTTTAAACAAAGTGTCCTGAGGAGCTGTTCTTGTGAATAGAGACCTGAGATATCAGACCACAGTGACAACAAAGTCACAGCCCAAAGGGCATTAAAATCTTCAGTGGAGCTTGATGTCCACCTCAGGCCAAAGTGCAAAGGCCGCAATAAATAATATTTAAATAATTCACCTCTGGAATGGAGGTAGCCAGGGAGAGGGGTTTTCCAGAATTTCGTATTACCATCTTGTCACACAAGCTACTAAGGGACTTACACTCCCCCTCCAGGGATAAGATAATTCACATGTGGGTGATTGTTTTCTGTGCATCTTGCAAATATATTGAGACAAGTTTAAATTTTCTCTTTAGTTGATACCTTTACTAAAGAGAATTGGTCCAGAAAGAATGATTTTAAAATGTCTCAATTTCTACAGTTTATTTTATTTTACCTTTTTGTATGAGAAAAGCCAAATGCCTGATTATAGTTCTCTGCTGGGAAAGTAATACAGCATTGGCAGACTCACTCCCAGTCACAGCTATTGACCCAGCTTGAATGTCCCATACCGGGTACTCAGAGCTAACTCTTAACCCATAGATGTTTTTAATATATTAGAAAAAAGTTGGGCAATTTGCCATCTGCTTAAAGACGCTGCTCCAGTTTATCTGTTTGTTCATTATTAATTGGTATATAATACTCTCAGGCAGATTGCACATACATGCAAAGCAGAATGTAACAAAGGAAGGAATCAAATGCAGTCCTCTTGGCTTTTGTTTGCTACTAAACTCTGATGCCAGTTCTACTTCTCCCACATACCTCATTATTTAGCTTATACATTCAGGATTTCCACTGTAACCTTGCTGGGTCTTGGCACAGGTGTAGAAAAGGTTTGTGCTCAAGCTGAGCAGTAAATAACTGAACCAGAAATCATGAGAACCGATGTCAACATTTCCATGGCCATTTCATAGTGTCTCTGTTGAACCAAGGCATGGGATCTCCATTCTTTTATTAGCTCTCCTGAGAGAGATAGCATTGTTAATATTCATCTTCCTCTGATATGATTTAGTTTCAGAGACTCCATGGGAACCAGCCAGATTAGAATAATAAAATAATAGTAAATTGCTTGTGGCAGAAATTGTATATAAAGTCCCTCTCATACATTCAGTCTCTAGACAGCAACAAGAACATGATAACTGAATTAGACTTTTAACAAGATTTTGACGATTGATGAAGCAAATACAACCTTTAAAACAAAAAGTTTCCTCCCCCTCTTAGTCACGTCTGAGCTGTCAGTAGAGAAATCTAGTCCACCTCTATGAATTAGTCTCTCTGTTTACATATTGCCTTTCTCAGTGTTCCCTTTTGCCACAAAACCAGCCAACCCAGCTTATTTTGTTCTGGCATTATTAAAATTACTATTACAATTGCAAATGCTTCCAAGGGAGATAATATTAATAACAGTCTCTTCCATCAGATCCTGTCAGTTCTCAGGGTGATTAATATCCCTGTCTGCAAGAAGCATTATATCATTTAGAGAGAGCATATTGCTTGGCTCGTAGGCTATTCTTCATGGTCTGTGATGAGTGCATTGTGATCTGCCATTATTGCATTACTGTTTACACAGCTTGAGGTGCCTCATAATGCAGTTAGGAATAAGCCCAAATTCAGGTAGATTCAGATCTGGGAAATGAGAAAACCTAACATAAAGATCTTCAGGCCGTTTGGCCCTCTTCATGCCCAATGTCTTATCCCCACTGACTGTTGCTGTCATCCTTTCCCTACCTACCTAGGATGCAGCTGTGTTTCTGTATGTATGGCTGGTGAACCCTTGCTTGCAAGGGTGATCACAGGAAATGTGCAGGCTCCAAAGCACCATGGGTTCTTTACAATTGTATTCTACATAAGTACTATACTGTGCCTGTGGGGAGCTGCTCCTCTGTAAGAGGCAAGTCACTTCAACTCCTTGGCAACAACTGTCTAGGAGGAACCAAAATCAGTTTTTACTTTCATGGAAATAGCCATAATCTGGATCTCCCCAGGAAGCCTGATGATCCACTCTCACTTGTATAATACAGACTCGAGTGGAGCAATCTTTATTTTGAACACAAGCTGTTCATGAAATCTATTCCTGAACACTCAATGAAAGGTGTACTTTAATTTATGCAAATCACACACATTACAGCAAGTTGATAAGGCAGACCCAAGGGCAAATTTTCCTTCCACAAAGTCTGTTCTGTGCCATCAGATGGCCAATGGTATCTGATCTTCCAGTCTGGTCTAAAACAAATCTCCAGGAAGATTTGTCTTCTCAACATCAGAATCAGCTGATGCCTCCTATGCCTTTAGTGCATAGTTTGCAGAAATAAAAGGAAAAATGAAGCATTCAATTCAAGTTAAAAGAAGCACTTTAGGTGGATTCCGAGACAACATTTTCTCAGGGGGATTTCTGTCCTTGCCCAAAATAGTCATCTTTAGTTTAGTCTGGACTAAACCAATCTTCTTCATAGCCTCTTCACAGGTTTTTGGACAAGACACTAAACTGGAAAATGAATGTTTGCCCAACTTCACCAATGATCTCACAAAGTACTAAATCTCTCAAATCCATTAATTGTATGAATTTATTTAGCGCAACTGCACCAAGGTTAATATTTCATCAGAACTGGAGTGGAAAAAATGAAAAATCCAAACTTCTCCATTCATTGAAGACAGCCAAGGTTACTCTTTGCAATTTACAGCTTTCCACTACTGAGCTAGAAGCACATGGTCAAACTTCCAGTCTGAACATGTTTTTATAGCTTGATTGTAAACTCTTGGAAAATCAGGTTTTATAATACAAACACTGATAAGCCCTGAATATTCAGTGGATACAAGTCAGCACCATAAGGAAAACCAATTAAAATCAGGAAATGTATGGCCAGCAGAGATGGTCTGGTTACTGGTACAAGGCATCCACTCTGTGACATGCAAGGAGGACTTCAAGGGCAGCACTGCAGGAAACAGGCTTATGCAGACATAGAGACAACTTCCTATTAAAGAGACTACAGCTAGCCTTGGGCATGGAAATGCAGAGCCAGCAAGGTTCATACCCCCTTTAATCACTTATGAGGAGTTAACTAGAATCCAGTCCTTGCTGTTTGGACAAGTTGAGTCTTTTTACAGAAAGTACACTTAAGGGTTGGGGTTTTTTTTGACATGAATAGTTTGGATATTTCCCCAATAAATCATCTTGCTTGCATTCCTCAGGTCAGCCTGCTGATCAGGTCACAACCTGAACACCTGAGTCAAGCTGGAATCACATCCAGGCTGAAAAATCCTTTCTTCTGAACCAGTCACCCACCTGCACAAAGCTGCAGGAATTGATTACATCCCCGCCTTCAATCCCACAAAAAGCTTCACTCAAAAGGTTGCCCATTAACTGCATTTTCAGGCTTCTAAAGCAATGCACAGCAACCCCTGTCTTAAAAATATATATTCTCTAATTTGAAAAGCTGTTTTTTACATTGATCCTTCATGATGAAAGATGCACACGTCCTCTGAATTCACAACAACAATACCAGTGTATTTTTGCGTATTAAAAGCTCTCCCACTCCGGCATGTATTCAGGTAGACACAAGCACTTCTGATACTCAGCAGACATCAAAGCCTAGAAGGCATTTCAGGTCACACACATTTCTCTCAATAACTGTTATTTTCTGAGTTGACTTTTACAGACAGTGAGAGGACAACAAAATCACTTTCATTTAGCTGCTGACTTCCAGTAAATAATGGACAGTGCTACAGAAGTTCTGCAGGAGTTGGTGCAACTGCAACTGCTCTGCCACCCTTCCCCATTTATCTGCCCTCACTGATACATACAGCTCACAAACTTACTAAGGACTCTGACAGTCTTGGGAACAGCTGTAATTTGCAGGCATAAATGTGTCTGTGTCTGCACTGTAGATATTGCGTAGCTCAGACATTCCAGAACAGTGCATACCCAAGCCAGGATGCTAGATAGAACATGGACAGCATTTACAGACAGCAGCGCTGAGATGAACTGCAGCAAGTGCTTGTGCTCAACTGCAAGAACCAACTGGCAAGGCTGACCGATTGGTGTTCAATATCTCATCCTTATAATTATCTTTAGTGCTGGGTTGGGGGTCCTTACCTGGCTGAACTCTACACTTTTCAACTTGCCTCATCATCTGCTCCAGGCAAAACAAGGGCATGCGGAAACATTCCTGTTTTATCCCCTCACCAGGTCTTTCCTTCGCAGAGGCACACAGGCATTTGGACATCAGTTAGTCTCACCTTGCATGCAAGGTGCTCCTTCTGAAGCCAAATCAGCTAAGATAGCTTAGCTGGGGAATTTCACCTGAGCCATATGAGAATCACCCTGCTACAGCTCCTTAATAGGGCTGAAATGAGCTAAATGCAATCATTGAAATTGGATTCAAGAGCTCCTCCATGCCACGCCCAGACTTAGGGGAAGAAGAAGGTCTGAGGTTCTCTATAGGCACTGTGCCTAAGCTCATCTTTCTACCCAGGGCTACTCAAGGCTGACTATGCTCCTTCTCCAGTCTCTGCTAGCTGTACCTGTAAGGTACAGATCTTTACATCGTGCCCTAGTTCCTCACCTGAGGTGAAATCAAACCCTTTAAGTCTCAATTTCCACAAACCTGGAAGCTCCATAGTCCTTTTTTTTTTTTCATATATTGGGAGTAGCTAAAAAGAGATGTAAAAACATAGTGGTATTGACTTAATAAATCTTAACGAGTCATTAACTTAATATATACAATCAATGTGTTTTGTTATGCTTTATACAATCCTGTCATGAGCGTAAAATAAAATTCGTGCAGCTTTGTTTGTACAGAAATCTGTATCTCTGACAGCATACTCCACAGTGGTGTAGTGCTTCTTATGACAGAGGCATGAAAGATACATGGGAATACATCTCCCTGAAGATCACCACAAGCAAACCATGCTTGTGCATGCAAGCAGGAACAAGAGTCATGCTGTGGAAGCAACAATATCTCAGAGTGTGATATTATGTCAAGGTGACTTTTAAGTTCCCATTCAGTTTTTAAACTCACTAGTTGTCACCTCGTAGCGCTCCAGTCTCCAGACAGAGCAAAAAGGTGTTCCTGTTTACCCCTGCAGAAAATGCAAAATGGCAAATGCTCCCATTTTACAGGGGAGGCACATGTCCTTTCTAAGGATAAGGCAAAGAATTTGATGAACCAGTGAGTGTAGAAGACTCTTACTGAATTTAATTCACAAGTCCTTGGATATCAGTAATACTTAGGACAAGTATGACATAAAGATTTTGCTTTTACTACAACAGGGATATTAAAATTTTTATCCTTGCCATGGGTCTTATAGTATCCCTAAGGCTTGTACTGGAGCTCCTCTCCACTGTAAGACGTTTCAGAGCTACCAGCAGTAAATGTCAGGCACTTAACAGTGCTCATGGTAGCGCTGCAAGGTGATACCATTCAGAAAAACTAGAGAAAGAGCCTGTAAATTTTTAGCCCTGCTGCTTATGCAGCATGGATATGTTTAGCTCCAGTGAGGAGCAACTGAGCTTCACTGACTTCAGCAGAATTGCTGCTACTTACATTGAGAGACATTTCTCTCCATTAGTTGTACGTAAATTATGTGTTTGAAATGGATGAGTTCTAATCATGGGCTTATCTGTGACCTTCCAGCTAACATGTCTTTAAATGCTGTACATCTCTTGGTAGTGCACCTGCACGAGTGTTCATGATGTCAAGTCCCTGTTTTCTCTTGTCCCTAAGGCGCACTAATGCTTTCAGGTTGGTGTCCAGCAGAAAGGCACACGGTTTGCCCTGCACCGCTGCCTTCATAATGCCACAACTCTGTGATTGCTAAAATAATTTAATAATAGATGTCTGTGAAATAACCTACTTTGTTTAACAAGCACATTTCACCAGCAGAGAACTGCTAAAAGCATGTGTCATACATCTAGTTAAAGGGAAGGCTGTCAAAGAAGTTCTTCGGTTGTTCTTGGTGCTGGGTTACTTTGTTAATAGTGCTCTCAGCTTCTTGAAGACCTTAGTATCCTTTGTTGAGTCATAATTATGAAAGTAACTTGGGAGAAATTAACATCCTGGCTGAAACAGAGAAAAGGCAGAGAATATAACTGTGATCTCATTTGTTTCCAACCAGCAGTAGCCATCAAATCATCAACTGCTCATTTGCATTCTCTCAGATGGTACTCAAGACAACAAAGTCTTGGTAGAAGAAAGCTAAAAGAGTCCATAAAAAGGTAAGGCTAAACAAAGTGAGTATTAACAACCATAGGATGGCTGTTTGTACACGAAGGTGATAGACTTGCCTGGAAATCTGAGCAATTATAAAGGCTCCTACACTCAAAGGTTGTCACTGACAGGTCTCTGCTAAGCCACTCACCAGGAAGCAGGGAACTCTTGGTGTGTACTAAGCAGTGTTTGGGTGCTCTGATCATCACTCCTGTGAGCATTGGCAGCTGTTACAGGCTCCAATGGCTGAGCTGCTTTTGTGATCAATCGGTGCTTTAAGGAATAAAAGTGTGCTGGTGACAATATCTCCAGGGGAAATGAAAGCACAATGAATTCAAGAGCCATACATGTCCAAGGCTCTCCCTTGCTCCAAACACAGAGGCCAGCTCTCAGCTCTTACAAGACACCCAAATACTTTGGGCAAACTCTGGCAAACAGCTCACCTTTCCTGAAGTGCTTTTGCATCTGCAGTTGCTTCGTTGAAAGGTGCAAATGTTATAAAGTCAGGATGCTTTAGACCTGTTGCTGGTGTTTGGCTGTCGTGGTTCAGCCTCAGCCAGCAGCAAAGAACCAGGCGGCTGCTTGCTCACCCCCCCCCAGCCATGGGGGAGAATGGGCAGAAAAAGGCAAAACTAGTGGGTTGAGACGAAGGCGGTTTAACAGAACAGCAAAGGGAACAGGAAAACAACAACACTGATAGAGGAATGTACAGACATGGTTACGGACACCCCAGCCCACTCCCAGTGGCGACCGACCACCCCCATCCCCGGCCAGCTCCCAGCTACATGGTGGGATACCTGTGTCCCTTCAGTGGCCTGGACATGACTCACACCCTGTGGGATACCTGTGTCCCTGCCAGAGCCTGGGGAAAATGAACCCCATCCCCCCCAGAACCAGGACATCTGCCAAAGCAAATGCACTTGGGTATTTTGCAGCCTAGCCCTTTCAAACATAGACAAATACTGGTATTTAGATATATTCTATCCAAAGTGCTCACACAGCAATCATCCCCAAAATATCCCAGTGCTTCAGAGAAATCATCAAAAACTTGTCAAAGTCTTTTGTAATATACTTTTCTTTTTTTTTCTCTGTTTTTGCTTCTGTACCTGGGAACAAGTGCAGGGAGAGCCGGGTCATAACTCATGCTTGAAAATGAAGAAAGACAGAGAAAAATTAGGCTGAAGATGATGATGATAATTTCATAATCTTCCTTATTTTTGAATAAAATACCATGTCTGGTATATTAGTTATAATAACCCATTGGATTGCCCCTTAAAATGCTGTTCATCCTATGATTGTAATTATGTTCTTCCTTTGTTAGCTTTCAGAGGTCAATAAATATAAGCAGTACAGCAGCTGCTTGGTCTAGGGCTTGATTTAATTAGCTCCACAGAGCCAGCTTGTGAGAATGGAAATGAAGTAAAATCCTATTGAGGTCCTAGTTTGAATAAATTGCTCCAATCTTGAAAGATGAAAATGCCAAGGAATTCCCTGCTGTAGCATGGAACATACAGACTTTGATGATGTATGGAGGCAAGTGCTGATTGCTGAAGAAGCCGCTATTCTGATCAGAGTGACAAGAACTTACATCAGTCCTCATTTTGCAAGGCATTGATAACTGCCAACAGAGATTTGCTATTCCAGGCAACTTTATAAACCCCCAAATTGTGGCTATCAAGGAAGGCAGCTTTATGAGTCCCTGGTTGCTTCACCACAAAATTTTACACAAGGTTTCCAAAGGGTCCTCAAAAGACAACAGGGTTCAGCAAACTCAGCTTTGAGATGCAGTTACTAGCTTCTTCTAATGTCCTATTGGACACATGAATCCCACAATCAAATTTCAGGACCAAAATATGCTAGATTGTTAACCTTAAGGATGTTTCATGATACTTCAGTGACAACAGCACAGTATGGAAAGTCATTTCAGTTTAATGGGAAGCAATTATACAAGAGAAAAATTAATTTCCACAGGCCCCTTTTCTTCCCTGTTTGGTGGAAAAACTCAAACCTTCATTTTCAGACCATCCTCCAAACCTTCTAGTCTTCTCAGGAAGGATAACTTATGTGGCAAATAAATCCCCTTCTCACCAAGTCCTCAAACAGCACTCGGAGAAGAGAGAAGAAGGAAGAAATTAATATCAAATGGCAAAAATGAGGTTGGATGACAAGCTAGTGAGATACTTGGGCAGAACAAGAGATGATTTGGTAGTCCAGAGAGGTCTTAGGAAAGAGGACTGAATAGATTTGATACAATGAGGGGAAAACAGAGTTTTGTACCACAGGGGAAGAAGAGAACCATCAGTGCTTGCAGAGATGGGTGGGAGGTTTGTTTATCTTCATGGTACAAACCCTGGAAAAAAAAACTATATTTTGCTAAGATACCTTTTCTGGGCTCACATCTCATCTAAATGAAATCAAAAATGTTCCACTTCTCAGTCCATGCAGAGGATTTGATCTGCCATGTTTATATTGGTAGCATCTCCTTTTCATTTCATACTCTATAGATGAACCTACTGTGTTTACAGAGAGAAAACTGTACTGTACTAATGAATATTTAGTACAGCATGACAGCTTTGGAGAACAAACTGAAATAAGCTGGTTGTCTCTGTGTCCTGCACATCTTCATCTAGTGGAACATTGTCCCTGTTTTATGATATTAATCACCTGGTTTCAGAACTGGGCTCACATCCAAGAGTTGCAAATTACTCTTCACAAATAAACCAGACTGTGCAAGAGTTATTCTAGGTCAAGATTAGAAGAGCAAAATTTGATCTAGATTTTTAAAATGCCTTTGACTGGGAGCCTCAGTTCAGGCTTTGGGTTCAGCTCTTTCTGGAGAGATGATCAAGCTGCAAAATGCAAACCTTTTTACTTTCATTTTTGTTAAAACATGGGATTTTTTGTTAAGAAAAGGAGGCATCAGTTAGGACAAACAGAATCACAGCTATAACCTTCACAGTTTTTAGGCTGATAAAGAACTTTCCATCAAAGCAAGATTTCTGCATAAGAAAAACTGCATGGTGCATGTGAGTGGGAAAGGTTTTCTAGGAAGAAAACTTTTTCAAATGTTCCTGAGGTCATTTTTCCTGTTTCCTGATCATCTGGCTCTAATGTGCCCATATTAATCTCCCTCACAACAAATGGGCAAAAATTTCTGCTCTGCTTATGCAAATACATACACATATAAATGTGTGGGAAGAGGACCATACTATCCAGAGCCTGATTGAAAAAATAGCTCTGTCAAAGAAAAGAGAGAATAAAGCATGAAAAGAGAAAGAAAATAGTAAGAAATTAAGGAAATGCCAAACCAATTTTGTATCTCTGAATTTTGTTAAAACCAAAGAGATAGGGAGAAAGAATTTCATCCTTATGGGCATATTTTACTGTAGGAAGTGTTTTAATTGCTTTCATTTTAAATTGAGGGGAATAATCACTAACATAGTTTTCATTGGATATTGCATTAGCACAAAATTGTCCCAAATCAGAGATGGGGCAGTCCCACAATATCGCAGACAAAAATGGCAGAGAGGATCCTTACCTCAAAAGGGCCTGAGTACAATAAGGAAACAAGAAACCAGTGCAGGGAACCTTCTTATTCAACTGCACCGTCCCCACAGGACACTGTCAGGCCATATTGAATGGAGATTTGGTGGTGTTTGAAGGCATATAGCGTTTTCACATCTTTTTAAAGTGAAAAATTAAAACTTGCCATAGAAAGCAGATACTTTCACAGGAACACATCTTTTGCTGAAAACCCAATATTTTTTTCCAACAGAAAGCTCTCTCAGTCAGTGTATTCCAAGCTGGACTCCATGTGGTGGTTTGTGAGGCCACAGAAACAATGGTCTGTGGTCAGCTCTCCATGGAGTCATAATATACAGAAAGACTACTTGGTGGAGTCATTTGCATATGGAAAAGAGGATCCAAAAGAGTTGTGAAATCATGGGTCTAGGTGAAGCATTTCTAAAACACTAAGATGTAGAGAACCAATGAGTTGGCAGTTACTATAATACTCCATGAGGTAGCAGTTTCACCGTTTGGGAGAATTTCCTGTTCCATCTGCAGTTTTTCATAAGACTACTGACACCAGGAGCCAAGAGAGACTTAATTGCTTTTGTCTCTAGATTTAACCTAGAGTTAGGACATGCTTCTCTCAAGGTGCTGAAGAAGAAAAACACATACTGCAAAATCTCCGATAGAGATTGTTAATAGTAAGTGCTGAGTTGGATGAGATGACCATTCGGAGACGGAACCCCATCTGAAACTATTAGAAGTCAAAATGGTGCCTGCATCTTATCAAACTTGTTCCGAAAGGTCTCAGAAGAGCTGGAAAAACATGAAGGCTTTCTTTTATCCTATGGCTTGTCTAAATGACCTCATTATGTAAAACAAACCCTGTTCCAGCCAGCTGTTGTCGTTTCGTCCCCACTTCCTATGCTTATCTCCATTGAAGTTGAGCAGAATGTGGAGATTTCCAGAGACAAATGTGAGCTCCTCATGCTCTCCCTTAGCTAAGCAGTGTGAAGGAACAGCCTTCCTCCTGTACATCACCCTAACCATGAGCCACGGAGTCACCCAATAAATGCTTGTAATAGAGCAGTCGGAAAGGTGCTGAGAGACCCAAATGCTGTTGCTCTGAAAAGCACATTTCAGTCCTTCGCATCTGGGTCTTACAATCAATAGGGTCACCTCACGTGTGGGCAGAGACACTGCCAGCGCACTGAGGAAGTTCACCGCAGTTCACGCTGCATGCAGCGTGGCAGAATCAAAACAGAAAATACAACTGTAGAGCAGAGCTATAGCAAAGGAGTAAGAGTAATTACACCACCTATATTTAGCTCGTCTTTTCAAGGTGTTAAGTTGGAAAGACAGTTTTGAAGCTAAACTGTAAAAATTCATATTTCGTTTGTGTGCTTTTTTAAATTGTGTTCCACAAAAACATATGAGTCACATTCCTATATAGCATGCCAAAAAAAACCCACCCAAATAAAAGAGAAATATTTGTTCCAGGAAAACAAGTATTTTCCTTTTAATTTTCAAAGTTTCTTTAGATTAGCATATGCATGTAATTTTCTTTAATTCTTCTTAAAAAACAATTATCAGTGTGTGCATATTTATATTTATATACAGTAAACATATGGATGTATATACACACACAATAATCAGTGTATGCATGTAAATACATATACAAGCACATGTGTAAATATCTATAAATAATAAGCATATTATATGTATATTTAGGTGCCTGACAGTTCAGCTGAACCTCATGAAAAACTCGTAATCTTCAAAACTAGGCAGTAAACTAACAACACGCAGGCATTGTGAGGTTTTTCGGTGGCCAGGTCATACCAATATGGCAAGATACAACATATACCACCCACTGTGATCACTCACTTAAGCTGACTTGACCAATCAGCACTTTAACTGAGGTCAATAATTCTCAAAACCATGTCATTATGGGAGCACAGTCCTGGAAGGTGGCTTGAAGACAAACACAGAGCCAAATTCACTTCTGGTGTAATCCCAGTGAAGCCATTGGAAACCTGCTGAGAATAAGCATGTTTTACTGACACAAAAGCTGTGTACCTGCTCAGGGCAAGCATCCCCCGCCCTCTGCAGGGCACTGCTTTAGGTTCCCCATCTTTCCAGGAGGTTTACAGAAGGATTTCTGTGAAGCTCAGAGCAAAGGTTATCCAATTTGCCTACTACACCTGGATCCACAGTCCGTAAGTGCAGGTGCCATAGTCTCATTACTGTGGTAGCAAATCTTGCACCCAGTAAAGATGGTACAGTCCCTGGATCCTACTGCAAAGGACAACTTTGGTAGCCAGGCTGGTAAAAAGAAAAAGCTGTGTAATTCTTTCCAGGAAGTGTATTTTTCTCTTTCTGCCTTCGAGGCACAGAGTTCACCCTAGAATCTACCACAGTGTCCTCTTACAGATGTTCTGCTCAGAGGGTGCTTAAAACTGAGCCAATAGCAACAGAAGTAATAAATGAATCAGTATTTATCAGCTTCTTATAGTCTGTTTCAGTTTTGTTTAAGATGTCAGCTCTTCTGGAAGGAAAAATGTATTTTTACATTAAACAATGTATGCTTAACCAATAATAACAGCAAATTGACCAAAAGGTCTCCAGGACAAACTGTATCTGTATACATATTCCTGCTTTGTTCCCTCCTGGACCCTAGTTGTAGTTTTAAAAATAATATAAATTAGCTATTGTCTTGCTAATTAAATCCACATATGGACCCATGCTACATAGATTCCATTTCAGCTGGTTATTTGATCACTTTTTGCATTATAGCTACAAAAAAAAGTTTTGTGCTAAATTAATACAGATTAAGCAGATTAGGGTCTAGGTATGTGTGGGCAGTATATGTGACAAAAGGATGTGGATGGATAAACACACACATATTTTTCCTTCGAATTGGATTCTTTGCAAATCACTTACCTAAACTCTCCTTCCTGTTCATTAAAGAAAATGATTAATTGATTATTCTATATCTGGCCTACAAGGAAAAAGGAGGTGATGGGAAAATTGAGGAGTTTACTCGTGGTATAAAAAGGATGGAATGTACAAATTGGCAAGAAACTCAGCTGGGCAAGGGAGTTGTACAGGTAGATCGTATAAATCGGGGGACGTGCAAGCATGAGAAAACCATGCAGTGAAAAACCATGGAGAGAGAGATAGGAGCGCTGAATCAAAGATGTGAAGCAGAAGATAATGCACGGATGTGAAGAGCACAGGAGACAAGCAAGGCAGGTGATTACATGCTTTGTTTCATTCATGCCACAATGGGAGAACATGACTTTTACTAAATCTGAAAATGAGGAGGCTACAGTAACTAGGAGAGAAAGTGCTAGGTTTTGAGTAACTTTTCTGTCTGAAAAGAAAAGACAGTTTAAAAAAATTCTTAGAGATAAAAATTATTCTGCAAAACCAAGTCATAATTCCCTTGCAGCATTCATAAATAGTCTAAAATCTTGTTTACAGTTGTAATTTCTATTTGATGGAGTTATTGTCAAAGAGATTAGAAACTCCTTTCAGTTCAGAGATATTTAAATTTAGCAGCAGGAAAAAGAAGTTTGTTGAGTGTGGAATCCACCCCTGCTGCTCCAAAACAATCAGAAACAGGAAAAAGTAATCAAAAGGGAGTTTTAATGAGTTATAGAGCTATTGTTTACTGGGGAGGGCTGAAAGCCTGAAGCTCAAGCTTGGAGGACCTCTGTGACCCTGCACTGCCTCTCGGTGGCAAAATATTTGCTTGAAATTACGTCAAAACAACACAATGTGTGTGTCCAAGGGCCGAGGGGGGCGGTGAGGGGGGGACGGGACAGTGAGAAAAATAGTGGAAATTCCCTGAGTCTCTGAATGTACCGAAGGCTTTCCTTGAAAAACAAGGCCATAAACAGCAGCTGTATTTGTACACCCCGGCTCACACAGGCAGAGCCTCCCACCGTGCTGCAGAGGGGAAGGCTCTGTCTGCCCCGCAGCCCAAGAAGAGCTGCCACCCTTCGCTCCACGGCCACCAAGGCGGGGACCGCAGTGCTGGCCCTGTCGGGCACAGGGCTGAAGGGGCAGAGCGAGCAGCCAGTGCATCTGCAGGGCCCAAGGCCCTTTGTGGCCACCAGGTGCAGGGTAAAGAGATGCTGGCATTGCTCTTGAGGCTGTCAAAGTGAAAGCGTCACGGGGGATGAGGAAGCTCTTCTGGAGGGGGGCTGAAAACAGGAAGCTGATTTTTCCAAGGAAATAATTATACAGGGGTGCTGGGGTTTTGAGGAAGGAGACTTTTGTTGTTTTCCCAGAACTCTCCCTGAGGTAAAAAAGCACAACATTTACTCAGTGCTCAAGAGGAACGGGACAGTTTTGCTGTGGTGCTCACCAGCAGTTCTTTGATCAGCATGTCAAACAGCCTGCTGCACCTGTCGGGGCAGGGAAAGAGAGGGCTCCTCTGTGCCTGCCCCGCTGACCACTTGGGTGGGAATATTTCTGCCAAAGTTCTCAGGACTCACATTTAATGCAAGTCATGCTCCAGGGAATGGGTACAGATCCCACCAGCCCTCCCAAAAGCATATGAGCAGGAGGAAGTCAACAAGTATAAAAACACGCAAAATGATGAATGTTCCCCAGGGAAAACGGGCACATTAAAATGAACAGCAGACCTTCCCCTGGAGAAAAAGCACTAGTTCTGCGAACCACTCAGCAGAGTCGGTGACAGGGGTGTGACATGTAGGCTCAAGTTAGGTAATATGACAGATGACCTG
Source organism: Tringa tobata (assembly GCA_033628505.1). Classification (NCBI taxonomy): domain Eukaryota; kingdom Metazoa; phylum Chordata; class Aves; order Charadriiformes; family Scolopacidae; genus Tringa; species Tringa tobata. The sequence goes on from JAHREE010000147.1 coordinate 42,372, forward strand.
CTCAGCCACACATTGCATCACCTGGCAATGTGTTTACCTGCCCATCAAACTAATATTCCCAACACAACAATCCCACCAGTCAGATCCTTGGGAAGAGTGTGATGTGTGAGCTGGCTGGCCTGTCGAGGCATTCACCTCCTGTCTTTTACAAATGGCACTCATGCCAGTTGGTGGCACCATGCACAGCTCTGCAGCATCCCAAGGGATTCCCTGGGAGTGGGAAGCGACACATTTTCCACAGTGCGGAGCTCACAGCAGCTTCCAGGTTAACAGTGCCCATGCAAAGTTTGGTTCTTCCAATACCCAACTAAAAAGCAAGTTTTCCCTTTGCATATCACACCATGGCCAGCATGATGTCACTAACAACACTTAAATTTTTTCATTATTCCCACAAATAATCAACTGAAGAAGGCAGATGAGAGTCAGCTGCCCTACAGGTAATGGGTAATGCTATTACCCGACACACTACTTGGCATTTAACACACATTAAAAATGCTGTTGCTTTATATACCTCTTTCACCAAACAAACTGTGAAGCCATACTAAGTTTCTTTATTTCACCTACACCTACTACACTATGAACAGGTTTATTAGACCCCCAGATTTTATTTCACTTTTACCTTTGTCAAAACTCAAAATAGCCATTTTTTATCTGCACAGGATCACTTAATCGGGCACATGGCTTTCCAGGGAAATACAAAACAATAGCTTTGTCTAAAGTCATATAACTTTCTATTCATTCATATCACTCCACCAAGAAGTCAAAATATTTTAATTAGACTGTGTAAAGTCAGGCTGCAAGTAAGAATTTAAAAGCAGAAAACACCCATAAAGAACTTTCAAAGTGGCCACTAAAATTCAGATTCTTCAGCATTTTGCAAGGCCAGTTAAAGATTTTTAGCCCATTAACATCCACAGTACATCCAACAGCCACTAGAGCAGTAGACAGTCAGCATTTCTGCAGGTCAAGTTGAAAAGAGCTGAGGCTGGACTCAACAAAATTATAGCATTCAGGCCCACTGACTGCATCTGAAAATGTCATACACACTCAATAATATGTGCTTGTACAATTCACATGCTCACGCCCGATTCTCTAGAATGTGTGTAGTCATGAGCAGTACTAAGACTACTAAGGTCTCACATCACTGTAATTAACATCTGTAAGTGCAGTTCCATTTGGTGTATCTATACCATATTAAGAAAAAGCTCACCCTGATGTCATGCATGTGTCTAAGTAAGACCCCTTCTACTCTGGTAGAAGTATAATCTACAATAAATGCAATATAAATGAGCTAATACTACACTGTTTCTCAGCTTTTACCATGCTGGTAACTTTAGGTCCATTTCTGAATTTAGAATCAGGTTATGGATTTGCACAGACATACCAATACCTGAAAAAACATCGTGTTTATATACATAAATAGAAGCCTAATTACAACCATTCTTAATATTTTTGGCACTTATTCTTCAAAACCACAAGCCCTCACAAGTACTGATTGAGCTGCCAATCTGGAAAATGCCAGCCTGTCTCAAAATGTTATTTAATAATGAAATGCAGGTCATCAACTTGACCTTTAGAGCAGAAGAATATTATTTTTTTAAGCCAGCAGAAAAAATAGTTGTAGTTTCCTTTCTTGATGAAGGAAAACATGTTTTGCCTTGTCTTATATCTGTAAGCAAAACTGGATCTGGGAAAAAAAAGACATATGTTAAAAGGCACAACTACCCCCGCCTTCCTCACTGCTCACTCTCTCCTGCAATTGTGTAAAGCAAGGAAGTAAAGGCTGGTAGACTGAAAAACATGTTTTTCTTTGAAAGTCCATCCGCAGAAATATTTATCAGCTGTTGGCAAAACACACAAAAAATAATATTCTTTTTTTAAAAGCCAGAAACCAATAGGTTCTTTTTTCAGTGAAAAATGGAGGACATCTGAAGTCCCTGCTGAGAAAAACATGCTTTTTATTTGCCACTGTTGATTTATTTACTGTTCATTGGAAGTCACTGAGGTCTTTGGCTGCTTAGATCTGCAGTACTATCCAGTGGTTTTTTGCCTCCTGGTCAGTCGCAGTCTTCTTTCTTCATGAATGGATGACACCAAAGCTATCCATGAAGAAGAGAATCTAAAAACTCACTCATTTATCCAGTTGCCCTAAATAATTGGCCTGTAGAATGACCGGCCAGGGACAGGCTGTCCCCACACAATTCAGAGCAGCTGGAGCAATGACGCGCAGCAGACTGTCCCCAGAAAGGCCCCTCTTGGAGGAGGAAGGAGCCACAGTGAGGATGGTCTCTGTGGAGTACACCAGGTCCTCAGTCCAGCCAAAGCCAACCCCCAGACCTTTCTCTGGTTTAATGTAAGCAGCCTGGCAGGTCTCAGGATTCAGGATGGTCTCATTAGATGGTCTCATAAGTGGACATCATAAACTAGGTGCTAAACTGCTCTCACAGTTCACAGCAAGTTCTAGAAACAGACCTCTTTCTTCCCAGCCCCTCTGTTCCCTTCCCACTCAGATTGCAGCAGGGAAAGTTGCTCCCAAAGGAAACACACTTGTTTTTTTGAGTCCTTCCACACCAGTGCTCAACAGGATCTGCCAAAAAATAGACTTAAACTCTTCTCCCACAACCAGGTGCCCAAGAAAAAAGGTTGTGTCCATAATGCAGTGTCCTTTATGCTGAACTCGCAGCACTTTACAAGACTGTGAAGAATCCTGTATTACAGCAGGAAGAAGGATGCTTAGAAAATGTGGAGAGACGCATAAATGTCCCAGAACTAGCATGACTTGAATTCTAATGGCTTCGGTGAAGAGGTGTGCAGAGCACTGCAAGAAATTTAAAGAGGCCACTATGTCTGCGTTGTAATGATGTATGTCTGGAAGTAGTGGGCTAAACCCACCCTGATACACTGGTTCCGTCACTGTTTCCTTAATTAATGCATACAAAACATGTCCTCAGACTGCCCATGAAACGGGTCTGGTTCAGCCACAGCTAGAGGAAACCAAAGGTGTCCTGGAGTGGTGGAAACCCAGGTAAAATACTGTCTAGCTTCCTGCACAGAAAGTCCAATATCCTGATTTTATGAATGCAAAGTACTTTTAACCATATTGAGAATATATGAGCTAGTGGGTGCTCCATAGTTCTGAAGGAACAGACTGAAAAATGGTGCAGGGCAGAAACATTTGGGAACACACTGGAGTCTCCTGGTTACGGGCATTGAGAAGGGATAGAGACAATGATGACACTAATGTCATCCATTATTAGAATCAATTACATTAATGCATATAAGAGAAGAGGGAGTAGCAGAGGCCAACTGCTTCATAGGCATATGAATAATGAGGTGTTAGTGTGCCGTATCTGTCCTTACAAATCAACACATAAGAAAATTAAATAGCTTCTAATAATGTCACTTGATTATTGTGTCCCTCTTTTTCTCTGCTTGAATCATAGAATCATAGAATTATAGAATCATAGAATAGTTTAGGTTGGAAGGGACCTTTAAAGCCAATCCAGCAGCCACCCCCTGCCCTGGGCAGAGGACACCTCCCACCAGACCAGGTTGCTCCAAGCCCCCTCCAACCTGGCCTTGAACCCCTCCAGGGATGGGGCAGCCACAGCTTCTCTGGGCAACCTGGGCCAGGCTCTCACCACCCTCACAGCAAAGAAGTTCTTCCCCAGATCTCATCTCAATCTCCCCTTTTTCAGTGTCAAACCCTTCCCCCTCCCTCCTATGGCTCACACCCCTGATCCAGAGTCCCTCCCCAGCTTTCCTGGAGTCCCTTTAGGGACTGGAAGAGGCTCCAAGGTCTCCCCGGAGCCTTCTCTTCTCCAGGCTGAACCCCCCCAACTCTCTCAGCCCCCCCTCCCAGCAGAGGGGCTCCAGCCCTCCCAGCATCTCCGTGGCCTCTTCTGGCCCCACTCCAACAGCTCCATGTCCTTCTGATACTGGTGGCCCCAGAGCTGGAGGCAGCACTGCAGGGAGGTAGAGGGGCAGAATCCCCTCTCTTACCCTGCTGTGATCAAAAGGGGATCCTGGGATGTCTGACCCAGCTTTAGAGGTATCATAAATACTACCACACTGCATATACAATTACTGTGTGTTTTGTCGCTTCAGTCCTCCATATTAAAATCCTTTCAGCTGAACTTTCCTCTTGCCTTCCCTCTGTCTGGGATCACTGAAGATCTGGGTCTGGGATTTGCATGGAGACAAGAGAGAAGGAAACAGAGTGCGGGAGAAGTTGCAGTATGAGTCCACACTTTCTCAGACAGTAAGGAATTCAGAAAATTTTTTGTTTAACAGCCCAGTTGCTGGGAAGATCTTTAAATCAAAGTTCACATGATGTTTGACTTGAAAGGTAACCATGACACAAATTTATGAGGAGCCATGTTTCAATAATTCCAGGGCTCAATACTTGTGGAAGAAAGTACTACCAGAAAGCAAGCAGAAGATACTCCTGCTCTACTTTGACAAAATGGTTGTAGAGACTCTTTCTTGTTCTGTGTACATCTTCTTCCCCTGTGATGTCTAAAAATGTTTAAAATGTGTAACTGGGGACTGATTCATTCAGGGACAGTATTTATGTGGCAATTGTGCCCACAGAACAACAAAGAGCTCCAAAGCGAGCTGCTCGATACCTTCCACAGAGTAATCCTGTGAAGTCTGAACCTAATGGCAGAATTAGGAATGAAAGGGGTCATTGCATTCTTGAGCAGCTGCAATGACTTAGAAATGCTTGGTGTAGAGGCTGAAGCCACACCAGGCAGAAGAGAGATCTCAGAGCTGATGCTCCAGATGAAGAGCATACCTGAGTACATTGGTTCCATCAGGCTTTTACCCATCCTGGGTTGCTTATCCGGAAAATGACAATCAATACTGGCAGGGCTTCTCAGCACACACACCAGTGCTCAGAAGCAAGCTGGAGAAGTGAATTGCCTGGTTCAGTGAGAAGTGAGTCAGCACTGCAGGAATGCCTCACACCCTTCCTCACATCCATTTCCACTTGGAGCATAACGACGTGCACTGCAGCCAGGCCATGGATAACACCCCAGAAGGCTGCGCTAGACATGGAAGAATCTAAAAATAAAGGGTCTTGGCTGCCTGGGAGAGAGACTGAAGAAACAAGGAGGGAGATGCTCAAGATAAGGAATTTTTGGCAGCTCAGAACTACTTCATCACAGTTTTGGCTCCTAGCAAAGCTGGCTCCAGGGGATATGTATATCACAAGCAGTTTATCCCAAAATCTGGGCCATTGTGAAAACTGTTTCCAATTTTCTGATCACACCACTTTTATATTACATATCTTCATGCAACGTAACACAAGCTTTTAAGAGCTAGGTTTATGGTTTTTTCCCCACAAAGAACAAGTCACAGAAACAGTGATGAACTGGAAACACCATAGCAGCGATCTTGTCTCTCATTACGTTCTTCTTACATTTATAACTAGGCTAAAACAAGAAAAGGTACATCCAGCTTGCATTTAGCTTAAAATCTACCGTTTCTTCACCTAATATGGTGAGAGGAATGAAAGTGAGCTTGTCTGTTTTATGACTCAGATTGGTCAGTCTGTCAAAATAAATTGCTTCTCAGCAAACTTTGCTTCCCCCTTTAAGAGTCAATTGCAATGAAAGGACATGCTTCTGTGTGTATGAAAATCACAGGAAGCTTAACAAGAAACCTTTCTGCTTTATAAGGCCTCTCTATCCACCACTGGCAAAGGCACTCAGCAGTACAGCAGACATAAGCCACAAGTACATGACAGCTTCCCTCTGTGACAGGTAACACACAGCAGATTACTGTAGGTGTAGACATAACGCAAAACAATTAGCCTGGATTTTGAAGGCAGCCATTGTGGGATCAACAGCATGACTTGCTGGCAGGAAATCGGATAGTCTGAGGGGATCCTCCCCTGTGGCACCCTGCTCTGGTGAGAAAGGAGCTGAATACAAAGGAAAGGATAACTTCTGAGTGTTGCTGTGTCCTACTGCTCTATTTCCTTAAGCCGGAACACCAGGAAATACACTAAGACATGCAAGTGGCTTAGTTTTATGGGTGGAGCAGGCGGGGACAGCTCTGTGGCTTTGCATTTTCTGTGCAAAGATGATCAGTTAGGTAGAATTTATGTCCAAAACCAAAAATAAGAACAAGGATTTCTCACTGTTTACCATTTTTACCTATTGCATTTACTTTTATTCTGTGAGGTGCACTTTAACCCCCTACCACATACAGATGGCCTGCATGCTTTTTTAAATGAACCCACTGTATTTGAACTTTAAAGCCAAGTTTTTGACTGTTTGTGCAAATACAGAATTACAGAAGTTAATACTCATTTCAGCTATGCTCCACTGGCTTTGCTAGTAACAGTCCTTCAATGAAGCAAACTGCCAATTATAAACATATGTATAGTTTTCTTCAGGACTACAATGGACTGCAGTTCAAACTACAAGTGATTTTTCTGAAAGCTCCACTTCAGACTTCTCATGGAGGACTAGTCATAAGTGGGAAACTACTCAATGAACAAAGCATGAGATGCCAATATTTTTTTAGTCATACGATAACTGTGGGACACAAGAAGTGGTCATTAAAAAAACATAAAAGACTACCTACTATTGACAACCATGCAAAAAAACTGAGAGGGTGACAATCTTGCCACGTTCAGTCACCTCTCCAAAGTGATGGTAGAACAATGTTACTAAATTATGTTCCACAGGTTGCCGACACAGGATTAATATTTAGTCATGAAGATGAAAAGTGTTTACAAATGTTTCCAATGGATAGGATTACATCTGCTAATTAACCTCCAGGCCATGCAACACGCAGCAGCGTGGGCAGAGGGGTGGGAGCAGTGGGGCACAGAGGGCACTTCCCAGCCTTCAGGGTAGATTATGGCTTGAATTATGACCTCCCCCTGTATCCGCTATGGCACTCCAGTGGTTAACGGGAGCCTCCTTTGTCCAGGGGTTGCTGCGGAGACGGTTCCTGTGCCTCAGGAAGCAGGGAGAAGAGAAGTTTCCTGTTTTGAAGAAGGTTTAAGAACTATTTTCCTCCAATCGGGCAGCCAATGCCTGGTCAGGAAATGGAGAACGCAGCTGCTGGCCCCTCACTGGTCAGTGGCCACGTTGGTGGATGTGGCCGGGGCCGGGCATGGCTCGAGGCCCCAGTGATGGGTGGGCTGCAGAGCCAAGGGCAGGACTCGTGGTGGAAGGTGCCTGGAGTGAGACTGATGCTGGAGCGAGACCAAAACAAACCCAAATACTGAGAGGAAATGGGCGTTTGTCTTCCTCCCTCCCTATACGTACCTCTCACACAGCACATTGCAGCCAGTATATGGCCCTGATAAAAATGAGGCATGAAATTAATTGTGGTGGTTCAGAACAACGCTCAGAGGTAGTAATAGTCGTAGTTGCCGTAACCTTTTCTCTCACTGATGATTCACTGCTGAGGGGGACTTGTGTGTATTAGGGTGTGAAAGGCATGGTCCTGTCAAATGCAGGAAAGCAGCCAAAATTTTTCCAGCTGGGTGGGCAGGGTCCCCCTTTTTCAGGTGAATTTCAGCAAGAGCGTTTTCTGACCTCCAGGACTGAAATTCACCTCTGGCCCCAGTGAAGCTAGAACTGCTGTTCATTTTGTTTATGCCAAGTCTCAGCCTTTTGGACTCAGTGCCCAATTTTTCTGTCACTGACATCACTTTTACACCTGCATAACATTTGATCCTCAATCGAATTGCTCCTCACACTTGCTCAGTCTGAGTGATGTCTGAAGCACCCATCTGCCATCCTTCAGCTCCCAGCTCACAATTTGATTCTCTGTGGTGTTATTTCCTCCGGTGCTTTACGTAACAGCATCTGAAAGGGTGTGAAAATCTGGAGAAGAAAAGACTAACTGCAGTAGCTAAATCCACAGAAGTGTATTTTCAGCTACTTCTCTGTTTGTTGCCAGTAGAGCTTTACTGACGTTTTGCAAGCATGAGCACCAAGTAGTGCTTTGGAGTGCAGGATTGTCACATCCCATTGAGTAAAGATAAACGTGTTTCTTGTCCAAGCTAAGCTACATCAAACAAAGCTTTGCCTGGGTAAGACATGGGCCAAAACTGAGCAAGGACTTAAGAATTAGGCATCTGGGCAGCTGAGAAGGAAAGAATATCTCCATGGCAGGGATGAATGAGTGGACCCGACTGTGCCATTGTATAAGGTCTCAGATTTTGTACCATTGCCTACAAATATTCTACAAATACTAAGCAACAGAAATCTCAGAAACTGGGTGTATCAGAGGAACACTGATGGCACCATGAACCTGAATGGAAGCACATAAACCTCCTTCCAGAGATGACAGGTGCTACTGCTAGGGGCTCTTTACTGAAAATGGCAAGTGAAACAATCAGATGTTTATTTGATTTAGTGAGAGCCAAAGGCATATTTAGAGTATTTCACAGTTGTATTCCTTTGTAAGGAATACAAATGCAGACTGGTCTCCCAGGAACTGACTCCACTGTCCTTCTAGCCCCACTCTCCTAAAGTGTTCTGGGGTCTGTACACATCAACCATCCCTCAAAATCCAGTATCTCCTGCAGTCTATGATGAACTCCCTTAACTAGATAATGGACAGCATGTTTTCAGTGTTAGTCGTGAATAACTGGCAATTGCAATCCCTTTTCTTTTATTGCAAAAAATAGGTACTGCAAAAAAGATATGCTACAAAGTAACAAACTGGTGATACAGAAGAGAATATTCATTATCTTGTAGCTGTAACTCCCCTAGTCTTCTCTTCCTCTCCACTCCCTTAGTGTTTCTTTTCACATGTCTTCCATTGCCTTTGATTAGGATGTAAACTCATCAAGGCCAAGACTGTGACATATGTTTGACAGGTTCTTTTCTATCAGTTTTGATGTAAAGAGGAGCACAAATGAAAGTGAAGGCAGCAAGCAAACTGTCTATCATGAAAGGTACATTGGTGCTCAAAAATAGGAAGAAGTGACCTTTATATGCCAGAAAGTATTGTACTGAACAGCACCGAGGTGAGCAAGCTTCACTTTGGGACACTTTTTAGTTTAGGAAGTTGATGGATTGCCAGAGGGTCAAGGATTTAAATTCAGTTCCCAGAAGACTTGACAACGTTTGTTTGAATTTCTCTCTTCCAAAGAAAAGTTCACCACTGATCTTTGCGATCTCACCCAAAGGATGGTCCTTCAGCTGCCTTTTCTACCAACAGCTCTCAAGAGAGGACTGACTTCAAACTGCAGGATCCTGGAGAGCTACAGACCTAAGACACATTCCTGCCAATGCACCTTAAATCCTAACACAACACCTCTCTGGCAACGGCTCTCATGGCTCCCCAGGGAACAGGCCCATGACAAGGTGCCACGTACAGCACTCCCTGCCATTCTGGCTCCGAGCCTCTCAGCGTCAGGCAGGCTTCTGAGCAGAGAGGACAAGGAAACCATGAAGGCAAGGGAAAGATGACATACCAGTCACTGCAGGATATACACATTTTCACAAGCACAGGAATTTGTCATCAGGCAGCCATGACACCAGTCCACAACTGCCCCCAGTGCTACTCCATCACAGCAAAGATAAATATCTAAGAAATGTTTACCTACCAGTATTCACCAGTATTTAGCATAGGGGGCTATTTCTACAATCAGGTCATCACAGCTGCCCACATTCTACATTCAATTTTATCTGCCATTCCAAGGACTGCATGTGGTTATTAACACATATTCACTTTTTTCCACCCTTCTTTAGTAAATGACTTCACGTTTTGTGACGTGCAGGACCAGCTCAGCCACGAATAATTGAAATGCTTATGCACAATAACGTTAAAGCAGACCTGATCAGCATTAATCCATGCCAACATAACAGGCTTTCCCCCACAAATTAAGCCTTTCAGATGTCCCAGGCACCCTTACAGAGATAAACACGAGGAATTAGCTGCTCTGTGTATTCTGTCCTACGGATCTACACCTGATCACCAACCTGGATGAGTGCTGTTGAACCACCTCTCCCTGTCCTGTGGTTTCCCAGTGGCATACTACCAGCTAGAAAGCACCTGGAAATACCAAAATAACATGAAAATAGGTGATTTCTCAGGGAATTACATACAGATGTATGTAAAGATTTATAAGATGATGCTGATTTCTGAAATTGTTCCTACTAGGAAGTAGGAATTTCATTTAGTTCAATATGATTTGGGGGGACACCCCCCCCCCCAATGCTGTATTCTTAGTTTTATTTCAGAAAATTAATTTTAGTAAGGCCACTGACACCAAAATAATAAAAAAGAAACCCCAAAACTCGAAACCTCAACCTATAGACTCTAATGAAGAAGAGATAACAGGGTTAAAGATCATGAAAAATGCCCTGTTTATAATGAAGCAGACCTCATCTTGGAGAACACTTCTACATAATAACATAAAGAGGCTGAAACATAACAATTAGGATGGACAGGTGATGTAGTATGATAGATAGAGCCTCTAGAGCTCCATTAAAATGGCAAATAGAGTACTAGTTTATGTTACAATGATAAGAAATTACTCCAACATGCCAGATAGCTCTGATTTAATGGGGCATTTAAGTGTATGGAGTAGCCCTACTTAAAACACATTACGCACCTGCTTAGATTTAAGCGTGTACTTAAAACATCTGCTGGATGGGGACCTATAAGCCTAGAATGTTCACCTGAGTTTTAAAATTCATCAAACTTATTAAATAGATAGTTGGGTTATGTTTCAAAGGAAATCCTTTGTCAAAAGTTATCTTATTATTAAAATTAAGTTGGAATTATTTAAAAAATATATGCTTCATTTATTTCAGTAATTGAGTAATGGAAATAGATGTGTCAATTTCACTTTTAGTCAATTAAGTCATGGACTGTCCCTGGGGAAGATGATTCCTCTGTGCTGAACTCTGCTTGCTTCAAGGAGTGCTGTTACGTGGTGTGGCCTCTGCCAGTTGATACTCCACACCGCAGAATGTGATGGCAAAAGGGGAGAATCCTCTTTTGGCTGCTAAAGTTTGATTTGACGCTTCAGCATGTCCTGAACATGTTGACATGCATTCCCATTCTTCCACTTGTAATACAGATCATTCCCCATTATTTTTCAAGAGGGTTAGAGGATAAACTGACAAATTTCAAGCAGTTATTTTATGCTTATTTGCATTTAGCTATAAAGCTCCTAAAGCTTTTCATCATCTCAGTACAGGAAATTATTCCCTAGATCATCTTTTAGACTGTCAATAAAGAGAATATAAGCCTTTTGCTTAATAAATATACCTTAGTATTTTTAAGATAGTGATCACTGCACAGATGTTTGTTTCTTTTTCCCTATCGCACACAAATTGTAGCCTAATTGCCCATGCAGCAGAGTCCTTGGGGTCCAAATTAGTCTGAATGTCTCAAGAACACATTCATTTGTGAATCGTGCAGTATCTGGCAGCAGTGCAAGTGTTGCACTTTTAACCAATACAAACCAGTTCCAAGTTCAAACCCATCCAATCTGATGCAGGAGAGGAATTGGGCACTCTGGGAGGTACCATGTCACCTGCCCTTTGTGGCACGAAGAAGCTGGGGAACAGGCAGACAGGAGCCTGGGAGAAGTGCTCACCCTTTCCAGAGCCAGCTCACAAAACTCCGTATGGGGACGCTGCCCTCAGCCAGACCCTGGGATATCAGCATCATACTAGGAGCAGGAGTTGTCCCCTTGTCGTTTAGTGCAGGGTTCTGCTCAAGTGTTTAGCTCCTTCCACAGAAAATGGGGGAGAGAAAGGAGTCATTCTTTGTTCCATGAAATTTTTCACAAATTGGTTGTTTGGACCAAAACCTATGAAGTATCATAGTTCTTTGCCCTACAGCAGACCAAAAAGGAATTTAAGTGGACATTAGAAATACCACAGCAACTACAAGACCACCTGGCCTATTTACAGAATCTCTTTTACAAAGGCTTTGCGCAAACAAAACCCAACATTTTTCCATTATGTATCTAGGTATGAGAAAACTTTGCTACCTAGATTATGTTTTTCATGTTATTAGGAAAAATCCCCAAATTCTGCAGACCGCATTCTCAGTTCCTTGATGAAAACATGTTTCTTTCCTTCTTGCTGCCCCCTCCTCTAGCACATTAGTATTTTGCAGCTGTTTAACCAAAAAGTTGTTCTCCTGGCAAACACATTAAAGAACGTTTTTCCAAATCACCTGTACTGTGCTTGATTTTTTTTCTTGTGCTTTCTTTTCCATTGTGTCATACAAACTTTTTCCCACACTTTGCAAGCTCCTAAATCTGTATTCCTGAAGGGGCTTCAGATGATGCTTTCTATTGACATGTTATTTGTGTTGATTGGCACTGATGTCAAGGCTGCCGGTGGCAAGAATGAATCAGGGAGCAGTACATGAAGACAGGAGAAGTCCAGATGACTGCTGGCCCCAGCAGGAAATGCGGAAACCCATTTCATTCCATGTACCAGCGCACACACCAGACATGTTATGCTATGAGGGAATATACAGGTCTTTCCACCTCCTCATCTGTGTCAATCCGAGTAGTAATGAAAGAGCTGCTACTGTGAATTTATGCGACTCCAAACCCATACAGGATTGCAAATGCTTGCTTAGAGGTGTAGTGATACAACCAGAGTCCCCTAGAGAACCAGAACCCAGCATTCCCAGTTACCAGCCTCAGTGGGAGAGACTCAAGCCCACGGTAAGAAAGGTTTAATTCCCATTTCCCTCACTGCTTGCTTTTTCCCTTCAGAGGATTGCACACTAACGTGCAAGGCAGTCTGCCCCCATCAGTCACTGTGAGACAGCATTGAAAGGTCAGGAAAAAGAGCTTTGACTACACTGCAGAGCATCTGCCAGCAGGATGATATTAATTATTAGTTACTTTGAAAAAGCAGAACTAACAGCATCTAAAATGAAGTTTCTCTGGATGATGTTAGCAATAGTCCCAATTTCTGTGGGACCAAAGCAGGACCTGACTGTTCCACACACACCCCAGCCTGGGCACTGGGCTACTTCTCCCCCCACCCCAGCCTGCTGGCATGCAGGGCTCTGAGCAACCGTCCTGCCCTGGGGAGGAATGGCACCTCCCTGACCAGGGATGCGACCCTCGGGGCCAGCTCAGACCTCCTGCGGTTTCTTTGCCACGGGAAATTTGCTAAGTCGCACTTTCTTGCGTGGGCGAGACCAGTGGGAAAGATGGTAGGGATAAATATATATATATATATGTATGCCTCCGTGGAGAGGAAGGGGGCGATCCAACCTTGTCTGGGGGTTAGTGCCGCTGCTAGCCCGAAACCCGGGAGAAAGGCCCAGCCACGGGATGTCGGCGTTAACTTCATTGAGCCAGGGGCTGGTTTATGGTAGGGGGGAGAAGCCCGCAGCCTGGGGCTGTCTGAACCCGCTCCGAGCAAGCGCGGTTTGAATGCGAGGGACCGTCCGCCCAGGCACCGCTGCCAGCAGCAGGTGCCGCCGGCTCCGCAGGGATGCTCCGAGCGCTGGGAAACGCCCGGGCTGGGGGGAGCCGCGTTCCCTGGGGGTTCCTGGG
>JAHREE010000147.1:56279-166773 GCA_033628505.1 Tringa tobata
GGGCTGTAGGGCCGGGCGCCTCCGCGAGGGGCGAAGGCGGCGGCGGCCCCCCGGGACCATGCGCTGAGCGCCCGGGGCAGCCAGGGAGCGAAGTTGCGGTGGAAGATGAACAACGCCGGTAAGTGCGCGGGTCCGCCGGGGCGGCTCTCCGCCTCCGGGCATCTTTTCCCCCGGGCCGGCGAACGCTGGGCGGGCTTCCTTCCTCGGGTACCGGCACCCTCCTTCCCTTGGGCCGGCACACCCCGCCTCCGGGGCCAACACCACCGGGACGGCATCCCCCCGGCCCGGGCACTGCTCCCCCGGGGCTCGCACTCATCCCCCCCGGCCCGGGGTCCCTCCTTCGGGGCCGGCGGCTCCTGGGCCGTGCCACCGGGGCTGGCCCCTCTCCTGCAGGCACCCTTCGCCTGGGGCTGCCCCCGTTCTTTCCCCCGCCCCGGAGGAGCGCACCCTGGAGCTGTGCCTGCCCCTCTGCTGGCCCCGCTGGGACGGGACGAGCGGCGAGCCCGGGCGAGGCGGGGGGTTCCGGGGACAACCAGGTCGGGAGGGCTGCGCCCGCTCCTCCCTCAACCCTTCACAAAGCCCCTGGGAAATTAGCTGTGACTTTCTTTCCAAAAGTCTGCTTTCTGGGGAGGAAAGGTTTTTTGCAGAATTTTCTCTCCAAGGCAAACCCAAACCTTTCCTCCTTCCTTCTGTTAACTTCTCAGAATTTTTTCTTGATGGAAACCGGGAAGGTGAAAGCGATAGGATGAGAAGAGATATTCAAGACAAGACGTTCAAAAGTTAAACATTAAAAGACGTCACTGGAAAATTGGGGCAAGCTTTAAATTCTCCACCAACATTTTCTGATTTTCAGAGGCGAGGCATGCGTGTAAGAAACACAACAATCCAGCAAACAATTATTACTAATTCTGGACTTAGAAAAATCTGGTGCTGCATCTAGAATTAAAGAGGAAGAGAAACAGTCCCTTTGTGTTAGCCCTAAGATTTTCCTTGTTCCAGAAAGTGAATGCTGCTGGGCACCTCACTTGCATGTGGGTACATTCTGAAGCCCAGAGATTTCACAGCTAGATACCTTGCCCAACTACTGTCATTTGTTGGGAAACTGTGAATCATTGTTTGCCAAGCACAGGAACATAGGATTGGAAAGGATCTTTTAGGTCAAACCCAGCCCTCTGCTCTTCTATCAGCATGTAATACCACTCTGAGTTTAAAGCAATAGGTTCTCTCCCCCCTGGAAATGGTGAGTGAGACACTCTCCTACCCAAAAAGTGGTAACATTTCCATTCTATTTTCTGATCCTCTCTGGAGTGGACTCTGTCCCTCCCAGGAGACAAGCTCATTTGAAAGTTAAGTGAGCCAGTCAAAAACTGCTTTAGCCATGATGCTCCAACCTCTCTTTCTTAATCTCTCCATTATTTAAACATACTGGTTCTAATCTGATCCTGTTGCCAGTGAAAGTGCAGCATAAGGAATATCAGATGTATCCATTTGTAAAGACTTAAATTTTACTAGCAGGAATGTAGGACTGAGTGGGACTACCTTCATTACCAAAAGCGGTGCCCGTTATTACAGAACACAGTGTCATATTACTCATTTTATTAATTCATCAAATTACGTCTTGAGCCAAAACATTTTAGGTAGCTCTCCTGCTATTCCTCTCACAAAACTGAGAACCTTTTACCATTGCTAGTTCTTCTAGTTTCCAGACCAGATTAATCGCCATTTATTCTTGTGCATTGTCCTTTTGCTTAAAAATAGTTCTTTTCCTCCTCTGGTGTTTACCTCCAGGTTGTATTTATAGAGTGCTCATATCCCTTCTCAGCCTTTGTTTTGTACTTTCACACAATGCAAGGAATGTCTCTCCCATCAGTGCAAAGCAGAACTTCCTACTGAATCTGAAGGAGAGGGGCATTTATGAACTGGCACAACTAGGGGCCAGCATTAGCCACCTTTGTATTACAGTGAGCAATACATAGCAGAGTAAACAGTCGTATGTGCAGGCACGTATGGCAGCCTTGATCCCACAGAAGTTAAAATAATGACAGACAGAAAACAGGAAGGGAGATACGGATTATCCTCAGAGATGCGGAACTGATATGAGCAGAAAGATGAAGCAATCCACCCAAGGTCACAGGAAATCTGTGGTAAGAGACAAGAGAGACCCCCATCTCCCAGCCTCATACACAGGGCCTTCCAACCGCTAAGTACTGCCCGTAGGAAGAATGTCCAGATGTTAGACTCCAGATTGGTCAGAGATGTAAGCAGACTATGTATTCTTTCAGCTGCTAGTGAAAGTGATTTAGGAAAAGCTGCCCTGTGTACCTGTCAGAGAATTTTAGCCAACATCTTCTTTGGCTCCTAGGAGGCAATATATGAAACAACAGGTGAATATAAGCCATCTGCTGCGGTGTGAACTTCCTGTTGTGAAATCACAGCCAAATTGGAAACATCACAAACACTTACATTAAACAGAAATACATGCCAGTAGTTTAGAACCAAGATTATTTGTCACATACAGGTGGTTTTTCACAGTCAGGCCCCCCAGCCCTACCAAGACTTGTATGTACAGTCTGCTAGAGACAGTGAAAACTCTGGAGAATTTTCAGGTTCAAGATTTTTTAGTGTTGAAATTCATCCTTTGTTGATTATATGGCCTTTAGATTTTTCCCCGTCCCCAGCAGTGTTTCTCTGCGGGATGTTATGCTGTTGTAATATATTTACAGATAGCTGCAATAAAGTTATATAGTAAGAGAAATTTGTAAGCTATTGATATGATATGCCAGAGTCATAATGCATTGATCTAATCATAGAGGATGGATTCCACTAACTGTACAGAACACCATTGTATTTCTGCAGAGCGGTATGTGCTCTGACGCCCCAGCTGTTAATATTTCAATTAAGATTTGTAAGAAGACAAAATTCCCTATAGGTCCCTATAGTACACTAGTGGAGCCATGCTATATACAGAGTACTTTTGATCACACATTTGAAGAACATACAGTCATAAGAGAGGATAGATGTTTTTCAGAAGTATCAGACTTATGCAGAAGCTGAAATACCATTTTCATAAATGTCTGAGGCATTTAGTAGCCAATGACCTGCTGGCCTCGAACAGAACCTTAGATCTCAAGTGCCTAAAGCCTCAATTCTCAGAAGACACTGAAGTATATAATTCCTGTTCAAGTCAAAGTGGGAGCTGATACCTAAATCTGGACTGAGGTCCCATTTGAAAGAAAGACTTGCACTCCTTCATCATTAGAAGATCCTAATCTAAATACCTTTTCCATTTCAAGTGACTTCCATGCAACTGTTGTCATTTCTTACGTAACTTTTGTCACTTCAAACTTTCTCTGAGAACGTGATATGTGACGCATTTACATGGTGTAAAATCAAGAGAACTACTTTTGCAGAGAATATTGCAACATTAATGACATCTCAGTTATTTACATTACATCCTGGGGTCCTACCAGTGACAGCACTGGTGTTTTATGAGTTGAACTCCTCAAAGGGCTTATACTTTCCTTGTAAATCATGCTACCTCTTCTATTTAATCTCCAACGTATTGAAGCAGATTACACAGTTTATGCTGGGTACTTAATTCAGAATGACATTAAAATGGCTTATCTACATAGGCAGCTTAAACACACCCTCACTGTCTGACTTGGACAGCTGGCAGAATTGTAATTACAGGTTAGAACCTACAGCTTCCTGTACTAGAAGTGTAATAAATGAGTTTTAGGCGACTCTGTGCTTGGCTTGTCTTACGTTCCTGGCAGTGTTACTGTAGTGGTTGGTTACCATATTCTGGCCAGGTCCACAACCAGCTCTTCATCTGCAAAGAAGAGCTGTCTGTTTCACTTACAGTGAAGCTCCATATATTATTTTGATAGGAAGCTCTGCCTACCATTCTCTCAGAACAATTTCTTTAAGGAGTAAGCACCATGGTCAAAATATAAACCCATGTATTACACAAGCTGAAACAGACACAGGTACAGAATTTCCACCTGTCCTGCTTTGTAAGAACTTGGTGGTGTTTTGGTAGCTGGAGTGTGGAAGCTTGCACCTATGACTGTATAGTGCAGTCACACTTTTTTCATGAGTTTCTGAGTTTGTGCAGCACTTGGCACACATGGCTTTTGCCAATGTTATGAGTTCTTAGACAGCACTGTCTAAGCACTGTCACACTGATGCGAGAGGGAGTGTGAGCATGATGGCTGCTGGTATAGGACAGGTTCTGTGTTGTTTCATGTCATTGCCTAGTTCATAAAATAGAAATGCTACCATGAAATAACATCTATCCTTCCTGGTCCAAACATTTTTTATGTGTGTAATAGTGTTTCAGCAAATGACATGTAAATGAATTTTTATATTTACTGCTACTCTTAAAGTTGTCTATTCTCATTTCCTCAATAGTGGAACTTTGCTTGCTTCAAATAGGGAATTTGATCCCAGTCTTTGGAAGAAGTTACAGATTTGCATGATAAAGTCAACTGTATAGATGTGAAGACATACATTGATATCTGTGTAGTATTTTAGTAGTGCATTCTGATTTAAGAGAAAAGCATTTATATAACAGAAAAAAAGTCTGGGTTAATTAGACTGAGGACTGGCTGATTGGCAGTAGCGAATCTCTATAGTAGTTACATTATCAGATGGTGGTGTACATAGTGCTGGGACCAGGATTACATTGATACTGTCCAAAACTGTCCTTGGTAGAAAAGCAAATAGAAAAGTATCAGATGACAAAGTTCACTTTATGCTGTAAAGATTGTTGAAAGGGTAATTAACAAAGTAGTCAGGGTGGTTATATGAACAGATCTGGATCATTAAGTTGGATCCACTCAAACACATGACACTTAATGCATTTTATAAAGCTATTGGTTTAGAGACAATGAACAGGCAACACAGCCTTGGGAACAATTTAGAGGTCATAGTGGACAAGGAAGTCAACCTGAAAAAGTAACAGGCTAATGGAGAATAGCAAAAACTGAGTCTAAGAAAGAACTGAACTTCGTAGACAGCATCATCAGTACCCACCATGGAGTTCTTCCCATAGGTCTGCCCCATGTATTTTATAGGGGCTGTTGGCAAATTAGAAAAGGTTCAGAAAAAATCCAAAAGAAAAGACTTCAGGAAAGGTGAAATTGTCCAATTGTGAAGATTTAATGAGTTCATTTGTTCAGTTTACCAAAAAGAAGAATGTACCATGACATAGCTGTAGGGAAGTGTATGTCTTCCCTAGAGAAATACTGAATAATAAAAGGGTCTTTAACCAAGTGGAAGAAACAATAACAAATGCTGGAGATGGAAGCAAGGCAGCACTAACTGGAAATAAGGGCTTCTTTATTTTAAAAATTAACAATTTGTTACAGGAATAAGATAAGGATGATACTAAGGTATATACTTGACATTTTGCTGACTTAAACTTTGCCTTCTAGAAGACAAGTTTTAACTTTATTCTGATACAGCTGAGTGAAATTATACAGCTCCTGGTTGGAGCTGAAGGAGACTTTCTGATGCCCTTGTCTGGATATTTTCCCTTTACCTCCTGTTTCTCAGGCACTTTCCATCTGTGGATTTCAATCCCTTCTTCCTGGGCAGAAGCAGTGACAGACAGGACATGTGTGCATTGGTTTCCACTGGGATTCTAGGTTTAGAGCATTCTCATCCCACTGTTGCAATATGGTCTCTCCACCTGCATTGTCACTTCCATCTAAAAGCTCTGCACATCCCTGAATTATGCAATGCACTTCTGTCCTCTGTTCTCATTTCTCTCGCATTTTAACATGTCTGAGTTGAATTAATGCCAAAGGCATGAAGAAAACACAGGTCCACAAAAGTTCATTGGTCAGAAAAAGCTACTTTCAGCATCTTAAGAGACACCTGAACTGGATTGTGGCACCAGCCAAGGCAGGAACTAGTATCTGCAACGTGGAGCTAAGTCATTTATTGGGCCACCATGAAAGACCATGGGCCTGAGACGTGTCTATAAATATCCCTGCAAATGCGAAACCTCATTGTTTAATTAGGTCTTCACATCAAAACCAGCTGCTTGATGGGGGGTGGAGGGGGTAGATACACTCCCTTATAAGCCATAATTAAATTCTAGACTAATTCCTAAATCTGGAGAACACTTCCAAGTGGGTAGTTGCAGTGTCAGGCAATACCACACTACAAAATGTTTATTGCTCCAAAGAAACACTGGAACAGTGAAGGCTGTACGGGATGATTGCCATTCAAGGCTACTGCTCACTGCTTAGAAACCTGAAGGGTAGGGGAGTA
This sequence comes from Tringa tobata, assembly GCA_033628505.1. Lineage (NCBI taxonomy): Eukaryota > Metazoa > Chordata > Aves > Charadriiformes > Scolopacidae > Tringa > Tringa tobata. The sequence goes on from JAHREE010000147.1 coordinate 62,562, forward strand.
ATGTCATTTCATTCGGGCCATGTCAGGAGTGAAACCATGGTGAGATTGCAGGCTTGCCTGAAGGAAGGTGGGTAAGGAGAGGAAGAGGTCCTTGTCAGTACAAGGAAGCACTGAACAATAAGGGGAGGAGCAGGCTAAAGAAATTCCTATTCCCCAAGAGTTTCCTTTAAGCACAAGGTGGGTGTGTCTCCCTTCAACATAAAACACATCCTAAAATAAACATGCACAATTATTTGTGAACATACACATTCCTTATGGTGCAATGGTGTTTTGTGTCCATTTAGAAGTTACAGCCAGAACCTTTCAAGTGGCTTAGAGAGCAAAGGAAGCAGAAATTGAACCGGAATGAAATTGTCTGATAAAAGGCAACTTTTCAGTAATTGTTTGGGTTACTGTTTAAACAAACATTGTTACTCCTCCTGTAGCCTTTCCCCTCTCCAAAAGAAAAAAAAAAAAGTAACATTTTTTAAGGAGCCTCGTGAAAGGCAAGATCAATACACAGAACAGTTAGGAAAACACTATGGACGGAATCAGTAGTGACCAGTAGCTGGCACAAGTGGGTAAGAGAAGGACATCACAATGCTTATTATTGCCATACTATGAACAAGAGTCCGTTACCGTAAGTTCTGTTCCACTAGCAACGTTACTGAAGGTAGCAGAAGGAAAAACTCAAGATTACTTGATTCCTTTTGCTGTAGAAAAATATCACTGGAGGGAGAGTAACTGGTCCGTTGCTGATTTCTGGTGGAAAAGGTGTAAGAACTTGGTTTTAGCTAATAAAAAATTCCTGCATTTTGCAACCAGAAAGTTAGTTTAGGATGTTCAGTTGTTGCAATAACTGATTTTAAAATGTAGATCTGGCTGGGGAGCCAGGCTTAGAAGATACTCAACCAACTTCTATTCTCTCCCTGTTTTAACAGGCAAGAGTTTTCAGCAGCTGCAGACTTGCTGCTGCTGCAACAGAAGCAATGGTGCTTCAGTGATGGTGAAGTGTTTGGTAATAATGTTTCTGAAATAATCTGGAGGGAAAGATTAGCTACCCAATCTGTGATTTCAGTAATTAGACAGATGCCCTGCAGCTGGAAGCAGCAGTGGATACTATGAAAGAAGAGTGCACACTGCAGTACTGGAGACTGGTGAATATGCACTTCTCTCTCCCTCCTTTTCTACAAGTTGTTTTAAGTCTCCCACACATGAAGCTGGATCAGATAAAACCCCAGAAACAGAATAATTCTTAATCGGTACATGCGATAAGGCACCTGATCAGAACAGACTTTTCACTCCTGGGCTGAGCTGAGATCACTTACCTAGTTTTTAACTCAGATGAAATCTCTCTGGTGTCTCATAATTCTAGAAAGATTGTTTTCTGACTACATCAGAATACCAAATTGTCAGCATCTTTCTGAATATTGGAAGAAATTTCAGCAAGGTTAAGAAGATCAAAAGAAACAGCCTCTCATACCTTACAGAGTCTAACCAAACAAATATGCCAGTACTAGTTCAATACAAATTACTCCAGTTGGATTAAGACAACAATAAGAAAAGTACCATGACACCAAATATCAGAACAATCAGAGAATAATTTTTAAGCAGTTTGCATTCAATATTGGTTTGTTCTCAGTACAGTGCACAGCTGAATTTTAATTGTCTTCACTTCCAGATGTCAAAAGTCTGCATTCCAAAATACTCAAAATATAACAGCACAGTAGCTACACTTCCTGAAACTTATACCACGATTTAGGATAGGATTTCACATAGGAACCATATCCCAAATGGTGTCTCTTGAGATGCTGTTCCCTTATTTCCTGTGTATAGGGCATGAAGATTTTGCACAAAGAATTGTTCCTGTCTCTCTCATGGTGAAATCATCTGTTCTGTGCTTTTCCTTATAATAGAGAGCTAAAATGTGTTAATTAAAATTATTAAAAGAATTAGAGATTTCTGATTGATTAACCATGTAATTACCTATTGATGGCTAGGAAACGTTAGTAAGAGTAAAACCCTTCTCTTATTACCATCTGCAACCATTGGGTGCGCTGGCTTCTTCACACCACATATTTCATCTCATCTAAAATCTCATGAGGGAGAATTCCTATTGTTGTCTATTTATGTAGCCTTTCAGCATTTCATTTAGTTACTTAAAGAATATTAATTTCAGGACTAAGGCAGCTGCAAATGGCTGTGGCATGTAAACTGTGAGTAAAATGGCCATATATGACTTAATTCATCTAGCTTCAACCTAGCTTATTGTCAGTCTGCCTCAATTCCCCTACATGTGTGTCAGCGCTTCCATTGGAAATAGTTTAGAGACTCTGGCTGGCCTTATTTTGCAATATAATTCACTTTTGTAAAGTTTATTTTGACATTCAGAGAAGCTTGTACCCGCAAGGGGTCCTGGCATTTGGACGATCTTTTGAGTAAAGAAAGGAATGAAGAAGCTGTACACTGAAAACCCAACTTAAGTTTATACCAGTAACTCTTCATGTTTTGGGTTGAAGTAATTAATTTTGTGCAGTATAGCTCAGCTGCATAGTCAATGTAAAGTTTTAGCCAAGCTTTTAGCAAACGATCTTATCCCTCGTGATTATGTTGCTGACATGTTGCATGACAAACAAAATATGAGTCTATATTCTGTTACCATGGTAATGGAAGATGGGATGACTGTGTCTGGGCACCAAGTGTTCACCTCAGCTTCACTGGGTTGAGTTAAACCTTGGTCTATTGGTAGAGCTAATTTTGTTCAATGCTGAAATTCTGCAAACTACATATTGAAATTAAAGTCATTGCTACAAAGTGCCTGTACTGTGTTATAAGAACAGCTACTGTGGCTGAAAGGCATTTCTTTCATTGCAGTGAAACACTTCATCATCATTGAATCAAAGCGTTCACACTTAATCTCAGGGCAAACAGATTTCTGGAACAGAATCAAAAGGTTTCTAATGCCATTAGTACTTCTGAGTGCGGGAGGTGGAACCCATCCCTGGGTATCTATAGAACATACCTGTGGCTCTGAAGCCGTATGTCTGTCTCTCCCCTGGCGTGCGAGGGCTACATCTGTTTCAGTTCAGTTCAGTTTTGATCTCAAACCGTGTTCCCAGGAGTAGCCCCAGTGCCACATGGAAGCACGGTGCATGTGTTTTGCTCCTTCAGTTCTCTTGTCAGAGCTGAGCCTTTTATTGGCCGGACTCCTTCTGCATTAGGAGTCACTGGTATAAGACAAAGTCTACTGTAGGATATATTCTGCAGGCTTTAATAAGAGACCAAGATGACTAACATGGCTTTTCTCTCTTTTCTTCAGAAATTACAAAGCCACCACTAGCACCGAAACCAAAGATTATTGGTCATCTTTCTCCAGTAGCTGTCTCCAAATTTTCTCCTTCACTGCCAAGGGCTGATATTCTTCATAACCCGAACTCTATGTCTAGGGGTCCCAAACCACCTATTGCTCCAAAGCCAAAATTCTCAGCTGACACTGAGGGCAAGTCCAGTGTCTATACCAACAATAACTTAAATAAATGCTCAAATGGGAAACTGCTATGTCTTGACGGAGAGCTGTATGAAGGAAACCAATGCAATGCTGATTGCTCAGAATCTGAGGCAGATAGTGAGTACATTGTAGTTCCTGAAGCTCAGCTGACCAGCAAAGACTGTAATGACTTGGAACATGAGCATGATCAGAACCTAGATTCCTCTGTGGAAAATGAAGTCTCAGAAACTCCAGAAGAGGTAGAGGAGGAAGAGGATAACATTACTAATGATGAGGATATCAGCAATCAAGAAGTCACTGAAGATGAGCACGGTAACTCTTCAGATATTGTTGAACCAATGGAACCAGACTCGGAAGAATCAACCAGAGGCTGTGACCAATGTGAAGCACTTTGTGATGAGTCCCCAGATACCCCTAATAGGGATAATGATGCTTCCAAGGATATAGATGAAGTTGAGGATGTCGTAAGTGACTTCAGTGAAACCAAAACCAAGGAAACTTCTAACAGCCTGGAACTGGTTAAGGACAATAGTGATTGTAAGACTGACAGTGATAACATTTTGAATAGAGATGAGGAACTAGCCGGTGATATCTGTAAAGATACCATTGTAATGCCACTACCTGGAGATGAATCAATCCCAGGTAGTGAGAAAGCAGGGCAGGAGGAGGAGGAACTGCCTGAGATGTTAGAAACAGGAGATGGGTGTCTGGCACATGATGGTGACCACAGTGAGCATGCAGAGCTTGATTTCAACATGGAAGGGGAGTTAGAAAATAATGACTGTGAAAGCCCTGACATGCTGCCTGATGAAGCCAGTGAAGAAACAGCTCCTGGCTTAGAACCGTGTGAAGATGAACCCAATGCTGAAAATGGTTTAGGAGAGTCCATCCATCAAGCAGCAGCTGAAGAAGAGGAAGCCAACCCAGATAAGCATAGTAATACAAACACAGGAAATGCCAGTGATGGCTTTGAGATCACTGAGAGGAGAGGTGAGGAGAAGGCATCAGAGTTAGCCTATGAAATAAGCAAAGACTCTGCGAAAGGGGAGGAAGAAACTGTGAATGCAGAGAATATGGATGATGGCTGTCAAATTGCTCTTTGTGAGAATGAATGTGGTGAGGAAATATCCATGGAACATTCAGATGAGAATCTTCAAACAGAAGGGACCTCTCTGAATGAAGATTGTGTCATTTCTGATAGTCTACCTAATAGTCCAGGGAAGGAGGCAGAGCTGGAAGATGTGACTGTTGAAGAGCATAGGGAAAGCACTGGGGAAACCTCTAAGTCGGACGAGCTGCAACTTGAAGACAATGAGGTGGAAGCAAACAGCTTCAGCAAAAGTGTCTCAAGTCAACAGGTCCCACTTGAGGAAGAGTTAGAAGCATATAAGCATGGCAAAATGGATGTAGAATGTGGGATCAAACATGTCTTGCATGAAAATCTATCAGTCCCTGAAGTGGTCATTGTGCCTGAAGAATCAGAGGAAAGAGAAACAAGCAGTGATTCCCTAGATGACCCGTATGTGCTTCCTGCAGAAAATGAAATTGCTCATGATGGGCAGACTGATTTAGGACCTGATCACAGTAAAAGGGATGAATTAGCCATGGATGGTGAAAACAACTTGCTGCCCATTGATCGTAAAAGCATTGTCACCAGAACACGGTCACTCTCTGGGAAAATGCCAGGCTGTGTCCCAGAAACAGTTCCAGAAGAAACTGGACCTGAAACTGATACACCATCTTCCCACAATGGCTCTGGGACAGAAGATTTAAGCAAAAATTTATTTTCAGTGGAAGGAAAACCCGTGGAAGCCAACAGGACATTACCAACCAAGTCAAGATGTTTTATTTTATATCCTCGATCTTATTCTGTTGAAGGAAGAGAGATGCCTGTCTCTGTTTACAGAGAAAGTGATGGCTGCGTATTGGATGATGGTAGAATAAGAAGGACAGAAGACAATTTGTCTTTGCCCTGTGTCAATGGTTCCTCAGGTAGCTTTTCCCAGAGAAATCATCTTTCATCATGTGGCATATCTACTCCATCCTCAGTTGTTGATATACCACCTCCTTTTGAACTTGCCTACATCACCAAAAAACCAGTCACTAAAAGTTCCCCTTCACTTTTGCTAGAGAATGACTCACCTGATAAGTATCCCAAGAAAAAGAAATCTTCCTTTAAAAGGTTCCTCACTCTAAAATTCAAGAAGAAAACTGAAAGTAAAGTCCATGTAGATGTTAATGTTTCCTCTTCAAGGTCCTCATCAGAGTCTAGCTATCATGGGCCCCCGAGGCTGATGGAGCTGGACAGGAGGAGCCTAAGTAGCTCACCTCAACTAAAATCACATGTGGGGAAGCTCCGTGCATCTGAGTCTCCCTCCGCTGTTCTTTTCTATAAGGATGGTAAAAGAAAAGGAACACCCAAGTCCTTCAGCAGGAGTGTGTCAAGGGTGGAATCCTTCGAGGACCGTTCCAGACCTCCTTTCATGCCACTCCCATTAACAAAACCCAGGTCCATTTCTTTTCCCAACGCCGACACATCTGACTATGAGAACATTCCTGCTATGAGCTCTGATTATGAAAACATACAAATTCCTCCTCGAAGATCTACCAGAGCAGGAACTTTTACTGAGTTTTTTGAAGATCCCAGCAGGGCGTTATCTGCTGCTAACGAGAATGACGGCTATGTGGATATGAGCAGCTTCACTGGCTTTGAGAACAAGCAGCAAACCACACACCAGGAAACAGAAAGGTACTGTAATAAATTATTGTGTAAGACCTGCTAGCCTTGGCCAAACAAGCAAGGCCTCCCTTGCTAGGTACTGTAGGCAGATCCTCCATGTTCCTTGGCTTATACCCCCTCAGGAAATGCTTACAAGAAAGATTGGAAGAATACAAGATAAGCCTTTATCAGTGAAAAAAACAAGACACCAAATTAACTTTTTACCTTGTAAATGTGTACTAGCAAGTCTAGTGGATCTGGATCCTATGATTTACAGATACAAACCAGAGAACATTTAAAAATATTTGATTTATTCAGTTTTGTGGCTTGGGGGGTGGGAAGGTCTTGCTTTGTTCTTCAGTAAGAGAGGTTTCTGACTTCTTGACTGAATGAAAAGACCCTATTTGCTGGAAGGGGTATTGCTTCATTATTAAATTGCTGTCAATTTCTCAAAGCAACTCTCCCTATATATAATTTATCTTTCAAAGTATATCAGTTAAGTATAGACCAGCAAATCCCAAATCATGAACTAATCAGACTAGACAATTAATTTTAAAAGTTGCTGTAAAGCCTATCATTATGGGCTTTTGACAGAGCTGCTGATTTATTAATGAATTAAGTAGCTCTGAAATCATATGCATTGCTAACCTTAATAAAAATCTTTCATCCCATTCCATTAGATTATTTGCAAACAAGAAAATGTCCTTTTCATAGTTACATAGGAGCAATGCACTCAAGACCTTTGAATCTGAATTTGTTGTCAGATTATAGCACACAATCAGTGGAGTGCAGAGATGTAAATAAGAAGAATGTTAAACAGGTAATGAGAAAGCAGGGTGCAAAGCAAATGACTGAAAAGGAGTGTCTTTAATACAGTTGCATTTTGTTAGAGCTGGGTGAAAATGATAAACATCTTAAAAGCATGTCCATTTTCATCCATCATTCTCCTTCTAAAGATTTAATACTCCTGTTTCTTTGCAACATTTATTTTTCTGGTCCTCTCCCCTGTCATTATGAGTGGAACAAACCATGAGCTTTTCACACATCCCTCTTTTGATTTCAGACTTGGGGAGTAAAAGAACTTCTCTTTAACAACTCTGAACGAGTCTTACAAACTGTTTCTAAGACAAGAATGATGTACAGTGGTTTGTCTTTCTGAGAGGGGCGGGAACTGGCAGAGATGGGTGCGACACAGGAAAGAGAGCGCATCAGTGCTTGGGCTGTGGATGCCAATGGGCCCGGAGCTGCAGAGTTTGGGACACGGGCGGTGGTTTGGCTCTTTGGAGACATTGGCTGCCCTCAGTTCTGGGAGCCCCAGTGGTGCTGAGGCTGGGAGGTGGTGGAGAACAGCGCGGCTTCATGGCGCACACGGCCATGTCCCCGGGCAGGGCTCAGCCAGAGCCGCGTTAGCAAGACCTGATGGCCCGTTAGTCACACCACTGTCAGTCATTTGCGTTGTGCCCGGCACATTGACGCTTACTTTTGGAAAAGCTGGCCAGTTCTTTGTGTCCATGAAACGCCGCCCATTTTAGGTAGCTCTTGAAGAACCAAGTTAAAAATATTAAAACTACGTCAATTGCTGTGACTTGGGCCCATTTATGAACTTCCTGTGGAAGCCTGTTGTTTCAAGGGGAGAGCCAATCCAAACTGGTTCAGGAAGTCTCAAGGTCAAGGCGTGAACATAATTTTTCAGTCTGCTGCTTGTTGTGCATGCAGTTTTTGCTGTTGGGGAAGAAATGAAAGCTGGGATCCTGAACAAGCCCTTTATCAAGATAACCGGGGTGGAGGGGAAGAGCATCAGGCAGACAGCAACGTACATACATTGCTGCTGAGATAGCTATTATTGCTATATTTGTCAGGATGTTTTGGACAAAGACATGCCTCAAAAGCTTTGATGAAATGTAAATGGGTAATACACATATAGTGGCATAATATACTTGGAGAAACAGTGTATGGTCTAATCGTAAAGCAAAGCAAATTCTACAAGTGCATGTACATGAACCTATTTACCCATGCATACATGATGTATGGGCATGGATGTTTTATTTCCTGCTAAAGCAGTTCTGCCTAAAATATCTCTCAACGGATTTAAGCTTTCTAATGCGAATACCTATCAAACGCAGCTCTACCACAACCACACAGGGATAAAAATGACTCTGAACTCCAGCCTGCTCGTATCCTGAGGCTGATTTCAATCATTTGAGAGTACAAGTGTGTTGGATTAAATGCTTGCAATACATGAGACTTGAGCTCGTGAGCTTCCCTTTGGTGCATTCACCTGCAGAGCACTGGTATTTAGCATCTGCTGATACCTTATGGAATTGCTACATTTTTGATAAATGGCCAAGTACAACTCTTTTATTACATTTCAGAGAACAGAGTGTGAGAGTGCTATAAAAGATTATAATAATCTGGGAACCTCCACTACTGTGTGTGATTGGGGAAAAGCAGGGCGGGAGGGGGGCTTACAGAAATTGACAGATGAGAAGATTCACTGTTTAATTTCCTTGCTTAAAAGGAAAGACCATGTGGAGTAGATTTAAACCAATAATTTCTAATTAGAAGCAATCACGTTTATAGAAAAAGTCCAATAATGAAAGTGCTCTAGAAATATATCTTAACTTAGAATTACCATTGCCAGAATAGAACTGGGAATATTGCCCCCTGAAGGGCAGTTATTGTGTATCCCCAAAATTTAGCTATCTGGTATTAATAATTAAACTCTGATTTGGGTATATGACAATATAGATCATCATTAGCCTTCTGTACAGTGTAGAAATAATGGGACATAAATGGAATTGAACAAAATTCCCCATATCTTTTCCCAGTCCACATAGCCTGAATCAGACTCAATTTTCATTTGCTTTTGAAAAGTCACTTTCTAGCTCCTTTTCTCTGCAGAGTTGCACTACAAAAAGCAAAGTGACACAAACCAATTGTTCAGGCTGAAAGCAAAAGACAGCTGTGTCCTACCTCTGGGACAGACACTGTAACCCACACCATTGCCTCAACCCTCAACAACCATAAGTCAGAGCAATTTCACTGAAGTTACTGGCTAAACTCTCAGCTAGAATTAAAGTATTCTGGCATGTGTCTTAAAGAATAGCTTCACTAATGCAGCTTGACCTTCAGAGCATCAGCCACGCATACAGCAGCATGATAAACATCAAGGGGATGGGAAGGAGATACCTCAAATGCTCATGTCATAGTCTACCACAGTGTCACTTCCAGTGCTTTTAGGAGAGATGGAGAGAGTCTTTTATCAGGGTTTAGATAATGTCAGGAAGATGGCATAGGTTGGGTGTTTTCAGAATTTAATTTCCCCGTTTTGCTTTCTACTTGGAGTTCTTAATTTGGATTTACCAGGTTTGCCAAGTTTCAATCTTTCTATCTACTAAGATGCTCAAAATTCAGAGAGGAAAGAAGATAGGGAGAACAGAGGAATAAAAAGGAGCATACCTGCAGTTCCACAGTTAGTCCCACTATGGTGTTGAATATTCATAAGAAATTAGCTAAAAGCTCATGTTGCTGTTAACTGTACATTCCTACATCCTTCTACATCAAATGGTCATCAATACATACTAAAAGAATCTCAGTCTGATTACTGTACTTAAGCAACAGCGGGACTTGTTCAGAGTGAATTCTTGGGGGCCAGTGTGGGGATTCCAGTGCTCTGTGCAATTACACCAAGGCTCATGAAATTTCCTAATAAGTCTCTAGAATTGCAGTCTCATGCCTGTAAATTACTCCCGAGGCTCTGACTTTTCAAGACACACGGCACCAATCTGATTTTTCTCAGCTTTAGTACAATCAAGAAAGCTGATCACCTCTTCAGTATCCAATTCTATTGCAGATGCGTTTTATTCCCAAGGGGTGTGCTTCTTCAAGATGATGGAGAAAAAAATCTCTTTAGTAGAAAGTCAGGAAAAACACATGGTTTAAGTGATACCTTTCCTTAAATTTGGCCAGACTGAGGCAGGAACAACAGTGCTAGCATCTGAAGTGCAAGCATTGGAGAGGGTGCCTCATGTGTAAGCAGCTATGGTAAAAGCTTTGTGAGCAATTCTCTCTGCGCATAGCCATAGTTAGTCTGGGCTTCTGCCAGGCCTGTGCGCAACATTGCAAGGACTACATCAGCACAGACCAATTCCAAAATGTATGTCAAAATCATATTATAGTTACACAGCAATAGAACCGCTGCCTATGGTTGATGGTCCATACAGAATGCAAATCCTGCTCCTTTAAAAAGAGAAAAATCCAGTGGATGAGCAGTTACTTCCCCCTCCAGTGAGCTGTCCTCTCCCCTCACCTCACCGCTGGAGTCATCAACCTATGTTCTACCGAATTGTGCTACTTAAGTGGTTATATCCTCTCTGCTCCCTGCAGGTCCAACAGTGCAGCCCGGGACAGTCTGTTTGATGGCCTATTCCCTACCCTTTTGTAATTACGCCCCAAAAAAGCCTAACAAAAGCTAAACATAATAAACATCTTAGAACATGAATTCTCTGCCTAAAAATGGTCTGAATAACATGCTACTCAGACCTTCATATGCCCTTAAGTTTAAGGTGAAATTTAAACCATTAGAGTGAATTTCCTCCAACACAGAAAGTGTTTCTAACCAGTAAAATCAAGGTGTCATATTCCTGGCTTTTTCTGCTACTTCAAATGAGAAGCACGTGTGTTATTCAAGATTAAATCCCCAGCTCTTGGAGAGGCACAGCATGGTATCTAAGCACAGCATATGAAGGATAAGGTGAAAGTCTAGAGATAATTATGTAAAGGAAGCTTCGGTATAAATAGTTCACAGACCAAAACAGCAATGACCAAGAATAGACAATCAGTGTCATTGTATTTGAAATAGTAAAACAAATATGTTGGTGACACGGACAGTGGGATAGAGTGCACCCTCAGCAAGTTTGCTGACAACAGCAAGCTGTGTGGCGCGGTCGACACGCTGGAGGGAAGGGATGGCATCCAGAGGGACCTGGACAGGCTAGAGAGGTGGGCCCATGCCAATCTCATGAAGTTCAATCAGGCCAAGTGCACGGTCCTGCACCTGGGTTGGGGCAATCCCCACAAACCCAGGCTGGGCACAGATTGTCTGGAGAGCAGCCCTGAGAAGAAGGACTTGGGGATGTTGGGGGATGAGAAGCTCAACATTCACCGGCAATGTGCGCTGGCAGCCCAGAAACCACCTGTGTCCTGGGCTGCATCCCTAGCAGCATGGCAGCAGGGCGAGGGGGCAGGATTCTGTCCCTCTGCTCCACTCTGGGGAGACACCCCCCCAGTGCTGCCTCCAGGTGGTGAAGACATTTGAAACAGCTTAATTTAACTTCTAAAGTAAGTCAAATAATACCCACAGAGTTAATCCCCAAGCATGATAATGACCGAAGCCTATGAATGTCTGTCTTCAAATGCCTGCCATAGATCGTAGCCTTTGTATACTTTCCTTATTGCCAAAAACTCCTGGAGATAAGTATTTCGGAAGGTTGTAGCTGACAGATTCAATCTGTCATTCAAGAAAATATAGCTATAATTGTGGTTCATAAACCAACTCTGTTCTGCCATTAGAAAAGAAACCAAAACTGTTTCTAAAAGAGCAGTCTGTTTTATTGCTGCTTCAAATTCACACTCTCACACCCATTCCAAGAGTATGAGAGAGCTGGAAAGGTTTCTGTAAAGGATAATAGAAAGGTTTAGGAAGTTTCTTCACAATTGTTTAGAGATCCCTTTCATTCAACTATTAATTGGACAATTAACAAAGACTTTAAAGGATTTTACAGGAGATGGCCAAGATTAGAGTTTGGCCCTGTGGATCTCTATTGCTTGTAAGCAGCAAGCACTTTTTTTATAATAAATGTCATTAACATTCTTTTCCTTTAAAGACTTTTACCCTCTAATAAGAGGATAATTAGGCAACACTTGCCTCCCCTCTAGCTGATTGCAGAGCATGGGATCCCAGTACTACACCCTGACTTCAGGCTCTGCACAGCCTATTGAAATTCTTGACAATAGCCACAGCCAGCTCTGACATGAGTCATGTCTTTATTTCTGTTTACTTTAGTATTGTCTGAATTGCCACAAGGAGTTAGACGGTGATAGCGGTTAATGCAGGACTTCCAGCTACTCAGAGACAGGGAGCAGTCTGCAGAGATAACCCCTTGCTGCTCCGGTCTGGGCACAGGGCACACTTCATGTATTGCCAGGTGCTAGAGGGGTGGGAAATTGTCTTTCCAAGACAGCCAGGACAGAAAGACAACTATTAAATGCTATTTGATGGCAGAGCTTTTCAAACAAGCACATTTGAGAAGTGTCTCTGGACAGTATCAGTAATGTCATATTGATACTGAAGAAGGAGAGATTTTAATCCATTGTCCAGATTTAGGTATCAATCTTACAGCAGCTCCATGGCAGCTCTCCTGTTTCCTCATGCCCATGGAGCTGTTTGTCCTGGTTCATGCTGGGGATGCAGGCGTGGGGGGACAGGACAGCAGTGTGCTCCCCAGCACAGCTTCACATTGCACCTCACCCTCCTGCACACACAGCACGGCTTCAGAGGCTGCCACTGCTCAGCATCCAGCCCTGGCTTTGCGTATGAGGAATTGGAGTCCCATCTACCTCCCAGGAAATGGTCCCACGTCCTCAGTAGATGCTGGGTTTATTAGCAGCTGGACTCTATTCTGATGGCTACTTTTCTGATCAAATTACAGTGCAGAGAAGGAGGAATGTGTACACATGGCCATCTTCATGTCCTGAGGGTAGACTTCTTTGTCTTCTCTGTTTCCATTATATGAACCACAAATATATTTCATTGGGGTTACCACAGAGGAGAGAGTCTGCTGTGTATTGCAGATTTGCTCTGGATGATGTGTATGGGGCACAGCAGTGCTATTGGTGTGGTTTAAGCATTCCTACCACCACATAGAAAAAGCATGTACTGCAGAGAGGGTGATAAGACTGCAGATGGGCAAGATGCAGCCTGTTTGAAATGGTCAGGTCTTTTGCTGTTGATGAGTGTTCTGTGAACGCCTTTCTCCTCTCCAGCCCCCACCCCAAGCCTTGCTGAGATTTATTGAATGAGAGATTTCACATTACAATTCTGCAGCCTTTCCAGAATCCACTGCTCAGTGATGTGGAGTATATCTCCAGATTAGATTTGTAACAAAAACAACAGAATGCTATTGCATTTTAAATGCAAATCTAATCTAGTAGTTTATGGTTTGTGTGCCACCCAGCAAAGTTACTTATAACGTACAGCACATTTTTAATTATCCTGCAAGAATTCTTTTACAGGACCCAAGGGGGGTTAATGTAAAAACTGCCTTAAAGATTTGCTGTTCAGTGGCATACAACAATTAATTTTATCTTAATCGACCAATTAGAGTTAATGGTTGGAGGAACATATTTAAGAGGTACTGTCTGTTTTGCCAAGACCCTTCTTAAAAACCTCATTAAAGGATCCTTTCACTTGAATAAATGGCTGGATTAATTCGATGCTATCTTTCAAAGGCCTCAAGCAAGCAGAATTAGACCCGTGATCAAGGAACACCTTTTGGTGCTCTCTCTGACTCATGCTACACCAGCTTTATCAGTATTACAGGGATGTCCCCAGACTTGTTTTTCTCACAGGAAATACAGCTAGGTACTGATGAACTAAGGCAAGTGATAGTTGCTTGGATCTGTGTCTAGCCATTCTCAGCTGTCTCAAATTAAATACCTCTTCAGTCTATTGGCAGTCTGTTCTTATGTCTTGAATACATTTAATAAATTTGGGCCAAAACCTCAGATATTAACCCACTACTCTCCTTGTTGGGCCCTCTAGGCAGGTGGACCTATTCAAGAAGAGCTAGTGTGGTGTTTCTAATGAAGTTTCACAGGGAGGTTTGTTGACCCTCTGACATTTCAGGTGTCAGATGGCATTCTTAGTTCTGAGAGTTGGCTGCAAGAGCTCAGAAAGGTCTCCTTAGCACACGTGCCTTCAGAAGTAATGGACTGCAGACAGTACAATACATCTTTGAAGTCAAGTCTTCTAGTCCTTAAATAGATAAGGACAATATGTGAGCTAAAAATGAGCACCTCAAAATCTTCTGCTTTTACATTGTCGGGTTTAAAAAATCTGGACAATGGCAGTGAAATAAAAACACCTTCCAGTGAACACACTCAGGGTAAAGAGTGAGAGTGACAGATAGTAAAATGACAAAAATGTAAAAACATATTTTAAACTGTGCTGGACAAACATTTTATCTTGCCATTTGATTGCAGTTCTAAGGAAAAGCATTGCTTCAGTAGCTTCAAGAGAAATAAAATATGTGTGCCTAACTGAAAAGTCAAAGAAAAAAAACCCAAACAAAACAAAAGAACTTTGTAGTTCCCAAAGTTTCTTCTGATTCTTTCATTTGCAAGTAAAAAAAAATAAAATATATAGATACTGAAGTAAATTCTGAACTAAAAAATACATTTGAATTGCAGTAATAAGATGGCTGTGATTTTCCAGAATTATTGGGAGTAGTGAAATAGAATTAATTCCTAGATTAATCCCAGCCAAATGTCACAATTATCTGCAATTTTTAATCACGCCAAGCCTGACTTTTCAAGTAAAAAAGCCTCAGCCATGCAAAAGTCCAGCCAGCTCTAATTTTAATCTGGGAACTGAAAGTGACATTTTAGGAGCCTGTGGAGAAGCCACTGAGCACTTTCATTCAGCCCAACATACTAGCAGTTAAGCTGTTTCTCTCCTTCTGGAAATACTCTGCTTTAACAACTGGGTAAATCTCTGAAACACAAGAAAATTCAGCTCACTTGATGTTTCCCCCAAATGTCAGGAAAGAAAAGCCAGATACAAGGTCTTGGTTAGTTCAGAATTCTAGGGGTTCCATTTGTTTCCCTGGTAAGGCTGCAGCCTCAAATCTGATATATGCTTTCAAGTCCAAAGGGAATCCCTGCTGGAAGAGCAACCGTGAAGATAAGAGGTTTCTTAGTAGGGTCAGTTCCTTTCATATGTCCCCAGATCTCTCTCACAACTGATAGGAAAAGCTGCCAAACCTCCCTGCCCTTCTGATAGGGAGGTATTTATGCACGCCCAGCCTGCAGGGACTCAGGAACTGTAAAACCCAAGAGTCTGGGCACTGCCTTGTTGGAGCCTTGCCTCTGTAACGGGGAGAGCATTCCAGACATCATCTCCCTCTCACTGCCTGGGGTCACTGAGCCTGCCAGCACCAGCACCACACAGCACAGTTACAACCATGCAGGAAAAAGGTGATTGCATTTTTCAGTGTTTTCCTACCCCATGACCAAATGACAGGACAAGCATACGCTGGCCTGACAGCAACAGACAGCTCAGTTCTCAGCTCTGCTACCTAGAACTCCCCAACTCTTTTCTCGTAGTGAAATGATGTTAGCATGAGACTTCTGGGCATGTTTAGTTTGGAGAAGAGGAGGCTGAGGGGGGACATCATTGCCCTCTACAACTACCTGAAAGGAGGTTGTAGAGAAGTGGGTGTTGGCCTGTTCTCTCAAGTGAATAATGACAGGACCAGAGGAAACGGTCTGAAGTTGCGGCAGGGGAGGTTTAGATTAGATATTAGGAAGAATTCCTTTACTAAGAGAGTGGTCAGGCACTGGAACAGCCTGCCCAGGGAGGTGGTGGAGTCACCATCCCTGGAGGTTTTTAAGAACCGTGTAGACATGGCACTTCAGGGCCTGCTCTAGTGCCCGAGCTGTCTGTCTGTGGGTGGGTGTGGTGTGTGGTTGTGGTGTGTGGGTGTGTTGGTGGTTTGTGGGGGTTTTTTTTGTTTTGTTTTGGTTTGGGGTTTTTTTTGTGGTAGGACTTGACGATCTCAAAGGTCCTTTCCAACCATGAAGATTCTGTGATTCTGTAACACTTAGCACAGACTACCACTGCTTCAGAAAATCTCTGTTGGAGAGATTTAGGCTGGGGCTGACCATCAGTGAAACTGGCCCTCAAGAGTGAAGGATATTTTAGTCAATAACAAAAAAAGGTTGTATAATCTGTATAAATTCCTTTGTGGCTCTAGCAACAGATAGCTTGAATAATGCTAACAGTGGAAAGAGAGGAGTTCATTAAGTCTCACTCCAGTCAAAAATACTTTGTTCTTGGTTTTGGTGTTTTGGTTTTTTTAATAGAGAATATTACTATTGTCATCTAGAGAGATTTCCTTCTCACACAATCTCAGAATGATACGGGGTTGGAAGAGACCTCTGGAGATCATCTAGTCCAACCCCCCTGCCAAAGCAGGTTCACCCAGAGCAGGTTGCACAGGATGGTGTCCAGACGGGTTTTGAATGTCTTCAGAGAAGGAGACTCCACCACCTCTCTGGTCAGTGTCCTCCAGGGCTCTGCCACCCTCAGAGTAAAGAACTTCCTCCTCATGTTCTCCCTCCTTTGAGGCGTTTGAAGGATAGCATCCAATTAATCCAGCCATTTACTCAAGTTCCTCCTCCTCATTCTGATCCTAGCTTCACTGCATCTTCCCCCTGGTTTGTTCCCAGACCTGGCTGCATGGTGTTGATAAAGCAGATGATCTTGCTAGTACAGGGAAATGACAACTCCTCTTCCATCTTAAGAGCCCTGCAGGGCAGCATGGTGTTCATTATGTTGAACTTACTGTGAGTATTTTCCATGGAAAGTATGGAATAACAAACTGGCAGTAAAATGAAAATAGAACATAAAGACTCTGGTTCCAAGTTTTAGTGACTAGGTTACTCTGCCAAAAATAAACAAAGAAAGAATAATCAGGAACATACCCCTGATCTCCAGTCTCTGATCTGTGCTATGTCATCAGACAGTTTGTGAAATGTATCATCTTTTTCTAACTGGATCCAGAACTCAAAGTCAGAAAAACATTGGTAAATATGTTATAGTCAGAAAATTTACTACGTAAGTGGAATCTGGATGAGAAAACAGTACCATGCCAGATACTCATTTGGGGTACATTGATATGCTCTGTTGATTTGTACCTCTGAGGATCTGAACAGCTATTTATGATCTGACTGCCCTGATAATTCACGCCTGCTCCTGAAAATAGAATGAGCTGAAACATTTTCAAAATGGGAAAAATTCACAAAAGCATTCTATGTAAACAATATATCTGTTTTGACAAAGTTTAAGGGAAACTCCTATATGCTGTAGCCTAAGATACAGAAAACAGAGTCTCTGCTTCTCCCGGGTCTGTTTTTCATCCCAAATCACTTTGAAACAGTCAGCACTGGGAGTTATATTTTGAGTTTCTCACAACCCAGTGCCTAAAACACTAGCCATAGAGAGAAAGAAATATCCACAGGTTTTGGTCTCAGGGCACCTAAAAATGGACACAGTTCTGCTTTGTTTCTAGAACATCTTAAATAATTTATTTTCAGGTATCTGAGGCTCAAAAATAAATTTCTAAGCTTCAGATGTTGCAGCAAAGAAAAACAGTTGTCTCCTGGTAAAGTCCTCTACAAACTTAACTAACAGTCCAGATGCTGCAGTAGTCAGAGTTTTCCATTCTACACGTAGAAGATAAAATACCTTTTTCATCACAGCTTCAAGCTGTGAAGGAGCTCAGAGTGTTTGACTTTCAGAGTCTGTGTCTCAGATGAAAAGCTGGGTGAATGGGATGACAATTCAACCAAAAAGTTTCAGGGCATATAAAGGAGCAAGACTATAGCAGGATGCTATTTTAAAAGGTATCTGAGGACTTTTCACATAGATAAACATGGCATCCCTTGAACAATGACATCTGTGTGACAGGCCAGGGCCTTCAGAGAATGGAACCATGATGGGAATTTGGGAAAATTTGTTGGAGTCTTGGAGCATTCCCTACTTAAAGATACTGATATTCAGTTCAGTGGTAAGCGAAGAGATTGTTTAGGGCAGAGAACACTGTATCTGCTGCAAAATGTCATGCTACACCATATGGTATAGGCCAGATGAGATCTTTTCAGAGTGCTTAGAGTTACCTCTTGACCTTTCACAACCTTTTTTGCCAGTGGCTTCAACGCCGCAGTTTGTAATGCTCTGCCTGTCTGCGGGGAGGTTGTCAAGCGTATCAGCAATTTCCCCGTGTCAGTCATGTAGCCAACCCGCTGAGAGTGTGGGAATCACTCGGGTTGCCACAGCTCTTATTCTACTTGTGTACATTCTTTCTCAGAGTAGGGAGAGAGCTAACAGCCACGCTTTGATGCAGCAGAGAATCACAACATAAGATGGTAACAGGGCATACCTGGATACTTTGAAATCCGTGAAGACAAGTAGGCAGCTTCACTGCATTTTTCATGGCTTGTATGGACACTGCCTCTCCTTGCACTGGTCTCCTTTCTGATTGACCGTACGATACACTGGTCTTCCTGTCCATGGTGCCCTCTGAAAAGTAAACAGCACAAAGTGGTTGCAGAATACACTGTGGAGATGAGCAGGACTGTGCACACACCAGGCCCCCATGGCCTTGTGCAGCCCACATTAAAGCCCAGACTACAGTGTTAAAATAGTTTAAGGTGATGTCTTCTACTACTGCCTAGTCCCATCCTTCTCCTTGACCTTGGCATTGTCCTCATCCTCTATATTGTTCCAGGGGCTTGTTTGACCCCATTCAGACAGCTGAACGGGCAAACCCTGTTCTTCTTCCTGGTGCTAAGCTAGTTCCAGGCTGAGGACCAGGCCATGCACACTGGCTTTATTGGTCACACGGCAGTGGAGGCACAGCCTGACCCTCCATTCTGCAACTGTGCTGCCAGATCTCTGACTGTCATACACACATACAAAGAGAAGGAGTTTGCCCCCTGGAAAGGGAACCAATAAACATGGAGCAAATGCTAAATCTGCCTGCACACAGAACACTTTATTACAGAGACTGAAGCAAGGTTAAGCCACAGAAAATTGCCTGATGAGGGCCAGCTCTTGTCTCTTGTACTCCTGCTTCAAGCTGTCATAACTGGGCCATGGCTTCTGACTACGTCACTACAGGAGCTCCCTGGGCTGACAGTTCTGGTGCCGCTGATAGCGCTGGCGGCTGCTGCTGGCCCAGCAGCAGAGAGCTGGGCTACACCTTCCACACTGGTGTTTGCTGAGCTCTCTGACACATCAGGCGAGTCACTGAGGTGCCACCTGAGTGATGGCAAGAACCAGTGCTGGGTTAGCCTATGTGGGAGGGGTAAGCACAGGGGCCTTTGGGCTGGAGGGGACAGAGGCACACTCTCAAGAATGTTTCCCACCACAAAACCAAGCCCTGTCTTCCACCAGTTCTGCTGTCTTTTGGAATCAGGTGCCAAGAATTCAGATCTCTGTTAACAAGTAGATAACTCCAAATTCTGGCTGCAGCAAATGATGATTGATTCAAATTAAGTTTTGTGTTTCAGTGACACCGTTTCCAAGCTGGCATCCTCCTTTGAGGTTTCACTTCTATTATCACTTAAGAATTATGCTAAGCAGGATCTTCTGAAAGGATTATAATGAGTTGGATCCATTCACTGCTGTAATGATCACATTTGCCTAACTGACACCTAATCACATCTCAGTCCAGGCTAGGTTCCAGAGTCAACAGTGTAGTCCCAGCTGTACTCTGAGTTTCAGACTATATATGCAAAAGTACAGAACAGTTGTACAAACCTAAAGGCACTAAGGAACAGGACTTGTAAAGATATTCTAGTTCTGTGTAGCTCAGTGTGGTCAATACTGTGTCTGTGATGTGCAGCCATGGAATACATCTAAGCCCAGATTCTTACCTATTTAAAACTTTAAAACTCTTTATTATGTTTGTAAGACAGGAGAATCAGTCCACCAGCACTAAGCATCTCCAGGAGAGACCACTGAGTGTTACAGACATGCCCCTGTTCTGCCTAGCTCCATTTGCAGTCTCTCACAGAACAATTTATGCAGACCTTTTTCTGAAGTGTCTATCTGCAATTTTTTTATAAATTGCAATTCCATGGACAAGTTGCACTGCCTAAATCTTCTGTTGTTGGTGTTCTTCTCCAGTGTTTGCCTTTGTGCAGGGATCACACCAGCATGACTGCTTGAAAGCAACTGAGAGCCTATAACTCAAGAACAACCCCCTCCCCCAGTAGAAACACAGCTGTAAATGGTTCCAGGCAGATTTCTGTATCTCAGCTTGGCTACAAGAATGTAAACATTACTCCCTGCCTTGGCTTAAATAAGCATGGGCATGATCCTGGGGGTATCCATCCCTCTTTGACTTAAGGGCTGGACCTGAACAGTGAAAGCCCTCTTAGTTTGCAGTCAACAAGAAGAAGAGAAGCAAACCTGTCCCCCAAGGGAGATGGGCAGAGTGGTTCTGTTTTAGACGCTGGTAGGGACCTACAGTGTCCAAAGCGTTCAGTCTTACCTGCATTTTAAACATGACGTTGCTCTGGGATTAACCACTTTATATAAATGACAGCCAAAGCACAAAGAAGTTAAGAAACATGCCAGAGAACAAAGAATTTGTAGTAGGGCAGGGGCTTCATCTTTGCTTCCCATATAGTGGACTCTCCCAGAGGTGTACTTCTTCTCATGCTCTGAGGTGACCACCTGAAGGTCACTTCTTACAGGAGATATCTTCTCCTTATTAATGCAGTTCTAGGTGGTTGGCTTATTCTGTCACTGATTTATGAAAGGAATAAGTCCTGCAGACTTATTAAGGGTTCAGAGTGAAATCAGAGGGTCTTATTCTGCTCAAAGATCACAAGTATAAATATAAAGTGACTCCACTAAAGTTAGGGTGAATTCCTCCCAGTTCTACACCACTGTATCCAAAGTCATACTGTCACTAAGATCAGTCATTTTATAGAGGAGAACAGGGCAAAAGTGCCAAGTGGTTTTGTTGTCAGAGACTATTTGTGCTGTGACTAGGGGTTGCTCAGCAAATCACTTGAAACCCATCCTGATAATTAGTGGATGTTTTCCTTGTTATCTTCTGTCCCTTGACAGATGTGCAGTATGGAAATTTTCAACATGATGCAGATGTATGGCCTGCATGGTCTGGGAAGGAAGAAGAATTTCACAGCACAAAATGGAGACTTTTGTGACTGCCAAGCACTCAGGTCTTCATTTTGCCCCTCTCAGTTCAGATTTCCAAGCACTGCAAGGATTCAACGTAGCAAAAGGTTACCAGAGATGGGGAACAATGGGGTGCTGGGGAACAACAGGACTGTGATTTAGCAAGGGAGAGAAGAAAAAGAGAAGCATAAGAAGAGCTGTGCTGATGCCGTAAAGAAGACCTTTTCTGGTGCTGTTGGATAGAAGACTTCTGGGTGCCTGTGAAGCTAATGATTTAATGAAAGTAAAAGCTCTGTGGTGGCTGACATGCGATGTAAACAATGTGCTCAAAGGAGTCTATAAAGGGCAGAGCTGCCTTTAATAACCTATTATGTATTATCAGCCGCCCCATTGTACATTCTGGCATGGTGGGGCACTGGGTGCGGTGCGGCTGAGCGTCAGCCCTCACTAGTTCATTGCCAGGTCATCTCTGGGGAGGAAGTGCTCCCTGTTTACAGGAAATGCAGGACAAGGGCCGGAGGGCCAGGCTGAGCACAAGCCACTGCGTACCGCCTGGGAGCACGGGGAGGGGGTGTGCCACTTGTCCCAGGCCCAAGGACGCAGTGTTTTGTTTCCAGGCATGTCCAGCTTTTACTGTTGCTTTGCTTTTTCTAGCGGTTTAAAGCCACAGGGTCGGGGAGGGAAATGGTGCTCTCAGACAGCGGAGCACCCCAGAGTGAAACATAGATCGGCTCTGCAGGTTTGTGCAGGTGCCTCAAAGCAAGAGCAGCCCATCCATCCCAGCCCATCGGGGACATGGCTAGTGAAACCTCACTGTTGGGCTTTCTCTTATCCTCCTTGGCTTGCACTGCCCCAGGTTGGGTCCAAGACACGCCCGGAGATGGAGCCTGCTCTCCCCTCCAGAGCCAGACCTGCACCTCCAGCAGCAACTGTTGAAGGTGGGAGAGTTTTGTCCCTGAAGTTCTTCAGAGCAGAGCAAAAGGCTACACACCTGACCAAAAATCCTCTTCCCTTCTCCCATATCCCACACCACCCCATTTTTTTTACTTTTATTTTGCAAGAAAGAGCAACATTCAAATTGAAACATTTGTGGCATGAGGAAGAACTCCTTTCTGGCCTTGGCAGGCAAACAACTTATGCCTCAGAGTGTGAAATGTGATTATTCCTGCATTCCCTTGCCTTGTCAGGCTGTGTATGTTATTAGCAGACATCATGTCTTTCCTGCCCTTTTCAGTCTTCAGCTGCAATATTTGCCTTGATGATCTGCCATAACAGGGAACTGACTGGCTAACACTTGCTCCACTAATAATCATTTCCTTTTATTGGCTTTAAATGCATTTGGACTTTAATTTCCTTCAGTAATGAGCCTTCCTTTCGCAGCATGAATTAAAAAAATAATTTATAAATAGATACAAGAAAATAAATGATGAGTTTTAATAAAACAGGGTCATTCAGTACCCCACTGCCTCTCCCAATTGCCATCACTGCCTTGAGTTCATACGATTTTAAATTTTTTGCAATAAGGACATGACTGTCTGAGAAAGACAGAGTTTGAACTAGTAACCACTGGACATGTGAATTGAAATAAAGCCAGGGACAGGGATACTGAATGTAGAAAAAAGTTGCATTCAATCCATTTGGTCCAATAATAGAGAGGTTGGGGGGGGGGGGGGTGTTGGGTTTTTTTTTTCTCCTCCCCACTGGATCGAGGGTATTTTATATATGTGGGCTTTGCATAAACCAGCTGTGTCCAGGTGAGATTCCCTCTTACATCCAGTACATTATATTCAGTTATAAGCTAAGATCCCTGTGCCAGGGGAGTCTGAAAGGGCACAGGCTGGGATCTGTCGACGGGAAGGCAGCAATTCACTAGTCATCTGTAAACTGAGCATATCTGATTCTGACTTGGCATGTCAAGCTTGTCACCACTCAGTTGGCTTCAAGAAGGTTATACTTGTAGAGGTCATACCCTACAAACAGAGAATAACTATTTGTATCTTCACAGGTAGTTCCTACAAACTTGCTTTGCTGACTCGGGGGAAAAAATTGCCAGTGTAATCACCAATGCACACAGAAAATGTTTAGGGTCATAACAGACATTCATTTCAAAGCTTTAGTGGATCTAGGTCTAACTGAACTCAACATCACTGCCTCTCTTTAGCAAAAAACTGAAATAATTGTCTTTTAGCAGTCCAGAACTGTGGTTTTGCTGATGAATGGATGAAACATTTTAGACAAAAAGACATTATGTCCCACACAAAAGGTAAAGCAGAAGTTCACTTACTTCCTATTCCTGCTATGTGAAAACAGTGAATATGGTGAGCCATGTGTTGATAATTACTAGCAAAATCAGCTTTTAATAGCAGTTGTTCCACTGCAGGAAAGGGACCAAGGATGTGGTTTCTAATCTCTTCTACTGCTTTCTTCATCTTGTGGTGACATTTTAGACCAAATACTGCTTTGATCTTTACTTGCAGGCACTTTTGAAACCATATGAAATTTTCAGGAAATAAATCAGGGTTCTTTGGCCCTTCAAGTATGTTGGCAGTAATTAAGTTGCATCGTCTAATCTGCAGTTTGCAACAGATGCAAAGAAGAGAAACTAGCATGATCTCTAGGAAAAAAGATTCAGTCCTTTTTTTAAATCCTGTTGAGGATAGTGTCAAATATTCTTTCTTTGTCTGTTCTGGCATTGACTAGGGATGTAGAGTGAGAGAGAGAGGCAGCAGGGAGGTAACCCAGTTGTCATTAACTGAATGCTGCCACAATGGTTAAAACCTAAGCTCTGGACCCAGGACTCTGTTTCTGGAAATCATTAGGTATCCTTATATTGGATGACCTGGATCATCCTTTACACTGCATATATGTTATGGAGACAAATTACAGATCCAGTTCAAATATGAACACAGCAGAGTTTCCTTAAGTGCTGCAATTGTTCATCCTGTTCTTTAGGCTGATATTTTGTTGAAACCTATTTCCCAAAGAAACCAGTTTACTCCAAGGAAGCTAACACACGCTGGCTGGCGACTGTGTGTTACACTCCTGTGATTAATGATAAGCCACCCATTCTCCTTCTCCAGAAACTGCATTTTGCAATACTGAAATCCAATTTTAGGAGAAGTTCCCCTGTCCCTGAAGGGACACCTGAGAATGAAGGAGGTGCTCAGGAGCTGAGATGGGGGAATCTGGATGTCCTTACCAGCCACATGACACTTCCTTTGCCCTGGAGATGGCTCCCACTGGCCTGCTCCCTCCCATATGATTCATGTGGGGGATCACTGTGGCACTAGAACTGCACAACATCTGAACCCTACACAAATGCCCACTGCTTCGGGGAGATGCTGAATTGCTCTTGGCTGACCAACAAATTTCTAGCACATTTACACTGTCTGAGCAGGTTCAGCTGCAAGGCAGAAATAATTTGTAAGTCTGTCCCAATACACAGGATCATATCTTATAGATGCTATGATGGACATTGCCAGAACATCTTAACAGCCCAACCAGCTGCATTTCATACAATCATAAAATCATCTGGGCTGGAAGTGACCTTCAAAGGTCATCTAGTCCGACCCCCCTGCAGTCAGCGGGGACACCCCCAACTAGACCAGGTTGCCCAGGGCCTCGTCAAGCCTCACCTTGAATGTCTCCAGGGAAGGGGCCTCAACCACCTCCCTTGGCAACCTGTTCCAGTGCTCCACCACCCTCATAGTAAAGAACTTATTCCTAATGTCTAATCTAAATCTGCTCTTCTTGAGTTTAAAGCCATTACCCCTTGTTCTGTCATTGCCAGCCTTTGTAAACAGAAAGGCTGCTATTTCAGATTTATAAAGAGCCCCTGAATGGAAAGGATGGAAAATCCACAGGTATAAAGCATTAACTGAGAGCTCCAGGAATACGCTCATATAAATATATAAATATATATGTAATATAATATATAAATATATTATATTAATATATTTTTAAAAGTCTCCTTCTTTGGAGACATTCAAAACCCACCTGAACAAGTTCCTGTGCAACCTGCTCTAGGTAGACCTGCTTTGGCAGAGTGTTGGACTAGATGATCTCCAGAGGTCCCTTCCAACCCCATATGATCCTATGAGAGAGCATTCCCCTTCTCCCCTCATGACCACTGGTGGAGCACAGACCATGAAGCACAGGGCAAGTGAGATTTACAAGCCTTTCTTTAGGATGCATCACTTGATGTACAGATTTGTTGAAAGTAAACTGCAGGCAATCTGATCCTTACTGGTACAGACAACTTAAATCACCTAGTGGAAGTGACAGGCCTTAAGTTGAGATTTCCACCAACTCAGCTTTTCTCATTTTTTTGAGGCAGTTGGTGACTCTAAAGGAGGAAACAAGACATCACCCGTGTGTGGCCAAGAGATGAGCATATACCCAAGGGCATTTGTGTTGTTATGCAAACAAAAGTACATGGTCTTCTTAGGCCTTTATTATAATAACCTTGGCTGGGTATTTTTGCCACTGTTAAATCCCCCAGTTAAATTCTTATATCTCGCTAATGCTGACTGACTGACTTCTAAAAATCCTAAAGAATTGATGTGATCATTGCTGAGGAATGAGGTAGAATTTGCAAGGTCATTTGAAGGATAGGTGTGGAATTAAATGAAGGGCAAGTATCTCTTTCAGAATTGCACATCCAAGCTAGACAAAATACAGTATTTGTCAGTCTGTGAATCTTGTTCCATGAGCTCTCACACCTGTTGTGTATCTTCACAGTGCTCCTTACTTCCCATGCACGTGCCATCTGCACTCAGACTTGTCCCAACCCATGCTGTGGAGAGATCATAGTTAGGAGAGACTTGTGTCTTGATTTCATTAACAGAGGAGCCAGTACTATGCCAATGACGAATTCAGCTTCCCTCTCCTTGATAACTTCATCTCCACCCAGCCCACAGATCCTTTTCATCTGAGGTCAAACGTAAACATCATTACAGGGGCAGGAGAACCAGAGAGTGGTTCTGCTCTGGCAGACTCCAGAGCACCTTTTTTCAGATGCACCAATACACATTAACAGGTGATGGTACACAGATAACTAATAGAGCACATCAATCCAGCTTCTCCCTACTTCATACCTATCAGCAGCCCTGCTAATTATAATGTAACTGGTGCTAAAAAAAAGACTTTTGTTGCACTGCCTCCTCCTGCATTTATTCAGTCAATTTAAGGTTAGACTGTCCCAGAAGGCCCATTGTTCCTTTGTTGTGCTGGCTGACTCTTGGAATGATTACAGACAACTGCTGGAGAAGCAGCAGATAATGTGTCTGCAGTCTGCTCTCATTCAGCCATATCATTGCTACAAGGAAGAGAATTAATTGGGGATTACTATTGAGATACTACCAACTCTGGGACTCACCCACACTCTTATTACCATCTTCCATTGTGTTAAAGTTTATTGTTTGCAATAAGTTTATTTAGCAGTGCTTTTAATGTGCTAAAGAAAAATATCATTTAGCAGAATAAAGAAACACAAGGGTTTGAATACTTATGACATATGTATTACTATATATACTAATAGATATGTGCATAATTATTTCATTATAATTTGTATTCTATATAATTATAATGGTTAATTTCATAGAAAATCTTTGCCTTGTTGCAGATGTAGTTTATGGTAATGAATTTGGCATGGTGTCATCTTACATGCAGTTAGATATACCCTCTAAGTCACACAAAGTGCCAGGATCCATCCATTTGAACTCTGAGGGCGGAAAAGAAAATTGCTGTAGCTGATGAACAACCACATTCTCAGACCCATTAGAGGGACATTTTCTTTGCAGGAGTCTGACAATAAACTTAGTGAAAGAACAAGTAAAACTCTGCTGTAAGTTGTTGTGGGTTTTTTCCTTGCAATTCAGCACAACAAAATAGTTGCTGCCAAAAAAACATCTTGTTGACTTGTGTCCAATTTATGCTGATTATCCACAATGATCAGGAAGGGCTTTTTTCTACACTGTGCGTATTTTTGCTCCCCTCGAAAGTACGAGGATTTCTTGGGGCACTGGGTTTCTCAACATGATGGATTCACAGGCAAACCCTACATCCCCTGTGCTGCGGGGATGGCAACACCAAGACATTTTGCCTTTCTTATTTGCGCACTAGGGAACAGCCAGGTGGAGCTGAGCTGAGGAACTCTGCAGCACCAAGAGCTCAGGCTACTGTAGGTTCAGTGCAGCAGCCGGTATCAGTTCTGAACAGGCTGTTTGAGAAAAGACAGAAGGTAGTTCCTCATCAGCTACCAGGGAGGGAAGGCTAGGCATGTGGCTTGAAGGCCTATGGTCTCCTGGGCTGCACTGGGCAAAGCACGGCCGGCGGGTCGAGGGAGGGAATCCTTCCCCTCTACTCACCGCTGGTAAGGCCACAGCTGGAGTGCTGTGTCCAGCCTGGGCTCCCCAGTAGAGGAGAGACATGGACATACTGGAGAGGGTCCAATGAAAGGCCATGGAGATGATGAAGGGACTGGAGCCCCTCACATCTGAGAAAAGGCTGAGAGAGCTGGGGCTGTTCAGCCTGGAGAAGAGAAGGCTCAGGGGGGATCTCATCCATGTGTGCAAACACCTGAAGCGGGGGCACAAAGAAGATGGAGCCAGGCTCTTCTCAGTGGTGCCCAGTGACAGGACCAGAGGCAATGGGCACAAACTGGAACACAGGAGGTTCCCTCAAACACCAGGAAACACTTTTTCCACTCTGGGGGTGACTGAACTGGCACAGGGTGCCCAGGGAGGTTGGAGGAGTCTCCATCCTTGGAGATATTCAAAAGTCACCTGGACACGGTCCTGGGCAGCTGGTTCTAGGTGGCCATCCCTGAGTAGGGGATTGGACCAGATGACTTCCAGGGGTTCCTTCCAACCTCAACCAGCCTGTGATTCTGTGATCAATGGAGATGAAGCTACCTTAGAAGAACTGAAGTTCATGAAGTTGGCTGTGACTATTTCCCTATTATTAGAGGTAGATTCTTTTCATGATCAGTGGTTACATCTTATTAATCTTGGTGACACAAAGACTTGGTGACTGCTTAATAAAGCAGTTTATTTTTTGTTCTCAAATATTGAGTTGGGAGGTTTCTCCAATACTGGCAGTTTACCAACATCGAAAGCAACCTACACAGTCTCTTGGAAAGTGCTAAAACATGTCCAGGTGATTTTCACAGGCTTCCCAGCAGGTTCTACTAAGATAAAAGACTTAATATGCAGCTACGGTAATTGTTTGGGCTTACCTGAAGAGTTTTCTCCGTGGGTAGGACCTTGCCATGCATTAAAATTACTCTCCCTTTGTTCTTTTATAAAATTTCCCACACCCTGTTGTACCTCAGAAGTCATCTGCCACCTATCCCTGCATCCTTGGTGTTTTCTGACTTGCACCTGGCAGTGGGATCAGTGAAGACCAAGCTGCCCAGGGCACCTTCACCTGGGGACCAGTTCCTGGGCACAGTTCAAGTTTTCAGGAGCTAGGATTTCTAGGGGACCACAAAAGCATAGATACAGAAAATGGATGAAAGGATGTGAATTCACTGGAGTACATGTGCTGGGTATCAGGAAAGATCTACTGCCCAGGAACTCCATTACAATATAGAACAGTCTCAGAAGTGAAGATCTGAGTGCTGCTGGGAAGGTGGGAGAAGGGCAGGATGGAGAAGGTGACACAAACATGCCTGTGACCATCCCATGTGCAAATGAGGCTCATAACATTTTGGGACTTCTTTTTAAACGCGAGCTGGTGCCACTGCAGGCCTACTATAAGCGAAGCCCATGAAACAGTTCAGCAATATTGCAAGTTTTGCTACTGTATGAGCCTTTAATAATGCCATTCATAATGATTACCAGGCTAATATACTGAGGCATTCTTCCCAAATTATAATGTATTCATACATTAACATAATGCAGTCATTTATGAGAGATAGAGAGAAAAGAGGGAGGGACTTCATTTCATGTCTGCTGGGGCAAACAATTGCAAATTGAAGAAAGGCTTTGCAAGTAAGGAGAGAGACTGGCTAAGCTACTAACAGTTTATCCTGAGCTGTTCGTGTACCTGCCTTGCTCTTGCTTTCTCTTGCACTGAGGCCCCTTTGCTGTTGTAATTAGGCAGGGTTTCAGAAGTGCCATGATGCTGCGGCACTGAAAAACTGCAAACACTAATAATAAACAAGAGCAGACAATGGTGAGGAAGAGTGGTGCTGTTTGGCCCTTTGCCCAGCCACGCCAAATAAACCAGGCAGCCTGCGAGAGCTCTTTGACTCTCTGCATGAGGGAAAAGCTGGTGGCATAAAAGAAAGGCTGGCAGCTGCACCTGCATGGGAGATAGAGCCCTGTTTGCAGCTTGGAAGTGAATGCAGAGATGTAGGGAGTTTCCTTTCCAAAAGGAAATCTGACTCTGCTCAGTGGCCTAGAGAGTCTCTTTCTTCATTACCCTCCCACTTACATTAACCTGCCTTTGCCCAGCCTCCTGTCACTGCAGCACTGGCATCGAAGCTTTGGATTTGCTCACATCTGGGATCCCCAAGTGGGAGATAAAGAAGAATAAAGACATGAGATAGAGCTCTGAAAGCAAATTAATAATGTTTCAGAGGAAACAAGAACTAAAGAAATGATATACACTGAGTAAGCCAGGCACACATTACAGACTGACCTGGCTGGCTAAGATGTCTACTGGAACACATGGAGATGTTAGATTTTGTTTCTCAAAACAACAGACTTGCCCTGTTGGCTGAATACTGGAACCTACCTCTAGAAATGTAAAAGGCTTGTGGCCACGTGGTGTATAAGATCCCAGAATGATACTATGGCCAAAAATACTAATCCGATCCTTGAATGTAAAAACAATGTAAAGTCAGGTAGGAATGGGTGGGTGTTACCACTGGTATACTTGGCAGTCCTTTTGCCAGTGCTGTAATATTGAGTTTTGTGTTGCAGTACCAAGAACAGTACTAAAACTGGCTGGTAGTAAAAACTGGTGCTAAAATGGTTAGTAAATTGGATAATGTTAATGGGTAATTGGATAAAGTTCATAGATTTTAGAATGATTAAATGATAGGAGGCATGACACAGTAAGGCACCAAGATCTTCATCTATTTCATATAAGAGACAAAATGAAGGGGCAACCTGAATACAGCCCATGAGTAGCCACCCAGTAACAAAATTTGCAAGACTACCTGCAATACAGCAGACAAAGGTTTAACAAGATCCAGTATCTGGAGTTTGGAGCTAAGCATATTTGGATCAGCAATAGGAGACATCTTTCTAAGGCAAAGGGCAGGCATCATCTAGAGAACCGACCTCTAGTCATGCTTTGTGGAGGTTTTGAAATCACTAGCAATTTTAATTGTAAAAAAAGGGTGTTTTTCTAAAAGGAAATGCTGGGAAGCCACTGGCCTGTATTATACAACAGGTCCAATACTCTTACCACATGGCTTTCTCTGGGTTTCTGGAGCTGAATTCAGATTCCCTTGAAACAACTCAAGGGTTCTGGGATCTGAGTACCTTGTGCTTTAACTGATGCCATTGGTATCACACTGAAACTTCTCTCATACTTTTGATGTTTTCCCAGAAACCTCACTGTTACAATATCTAACTTCCACTTAATGAGCATCGAGATGTTAGTATGATCTTATTACATCATTTTGAGGGGTTGACTAGGGAGAAACAAAGTAGTTC
This sequence comes from Tringa tobata, assembly GCA_033628505.1. Classification (NCBI taxonomy): domain Eukaryota; kingdom Metazoa; phylum Chordata; class Aves; order Charadriiformes; family Scolopacidae; genus Tringa; species Tringa tobata. Next base: position 93,431 of record JAHREE010000147.1, read on the forward strand.
TGGTTGCAACTAAGTATCAACCTTTTGCTCCAAACTGAGCCAGAACATTGATCCTTTGGGGAAGCTGGAACAAGTTCAGTTAACTTCCCACTGCTCCTTTCAGATCCTTCTGCTTGCTTAAATGGTCCTGTTTGAACCTGGCAGCAAAAGAACAAAGCTTGAGAAATCTTGCCTTCCAAGCCTCGCAGGTCTGCAGGGATTTCCTGCCCCTGACTGGTGATTTCTGGGCAGTGTGCGGGTTTGCTATGTCTGAGCAACAGCTAGTGCCTGGGATAACACCCCCGAGCTCATCTGTTCTCTCTCCCTGCAGTGCCTACACCGAGCCCTACAAGGTGTGCCCAGTCTCTGTGATACCAACAGAGGTCATCACATCAGATGAGGAACAGAAGAGTTCAGAAGATGAGAGCAGTCCGGGTGATTCCAGCCTCATTAACAAGGTAAAAGAGCTGAAAATGGGGAACATGGGAAACCCAGAGAGGGAGAAAAAGTTTGCAAAAGAACCTGGCTTCTCAGCTCTCTCTGCTCTTTGCCTGGTGCTCATTTAAAAATGTCAGAGCCATTGATCCTCCACTCCCCCAGTGCACTAGCAACAATTTACCCCTATAGCATGTGGCAAAGCCAAAGAACAACAGTCCCAAGATGGACCAAGGAGGCAACATAGCCAGCAGGAACGGGCTGGCTTGAATGTTAGGAAAAATATCTCACTTAGAAGAAGGATTTAGCTGCAGTCTTGCTAATTTTAAAAGTGCATTGAATAAAACAATGACAGATACATTTTTGGGACCAGTTTTGCATTGGCTGGGAGATGAAGTAAATTATCTAATAGTCTCTGCCATCTTGAAATTCTCTCATCATGGGAAAATACACTCATGTTTGGGTTTATTTTACTGACTTCTGATGAATAAAACAGCTCTTAAATTATGTAGGTGACCATGGAAATGTGACCACAGCTTAAAACCATACAAAGGCTGTTTTAACCTCCAGCTGATTAACAGTGTAGTTGTTAAAGAAATGGCATCGAGCTGCTTTAGGCACAAATTTATCTTTGTTTTTTCACAGAATTTCTTTGTGTGTGTGTTCTTAAAACCTAATATGAGCCTAACAATCTAATGTTGTGTCTCTTGAGTACAAGCACCCACTGCATAGCCCATTTGGTATGCATGCAACAAATGGGCATGTTCTTCTGAAGTCTTCCAATTTGAGCCCCAGTAACTAAGGCTGCAGAAGAAAATAGCAAATTTTGATTTCCTACACCTCTCTCTGCCATTCATTTTGCCCTGGTATCTTGGTGTCAGCACAGCTGTGTAGCTTCCTGATTGTAGATGGCTTGTGTCTGGTCACAGGCATGTGTCTCAGCCTGCAAAAGTCTGTGCAGATGCCCCTCTAAAACCAAATGATGGCTGAGTAAGGGCTCACCTCTGTCAAGGAGAAGCATAAGTATATTGGTTCTACGAAGATCAGATGTCTTTGGGCATTTCCAGAATGTGAAGCTTTATTTAGGGGCTGGTGTAGAGACAGTGGAGCAGAATTTTCCCCTTACCCGGACACCAGTTCTTAAGAAATAGAAAAATCAAGATGACAGTGAAGAGCAAATGAAATTGCTGTTGCTCTAATCTCCAAAGGAGCACAGCTTCCTTTGATTTCCCTGTATGCTGAATCACTTCTAGGTCTACCCCGCAGGGTGCTGAGCTGCCTCTGCTACCAGAAAACACTGTGGTTTGATCTCCTTGCTGACACGAAAACACATGAACAGTTGCAAGCAACCTTATCTTTTTTTCTCTGAGATTCATGAATTTTTTGTTGTTGTTTGTTTTCACACTGATTTAGAAAGGGGAAAGCCTTTAAATTTCTGACATTACCTGTTAAATGAAAAATATTTTTCCTTTCAGTTCTATGAGTTAGCTGACAAACCAGTAGGATTTATAGAGCATACGCCAGTGTTTTATCTAAGCTGGTCAGGTTTCTCAGCATCTCTCAGTTGTGATGCCAGTAGAGAAGTGACAACAAAATTGTGACTTGAGTTCACTAGGGAAATGCATGTAATCACTATGCACTTGGAAGCAAATTCAAGGCTGCTAAAAGCAATTTTATTGCCCTTTTGTAGGGTTTTACTCAAGACACTAGAAAATTATGGTTTTCTAAATGTCTCCCTTATTGTCATGTGTTTTAATTGTTCTGTTCTGCTGGGGTAACCACACTGTGTAGCTGTCACAGAAGAAGGCAGCACTTAGAGAGCAAGCATGTGCTTCAGTCTGACTGAAGGTATCCCCCCGGCTCTTCAGTGAACACAAATTCGGTGTCTGCACAAGCCCTGACAGAGACCATCAGTTGGTTGGCCTCTGCTTCCCAAGCTAATTGTCAGCAAAGATCACAGACTACCACCAGCTCCTGGGGAGCTGTCTTAAAACAGCTTCATCTGAATACAGACTGTATTTCCTAGCTGGCCAATGAATTAGTGCGCATGGCTACTTAGCCTGCCAAGAAGCAGGCCAGGGAAGTAGACATAACCTAATCTGTTTGTTATGATTCTGGCTGTAGGAAGATTAGCCTTTCTGCAACCTACCGGGCTCTAGACCTCTAAGCCTCTAAAACCTCTAGACCCCATAACCTCTAGAAAGAGGTTGGAGCAGCATTAATTTCATCCCTGGACAAGCCACTTGCTTAGTAAGCCAAGTCAGGAGGCTGTGCTTGTTTGTGGGACCAAGAAAAGATTTAGAGATCAGAAGTGACACCAAGATATCTTTGAGCGTCTTTGTTCTTGTAGCCTCACTAGGGCAGGTATCACTTTGGACAGACTAAGGGTGTCCTTGGAACTATCCTGTCAAACCCTGTGTGTCCCAGCTGTTCCCAGGACCCAATGCCTTATAGGACACACCTGATCTGGGCAGTCAGAGGCTACCTAGCATCAGGACTCTCTTGCCACTCTGCAACAGCCTCAGCATCACTCTGCTTCATACAGCAGGCTGTGTGAAGCAATAATCAAAAGATGGCTAGGGAAGACCCAATTTCCTAGGGAAAACAGTCAGTGCAGGGCTCTGACATGAAGGATGCTATATATTTAGCTGTTGTCTTTCACCCATGCCAGACACAGAATAATAGCAATACGGGAATCTTCCAAGCTCTCATGAACCCATGCTGCAGATTCTTTGTCAGAGGCAAGGGCTGCCACTTCACTGTAATTGAGATAGATTCCATCTGTCCGCAGCTCTTGTCCCAGAAAGAACTGGTGCCTTTACAGAGGACTGTTTTTCCTACCCTACTGTTCCCGCCTCCTTTTATTGTCTTCTCACGCAAATCTTCGGGGTGCCAAGGGAACATTAGCTGCCCTGTCAAAACCTGTCTCTGTAATGGCAAAGTGCAAAGAACTCGTCCAGCTCCCCGACGAAGTGATGTATCCCTTGGAGCAAAATCCTCAGGACAAGCCAGAGTGGCTGTACAACATGACAGAGTTCAGAATCACTGTCACTTGGGGAGAACTGACAGAGACATGTTAGTCTGGAACCCAAAAATAGTACCATGGATTTTGAAGTAAGCTAATCTTGTTAAAACAACTGTTTGGGGCTGGCCTACTAAGAGCTGAATATGGATTTAAAAAAACACATACACACACACACACAAAAAAAAAAAACCCAAACCTTCTGTGGTTTGTTGGTTTGATTTCTGTTTTTCTCCTCCTCAAGGGAACCTTAATTTAAATAAAGGCATGAAACAGCCTAGATCATAAAATCTCCTCCCTCTGCTTAGATATATGCTTTTCATTTGCATTGAGCTGAATTCTGCCTGCTGCCTTTCACTGTCATGAATGAATTCATGTACCAAAATGCAAGCAGCACGCTTTGGTTTTTCTAACCTGCTTTCTCCCAGTCTTGCTGGAAAATCGCAAGACTTCCAGTTTGCATCAGAATTTTTTCCTCTTCTTTGTAAGGCTCATTTTTGTAAGTAGATATAATTAAAAAAATTAGCTTTGTACACCATTTTCCTGGTATTGTTTCAACAGCTTGTCTCTTTTGAATCCCTGCTCTCCTGGGGATCAGATTCACACAAGCGTGAAGAAATCCTTAGGTCCTACTGGAACCCCTGCTCTGTAAACAATTTGAATCATAGCCAATAATATATATTGAGGTATTTTTTACGTTATCAGCTTTATTTTAAAGAGCAAACAAAGACGCTCTTTCATCTCTATTGTGTTACGGGAATTTGTATTACTAAAACCTACTTGGAATGGGGCAGGTAGAAAAATGTAAAACAGGAGGTGGGTTTTTGCCTTTATTCCACTGTGAGGTTCCTCAGACCCTGAGAAGCCAAGATTTGTCATCAGAAGTCACCTGGTGGTTTTGATTCTTCTGTATAAGACTCTCTGTGAAAATGCATTCTTTCTGCTTAAATAAGCACTTTATTTCCTTATCTTCAGTGTGCTGGCATAGGATAGCTACCTAGAGAACTCAGGGGCAGGGAATGCTGTACGTTTTCTTAACCTTTGTAATTCTACTTAGTTATATTATAAAAAGTGATGCCCTTCACTTACACTACTGATGGAGATTCACTGTTTTTTTCCCCTCTTGCTAAGCTAATTTAGAAGAGCCCCTGGCCATCTCTTATTCATGTGTCTTTTATATATGTTCATTTAATTAAATCCTTCCCAATTTATCAGAAGGTGACATGTAGCTTTTCTGTGCTGGGCTCTCAAGGTTATGTGACGGCATCTAAGCTGCCTACAGCAAAAAAGAAAAAAAATTGCCATTAGGGATTCCAGTTAGGAACAAAAAACTTGTCTCAAATAAACTAAGGACTTTTATCTCCTACCTCTGAAGATTCACTCGCTAGACAAATATTCAAAGTCCAGGATGCAGAACACCAAATTTTACCTCTCATCATTGAGCTGGATTCAAACCTGAACTTTGTGATTGTTTTTTCACTGCTAAACCCAGATAAATCCATCTTGGACCCACCCAGCTAATGAGTATGAATTAAAGGGGAAATCACAAAATCACAGATTGGTAGGGGTTTGCAGGGACCTCTGGGGATCATCTCGTCCACCCTCCTGCTAAAGCAGGGTCACCCAGAGCAGTCCGGACATAGCTGGAACACAAAGACGTTTCTTTTATCCAGAACACAGATCTGCCTGCCAGTTAACTGTATGAGAAATCTAAAAGTAAACCAATCTGTACACAAATACTGTTGAGTTTAGTCTAAAACCAGCAACATGTTACAAGGAACTGTATGCAGCCAGCATACAAGAGATGGGATGTTACCTTGGTGGCAAAATATGAAAGTCTGTAGTGAGGTGAATTGCATGTAACCACAACAAAATGGTATAAAAGAAAGGTAATTCAGACCAGATGTGGCTGGGTTTTATGCCAATGAAAACCCAAAGCATTCTGGCTAGTCATTTGGTACTTTAATATATCTAATCCTAGCCAGACTAGAGGGGTGGTCATTACCATTATATGGTGCTATATAGGGAGCAGGGCATGAAAGGGAACTCCATACAGAAAGGATCCCTAATGCTGTACTGGTGAGAAGAGGCAAGATGCTTCACCCTTCTCGCAGGTATCAAATAAAAGGCAGTGGAGGAACAGAGGGGCAGCAAACCCCCAGTATGGCAGAGGGAGGGGACCCATGCCCCACACGAACAAGGAACACTAAGCTTAGCCACAAAGGTCCTGTGATGGGCAGGGCAACTATCATCTCATGGCAGCAGTACACTAACTGCCTTTGCTGCTCCTTACCCATTTCCACTTTGTGGGTTTGGTTTCCAGACTCTATTAATCATTCTGGTTTGCAAACCTTTAACCTTCACATACTAAAACACACACACACAAAACTGAAATGTGTGCTGGAGTTAGGAATGACAGATTTGTGTGTCTTGAGGAAGCACCTAATTCAGAAGCCTTTCAAGGGACAGCTCCTGATTTATATAATGACACAGATTCCCCAGGAGAGCTACAATCTTGCTTTTCAAGGAAGGGATCTGAAGACAGGGAGACAGGAGATGTGGACTCCTTTTCCTTCTCTCTCACTGATTCACAGAGCCAGCCCGAAAAAGTCACTTGTTCTTGCAATGTCTCAGTTTACAGTTGGCACTACTGTGGCATCACTGTGAACTGCTACATAGTTCATAATAATTACAAAGGGGGCATTATGAAGTCACTGAGCTCAGAGGCTGAAGCTGGCAAACTGCTGTCAGCCTCTGTCTGTGACAGTAGCGCTCTTGTGCTGGGTGCCATCCAGCTGTAATGCACCTTCCCTGAGTAGTCTGTGAAATAAGACACACACATAGGAAAATGCACAAAGAGATGCAGTTTGTCCATGTCAGCATGGGAAGGCAGCGGCACACACAAGAATGGAGCTGCTGCTTCTGTGTCTTGACTAGTTACCCTGCTTTTGAATGCCAAGGTTACTCCCTGGGTACTCCAGATGAGTGCGTGCACAGTACTAATGCTTCAGTTCTAGTGAACCGTTCTGTGATCTACTTGTGCTGCTCTTGGGACATACAACCTCATTCCGGCCCCATGGAGCCAGATTTGACCCCAGCCCCACAATTTTTTAAGATGGATCAGGAGACCAATCCAGTTGTGATCAAGGTCCTGCAAAGAGCTGGGTCAGCACAAGTGAGAGCTGTCAGTGGGCTCAGAGGGAGCGAATGGCATTGTCACCAAAGTACCATCGAATCAAAGCATGGCCTGTTAGGGCCCATTGCAGATGCCTTGGCATTGCTCAGCCAGGGCGTATAAATGACTCAGTGTGGAGACTTCATCCCTACATTAATGGGATCCCTACCACACAGAGTAGGGAATCCTGCAATGGTTAATTGCCACATTACCACACTTAGCATGGGCCATTAGCCACCTTTTTCCACTGTTCACAACCTGCCACTTCTCAACCCAAAAGTTTGTTCTATCAGAAAGCACAAAAGGGACATAAAACCTAAAGTTTCTCAGTTTGAACTACCAAAGACTAGTACTTAAATTCACCTATGCTCACATGTGTTCTGTAAAGAACTGCAGACTTTTTGGTCCTCATTGTTCTAAACAAAAGCTTTCTGGTGGAGGTGTGCTTCATTATATATTGGGAAACATCAGCGGTTGGAGAAGAAGGAACTCTGAGCAAGTCACAAGTGATCTCTAGGTCTCAGTTTTCCATCACTAAACTTAGTATCCATTTGGAGGAGGGCTGCAGGGCTTACTTTGTTTGCCAATGGAGAGGTGTTTGCTGAGTATCACCTTTGCATTGCAAGTTAGCGCTGATCAGCTGAGCTGTAGCAACTGTGCAAGCTCCTGGCCTGGCTAAAGTGCTTTTGTGTTTGTGACCTTCCTGGCACCAGCATGTTTTTCAGAGTGGAGAGAACAAGGAGTTATTTCAGTTATATATTGCAATGTTATATTGTGTATTGCAAGCATTCTATTAAGCATTTGGTTTGGGGAGGATGGGGTGATGAGGCTATAAGACAAGACGACTCAGTGAAGCAGAAAGCCAAGGGTGCCCAGATGGCTGCATGGCCTCCATCTTCTAAGCAGAGGCATGGACTGAGCCTGGAGTGCAGCCTATGAAGCTTGATGCTTGAGGGACCTGCACCCGCTCTGTCCCCTATTCCCAGAACTCTGTCTCCGGACACTGTCGTCAATCTAAGAGTTCATTTCCTGGTTAAACAAACAGCAATTAAATAACACAAGACAGGCAACGCCTAGAGACACTGTCTCAAACTCACCCTAGACAGGCCATGTGACACTGGGGTCCCTGTGTTTTGTCTCTTGACTAAGACATATTAATCATAAGAGGAATTGCAGAGTGTCACAGTGGGTGTATGCAAAGGGAAAGTGGGCCTGGCCTGCGGGGGAAACGCAGTCTGCTTCATGGCACTGGGGAGCCGGGCCTGTCTGCAGAGGATGTGTTGGGCAGCCGGCACTGGGCCAGGAGACCCAGAAAGAAACACCCCCCCTTTCATTTGCTCTTCTAGGCCCGTGTACAGAAAATGAGAGAGAATATAAAACTCAGTGCCTCAAGCGTGTTCCTACAGCAGTTGGGGCAACCAGGAGAAGCACATCATGGCCTTCAAGAGCTGTTCACAAAGTGGACCAGGGGGAAAGGGGCAATTACACATTTGCTCCCAGAAGGAAAGTGAAACTAAGGAAAAAATGTAAGATCTTTCCAGTGCACTCTATTAAACTGTAGTGTAGTTCTCCAAAAGTGAATGATTCAAAGCGCGCTCTTCGGCACTCATCAGCTAAAAGGAACAAAGCACTAGGGGAAATACCCTCAGACGTCTGGTGCTAAAGGAGAGGTGGATTAGATATCTGAGACTGAGGAACAGTTCACTTTCTGCATTTCCTTTGGCTCTTGGAAAAGTTCCCTCCTAGTAAAAATACACAGAAATAACTAGAGATGAAAAAAAAACCGTGACTGTGACACTGTTCATTTTCTGTGGAGGACATATAGCCACAAATTTCCCATCTTACACCCAAAGACTGCATCACATCTCAGCAAGCCCCTGTCTCAGCTCAGTAGCTGTCAGAAGCAGGATCTGTCAGCAACGGGTTTCCAGCATACCTGATCGAGCAAACAACATCGCCCAGTCTTGCTGCTGAACTCATCTCCCCTGAGTCCACCTTAGGTCCCTGAGGCCTGTTTTCCTTTACTTTACTAGACTACTGATTTTGGTCCCTACTTTACTGCTGCTAAATAAGTCAAACTTTTCTGAGTAGATTCCTTTCAGTAAATATTTCCATGATTTGCTCATTTCTTACTGTAAGGACAAGTCATGAAATAGGAACAAAATACCCTAATTAGCCACTTGCACCTCAGAGCCATACACTTTGCTTCTTTCACAGTTTTCTGTGCCTTCTGAGATGCCTACCAGTTAGGCAGATGCCACTGAGATTTCAAAAAATGTTGTCTGCTGAAGTACTGAGCTGTTTGCTTGCTGGAGATATTTATGGCCATTTAGCTTAGACATTTTGTTTAGCATGAAATAAAGCCCTTTGCCCAATTTGCTTCCACAGGTCTCAGCAGTCAGCACAGTTTGGAATATGACTGTTTTGATGAAGAACTCCCTTTTCCATGTAATTAAGAGTACTAAATACATGGTATGAGCCTCAACAGCCATGAAGGCAGCCTATTCAAAGCTAAGCACTTTCTGCTTCTCTGACAAATTTTGGATCTGTAAAAATCAACAGAAAAGTTATCTCTTTCTTCAGTAAGAACATGTTTTTCAAACTTGATATCTGCCTTAGCAGCTATTATATTTACAATATTACTAGTATTTGAATTGCAGAAACCCTGTCATGGAAAGAACTCCAGGATGCCAGACAGTTAACAACAGAGAATAAAAGCCTGGTCACTATTTTTACTGAAGGAGTATGTCAGTTCGAAGTGCTCTGTAACATTGCTTTACTTCTTGGAATGACACACCTCTTAATTGTCTCTGGTTTTTGCTGTTGACAGAAAGAAGGGCAGTCCAGAGCTTACCTCATTGCCCAGGAGTTGATGTCTTCAGAAAAAGTGTGAGTTCATTGTTACAACCTACCTGTTGCTCCCCTAAAACTGAAGCTACGCAATCCACCCTTCAGCTTTGGTTTGATAGCAATTAATAAAAGTTTATCTCTTTCCCCAGATACGTGGAGATGCTCCAGCTGTTACGTATGGTAAGTAAGTAATTTTAATCACTGACACCTAATTCCCCATTTACTTAGCTGGAATTTAGAAGACATAAAAGCATTGAAGGGACTGAGATGAATTTGAGGAGGAATGGCTTACTGTGAACCCTTGCAAGGGAATACGTCTGCCACTAATCTGCTCTTGCTATGGATCCTCAAATCTAGCATTTGTTGTTCCCAGGGGAAAGTGCTGGTCAGCAGTGTTTGCTGGGGCTCTGAGACTGGTGTAAGATGCAGAATAAGCCTAGTGCGGAGGAGATGGTGATAAACAGGGGTGAAGCCTCTCTCTTCAGAGAGAGACAGAGAGGACCAGAGCTATGAAGTACGGGGATTTGTTTTGAGTGGATTCACTCTGCTTCCTTTTAAGTTTCTTTTTTCTGATAACACAATATCAGTAATATCCAGCATGACCTGGATATCCACACTGTGACACAGGTAGTCACCATGGGCAAAACACAGATTCTGGTGTCAGAAGCTCATGAGGGAACACACACAAAGAATCACAGAGCTCTTGCATGGTATAAATCCATTGGTGGCTTTGCCCCAGAAGACTTTGTGTCCCCTTTAGCAGAGCTGCCACCGCCTATTTCAAGACTGGTATGCAGCTTAGGTAGCTTCGCTCTCAACATCTTTCTTAGCTGTTAGTTGCAAGGCAGTAGGGAATAACAGCCACCACACAAAGCCCACTGCTGCTTGGAAAGGAATTCCCTGAGAAGGCAAAAAGTAGCCCCAAGTTGTCCTTGGATGACACCCCAAGCCTTGGCAGCGGACAGGAACTCTGATGCAGAGAAAGGCAATGACATCGCTGTTGTATTGCTGCCAGCTCACTGTACCTCTCAAGCCACTGCCAAAGCCTAAGGGCTTTCTCAGGCTTGGGCAGCAGAGGCAGGAGAGCAGCCTTGAATGTGACAGACACCTTGCAGACTATTGCACTTCAACGGATCAGAAGCTTCCAAGCTGGTCAGTTGGGAACCAAACACTTAAAGGGACTAAGCTGCTTAGCCAGAGTCTAACAGTATTTTGATAAATGGATGATAACCTGCCTAGGCATTTGCCTCATCTATCCTGGCTTTCCTCAGATTTCTGCAGAGCCAAACACATTATTTGACACTAGTGAGACACAGTTGTAGGGGTCCATTGTCTGCTGAGGAAGCCGAGGTGGTTTCTTCACCTGTGGACAACTGGGCTTCTGGTTATTAAGAATACCCACAGAGCTCCTTACTGAAATGAAGATTTCCAAAAGCATCATCAAGAAAAAAAAAGAGAAAAGTCTCTGCCAGCTTCAAAATTAAAATAGAAGAGAAATATACGCGTGGAAAATTACCATGCACAGAGACTATTAGGCACTCTGCATCTTCATTAGATGCCTCCAAGTAAAAGATTCTTTATTTAACTTTCCATTTCCAAGTACTTTGGTTCATTATGGACAGTATGTAAATGCAGGGTTGAACTAGAGTGTGTGTACAGTGCACTGTATTTAGTGGAGGTGTCTAGGAGAGGCCTCTCCTTTGCATTATATCCTAGTGTTTTCCATATACCTCTAGGAGATAAAAATGGCTCACTAACATGGCCTGGAAAATCTTCAATATATACCTCCAATACATAAATCTTCCAAGGCTCTTCAGTGCCTTCATCTGCAGCATGGATCTGCTGTAGCACCGTGCTTCTGTCAGGCTGCACTGCCTGTGCTGTTGCTGGGCCAGGAAAGGGCTGCCTCAGGACTTTCCCAGTCCCTTCAGGACTTGCTTGGTCCTTTTCTCCTTCCTCTGGTAAATCCACGTGCGGTGAATTTGGCTCTGAGGCTGTGTATGTAAACAAGCAATTTATGCATTTTCACAATAATTCTATTTTCTGTCTGGAGAAATAATTTGGAAGGAACAGGAAGTGTAATTTTTGATCTCTGTTCCAAGTTGACAACTTTAACATGGGAAAGAAGATCTGTTTTATATCTTTGCTAATTTTTTTTAGTTTAAAAATACTTATAGATGCAAGTGCATGCTACTCCCCTCCAGCTGGATGGACTCCAAACTGTTGATAGTCCCTAATAAAAAGAATCTTCATAAAATTGCAGTTCAAAGGTTAGTTAGCTTGACTGCTAATTTTATCTGCTGCAGTGCTCCAGAGTTGGCTCAAAGGTATTAGTGAACGAGAAAAGAGGGTTTTCCTGGCTTGACTCAAGGATTTAACTACTCCCTGCTTTCCCATTGGGAAACTCAGATGCTTTCTAAGCAGAAATGTGTATTACGGAAAATAAGTAACATTACCTGGAGCTTGGCCTGCCAGTCCTGGAATTAAGGTTTTAAGGCATAAGGGAAACTGGGTCTATTTTAATCATACTTAATCATTAGGTTTGGATCAGCAGGTTAATTTATCAGGGAAAAGATACCGGTAATAGCACGCACACCTATGACTGGGCAAGTTCTTCTATTCCTGTCAGTCATCAATTTTAATTGGAAGCATTTGTCTGGTTTTCAAATATGTCTCAGTCCTGTAACAGAATATTCTACTGAATTCTATTTTGTGGGGATTTTGTTTCCCTTCTTGCCCAATCCACTGGAATAGAGGGTTCTTATGAGTGTTTTGCATATGCTCATTATTTCCTTAATTATGAAAAAGCAACAATAGAGGAGTTAAAATTTTCAAACTAAAATAAGAGACGGGCCTAAAGTAAACCCTTGAATGAACACATTGGTTTGCAAAGTTAAGCCATGTTATGAAATGTCAGAATCATTGGAACCACGCACTCTTCGTTTTCTCTGACCAGTTCCCATTGTCTCAAGTTAGAAAGTTCAGAAAGATCTGCATCAATTTCAGGATGACATTTTGGGTGCACAATTTTAATAATTTTTTTTCTTCTGCAGTGGAAAAGTATCCTTCTTGCTCTGTGACCAAATGCATTCACTGCTGTAGGGGCTACTGACTCAGCAGAGCCAACAAGCAAGTTTCTCAAATAAGATCTAATTGTTTCTACGAGTAGGCTTTCTAAGTAGTGAGGATGTATAAATAGCACCTGGATTAGAGACTGAGGGAGAAGAGAGAAAAGCCAGTCTGTTTTCACTTGACTGCTAGTTCAGGTACTCCTTAATTTAGAAGAGATCAAAAATCTTTATGGCAACAGTATCAGAGGGTTCATTTTTGTGATTTATTGGGTGCTTATAGCCCTAACATACCCTGTCATTACTGCTATAGGCTGATGTCTGCATGATGGCTACCTCCTGCAGTGGCATTCAGAAATAATCTGCAGGTTTCTCTGTTGCAGTCATGTTCAATCTAGAAAGCCACAGCCCCAGCACTGTTACCTTTTCCACTGTTGGATCTTTATATTCACCTGTTGCCCCGCGTATTATTCTGGAAATTTAAAGAAAACATTACCAATTTTACAGCATATAAATCTGCCAGACTACAGGGATATTACTGCCTAACTGAGGCCTTTCAATACTGTCATAGTGCAAAAAGTTAGAATGAACTAATTATTCCTTTTTGCATATTTGAATAGCATTGGGAATAGTCACATCAGTAAAAAATTGTGCTTTGCTATCCACTCGCTGTTGACACAGGTCCCACTGGCAGATTTCACAAGCAAACACCTGTGATCACAGTGTCAATTCGTGGCCAGACAGGACCAAAGGCTTCCTCAACAGCATATCTCAGCTCAGGCAAATATTTCTCCCTGTTCCCCATCACCAACGTTCTCAAGAAAACAGTTTCTAAATGCTCATCTTTAAGTCTCAAGTCTCATTTTCTTATGTAAACCCACACGTCGGTAAGAAAGGCAAGAAACTAAACCACACCCTAGCTGCTTGCTTAAGCCTGCAGCAGGAGCAGTTTCCCATCTCATTTCCAGGCTTGGCTGGAGCTGCTATTCATTCAGCACAACAGAATCTGTTTGGTCTTTCAGCGGAGACTTTAATAAATTGATTGATTGCCAAAATGATGACATTTCCATACACCCACTCTGCTATTGAACTGAAAGAGTGGAAACATTGTGTTAGCTCACAAACTCAGTATCAGCTGGTGCTGTAGTAGTGATAATAATCTAAAGGGTTAGCTGTTATTTGCCCTACTCAAAGGTAATGCAATTCTCTGGAGCAGGGAGTTAAGAACTCCTTCTGGACTGAGCAGATGGGACTTGCAGGGCCTTGCAGTCCAAGTACCTGATCTCTTGGTACTCACAATTTAGTTTTCCAAAGCTGATTAGTCTTTGCATTTCCTTCGGGGTTATTTAATCCTCAAACTTTGTCATTCTTTTCTCCCATTTTTCTTCCCCAGTAATGCAGGCTGCACTTGTCATCTTTTTTCTTAGTGCTTGCTCGTCAACAAAAATCATGCAGGTTGTACTTTCTCCACCTAATGTTTCACACATCACCTTCAAGGACCAAGACTCTGGTTTATTTGCCTCCATTCAGCCAGTTAGTTTCAAATGACTGTACTAAATGTACACAAATGAAACTTGGTGGGAATCAGACTGCCTCAGGATCCCAGCCCATAAGAGATCAAGCATTTTCTTGATAGTGTACCATGTTCATATTTATTTTGTCTTTGGCTTTTGTATATAAAATCACCTTTTTTGTGCATAAAACCCTTTGAAGTCATTATTAATTCCCTCTGAGGCATTTACTGAATTAATCACAGAATCTTCATGGTTGGAAGGGACCTTTGAGATCATCGAGTCCAACCATACACACACAAAAAAAACCCCCAACAATCTCAGGCACTAGAGCATGCCCTGAAGTGCCATGTCTACACGTTGCTTAAATACCTCCAGGGATGGTGACTCCACCACCTCCCTGGGCAGGCTGTTCCAGTGCCTGACCACTCTCTTAGTAAAGGAATTCTTCCTAATATCTAATCTAAACCTCCCCTGTCGCAACTTCAGACCGTTTCCTCTGGTCCTGTCATTATTCACTTGGGAGAAGAGGCCAACACCCACCTTTCTACAACCTCCTTTCAGGTAGTTGCAGAGGGCAATGAGGTCTTCCCTCAGCCTCCTCTTCTCCAAACTAAACATGACCAGTTCCCTCAACCTCTCCTCACATGATTTGTTCTCTAGACTGCTCACCAGATACCTAAAGGACAGCTCTGCACTGAAAAAACACCCGCGCAAACACTTCCCTGTTCACAGAAAGTTGATCCTGTTTCCTGGTTTGCATTTTCCTCAAAACAATGGGGCACAATTCCTAGAAACACCAAGATCCATATTTATGCTTCCTCAGCATTTGAAGATATGAATATGATATGAATAACATGCTGGTTCTCCAGCCTTTGGAGCAGTTTGGGATCCAGCCCTGCACTGGGCATCCCAAGGCTTCTGACTGCAAAATGAATCTTAGGAAATAAAATAGAACAAAATTATCTTAGTGCTCAAGTCACTAATTGAAAGGTACCTAAATGCAGTTTATCATGAAGTCTGGGTCACTGGTCAAATTCTGCTTTCAGAATTCTTGTGGGCAGCATGTTCTCTGGAACAAAAATTAAACATCTGTTTTAGGAGCCACTATTACATTAGGCAGTATAGAACTCCATCTTTCTAATTATTTACACTTCCAATGAATGATTGGCTAAGCCTTTTTTACTACTGTGGATTTCTTGGATGATGTTCAAAGTTCTGCTGGACCAATCAAGTCATTACTTTCCTAATTAAATGCTTTAGTGAATGGAGCGTGCTGGCTAAATGAAGACCTTGCTGGCTGTTAGACCCTCTGAAGCTCTTATAAAAAGCCTAAAGATGCACTGACACAAAAGAATAGCCTGCCCTCACTTACAGTAGACTGTTTTTTTTTCCCACTTACTTATTCATTGTTGTCTTCATTGGCAGTGGGAAAATAGCTATGTGTCAGCCAGGGAGGTTCTGCAGTGGGAATGTTGAGCCAAAATAGCTTTCAGATAATCTGTATATCTCTTAAAAGGACAGGGCAGTCACACTAGCACATTTGGCATCAGGACAACTCCCTAATGACAACCCTCATCAATACAGTATTCGCTACACATACTCTACAGCTTGCCAGTCCTGAAACTCTCATTTTCAGTGTTTTAGATGAATGTGTGTGTTTGACTGCATGTGAGTGTGTGATGAGGTCAGGGTTCCTGACCTAGATTGTACCCTGCAATGGCAGTATAAGAGACTAATTGTGTCTGCTGTGATAGTGTTTTCTGCTGTTCATCTGGCATTGTTTCTGCTGAGCTCAGTAAAAGAGAAATTTGGGAAGATCATTGCTCACTGCAGCTCAAGGGTCACCCACTCTGCTACAGGAGATGTGCCACTTTTTAATTCAAGGGTGCCACTTTCACTTTAATCATTAGGAGAGAGGCTGCTGGCTGTCATCAAGACACCTCCAGGAACCACCCATGAGTCAGACTTGGCTCAGGGCATACGGTACAGCATCACATGCCTGCATTTGGCTTTAATACAGAGACTCTCTTCTCCCCCTTTGAACTCTTCACCCACCCCTCAGATGTAATGTCTAGATATCTAAAAGAGCACTGGCTCCTGCAACGTGCAGTATCTGTTGAATCCACCTTCATTTTAGCAGTGCAAGTGATTGTAAAAGCCTGCACCATTTTGTGCAATCAGTGTAGACTGCAGTTCTATGAAGTTTTGAGCTGCAGTAAGATTTCCTGCTGTCCTCCCTGGCCCACTCACAAAGGGTCAAATATACTTACTTCCCAATACTACCAGTTCACTAAAATATCACCTTGACTTAGGAAGCAATTAAAATTCTAGATATACAGGCAAAATGATTTTTGGATCCAGGTATTTTTCATTATTTATTGAAAAGTATAGAAGTCCGGATGCCAGGTAGGAGTTGTGGCGTGAGCAAGGTAAATGTGCTGCATGCAGACATGATTTCAGCAGCGGAAGTGCCAGTATCCCAGAAAAATGGCCATGGTTTGCCACTAATGAATCTGCTCTGTACATTCCATTGGAGTTTTTTCTTTTCTCACCTCTATTCCCTAATGGAAACTCACACATCTCCCCAACCAGAATTCTCCTTGAAACTTGTAGAAATATTCTAGATTAATTTATCCACCCATCAGTCCTCTCCTGTTCTTTAACACAGAGTAAAGGTATAAGCACAGAAGCCAATTCAGCCATGACAGGATTAGAGGTCAGACCTTTGGCTAGTGTAAATTTATATAGTTTTTCTGTGGCAGGTGACTGCAAGGACAGCAGATGATTAGCTTCTTCCAGTGAGATGATGCAACAAAGAGCAGGTGAAGACTTTGCTTCAACACCCAAGATCTGTAACGTACTACTTAGACTGCAGGCATTCAGAGCTTTTCTAATCCAGCCACGGAGTCTAGCGATCTGGTCCTTCTAGTAAAAGGACTTTTTGGTCACAGAAATACTTCTCCTTTCAGATATTTCTCTTGGACTGTTAAAGTGTGCCCACCATCTTCTACTAGAACATACAATTTCTGGCTCAAATGCAGGCCGGATGCTGGGAACACTGAGAGCCAGTGAGAAGGAACTTCCATTCCTACCTGCAGAGCAACTGCTGGTCAAACTGTAGGAATATGAATTACTACTGACAAAGCCAATATCACAGAATCTCAGAATGATATGGGGTTGGAAGAGACCTCTGGAGATCATCTAGTCCAACCCCCTGCCACAGCAGGTTCACCCAGAGCAGGTTGCACAGGGTAGCATCCAGGTGGGTTTTGAATGTCTCCAGAGAAGGAGATTTACCACCTCTCTGGACAGCCTGTTCCAGGGCTCTGCCACCCTCAAAGTAAAGAAGTTCCTCCTCATGTTTATATGGAACTTCCTATGTTCAAGTTTGTGCCCATTGCCCCTTGTGCTGTCACTGGGCAGCACTGAAGAAAGACTGGCTCCTTCCTCCTGACACCCACCCTTTAGGTAGTTATAAACATTGATGAGATTCCCCCTCTCAGTCTTCTCTTCTCCAAACTAAAAAGACCCAAGCCCCTTACCCTTTCCTCATAAGAGAGATGTTCTAGTTCCCTCATCATCTTCATAGCTCTTTGCTGTAGCCTCTCCAGCAGTTCCCTGTCCTTCTTAAACTGGGGAGTCCGGAACTGGACACAGTGCTCCAGATAGGGCCTCCGCAGGGCAGAGCAGGGGGCAGGATGACCTCCCTCGACCTGCTGGCCACACTCTTCTTGATGCCCCCCAGGATGCCACTGGCCTTGGCCACGAGGGCACATTGCTGGCTCACGGTCATCCTGTTGCCCACCAGGACTCCCAGGTCTCTTTCCACAGAGCTGCCCTCCAGCAGGTCAGGCCCCAACATGTACTGGTCCATGGGGTTATTCCTCCCCAGGTGCAGGACCCTACACTTTCCCTTGTGTAATTTCATCAGGTTTCTCTCCACCCAACTCTCCAGCCTGTCCAGGTCTCACTGTATGGCGGCACAGCCTTCTGGTGTGTCAGCCACCCGTCCTAGTTTTGTATCATCAGCAAACTTGCTGTGGGGACACTGTCCCCTCATCCAGGTCATTGATGAACATATTGAATAGAACTGGACCCAGTACTGACCCCTGGGAAACACCACTTGTTATGGACCTCCAACTAGACTCTGTGCCACTAATCCAATATAATGGTGTTGTGCTCCCTTCTCCTTCTGTTCTCTTGCCGTTTTACTCAATACGCAAGAACTAGGATTTTCATTATAATTGGATTAGCATCTTATACACCACTGCTTTAGAAGATGAGCAAAGAACATCAGAAACCCAAGAAGGAGATCTAGCAACCGATCAGCATTTCTTGACCAATTTGAAAAGGTTTTCTTTCAAATAGAGCTATCTGTTCAGCTAAACCTTTAAGTCAAAATCTTGACTTTCTCTCCTCCAGTCTGCTCATCTTTCTAATCTACATAGTTGCTTTCAGTTTATTGCAGGTGGCAGAACCATCAGTTTTTTAGAGTGAAGGTAGAGGCTGATTTCAGCGCCACCGTTCCGTAACTACCTCTACTAGACTGGTTGCAGTAGTCCCTGGTTCCCCAGGGATCCTCAGGCCATTGGATGAACTGATCTAACTTGGCCTATTCTGTTACACACAGAAAAAGCAAACAGATATTCTGGGTCCAGCTGGAATTACTGTACCCTGGATTATTTTCAAGTATAATTTAAAGAAGAGAAATCACCTAACATAGCAAATATATATATACAGGCAGTGGTTTCTCCTGGATAAACTGTTTGCCTGAAGCAGTGGTTTAGCTGACAAGAGATTGGTTTTCCTTTCTTTCACTAGGGTCCTGCAAGGTTAAATGTTCTCAGGCTAATAAAGGCTAACTGGCAGCAGGGCTGAAATGCAGTTTCATTGTGTAGAAAGGACCATGATATGTATGGGATGTATCTATCTTGCGAATGGCTGTTGATACATGTACAGGATGGCTACAGTTGATTTTTGCAGCTGTATTCCAAAGCATAGTCAGCCCCATATTGGAGAGATTTAATACACAACCTCACCATTTCTGCATCTGTTCACAAAATCCTGGAAGCAAAACCCAGAACTATCTCTTATCCTATTAACTACCCCTTTTGCCTTTGGATTAGAATATCACATTTCACATAGATGTTGAATCCTGCAGAGAACTTTCTTGCTAAGTGCTCTACCAGAAACCTCTGGCTGCTGGCATTGCTGACTCCTTTGAAGGAGCCCCTGGAGATAACTACCTGCTGCAAAGGTTTCCTGTACTCTCCTGTAATTACTGTTTCCTCTTGGCATTGGCAGGCACATCTCTAGAGCATCCCATATCCCAGCACCCTACAGTGACCCTCATCACCTCACAGAGGGTATTCTGCTCCAAAAGCCAGGCATGTGACAGTCAGGCGGTGCTCCACATATACCCTAAGATCTTACTGAAACTAACCCTGTGTTCCTCCTTGTCTCATGCCCTTATAATAGGCTCCAGATTACAGTCCCATTTCCAGCAGAAAACCCAAGTTCTTCAGAGGCATTCTTGGGGGGAAAAAATGTAACTTGTGTGTGTTAGTGATGAGCACAAACAGAAGAAGAGAAAAAACTCCAATCAACCTTTGTGGGTCTTGTCTTTTCATCCTCTTTGTTTCACTTAATTATTTGTGGAGTTTATTTCAGTGATCTTAGGGATTTGGCCATTGGATGGCTGATAAGGGCTTATTTATGGGTGCCCAAAATGTAATGAAGTTTCATGTTTCAAAAATGTCTTTTTATAGCACAGTTGCTAACCTTCTCTGTCACCTAGCCAGATTGGGTTAGGCTTTCACATGCACACACAAACGCTGGTGCAGGTATAGGCATAAGAGAGGAGTAAGATCTGTGGGCTCATACACTCCTGGATGAGACTGAGCTCTCACATCAGAGCCCCGAACAGAACGTTCATGCTTCTGTTCTAAGAAAGTTTTGACAGCAGGGAATTATATGGACTCATTGTTTGATACCTTCTGTGTTCAGTCGTGGGGCTTGGGTGACAGACTTGGAGACCTTCAGGTGCCACGATTGATTAGAGTTAGTGAGACTGTAAAAGCACTTTGCATTTGATTAACGGCTTCCTAGGCAATCAGCATTTTCAATAGTGACACCATTTTTTTTTCCATGGATGTTTATAGTGATTACTGTTATGCTGCAAGTTTTTTATTAATCATTAGGCAGCTGGCTATCCAGGCAACTGGAATTAAATAATTTTTCTGAGAATTCATTATAATCAAAGGGGCAGGCAATTAATGACTAATTAAATCCACTGAGATGCTGTGGGAAAGGAGTGTTAATCTTGTTGCTCAGCTATGGTGGAAAGTGGACAGATACAGAGCTGTTCAATGTTAATTTGGAAAAGATGACATTTCTATAGCATAATAGGTTACTTAAGCACATCAGTAGTGAACTCACTACAGCTATTCACTTCCCCAGGCACAATAAACTGAAAGAACCCTTTGGATTCTTTTCCCCAGTCTGGATTAATTATGATGACTGAGGACTTTGAAAGGTTGCAGATTCCTTTGAGTTAGGAAAAGCATCCAGAAGATGGATTGACTGGCTTAGCTGGTTGGAAAGCCTCTGGAGTGTACGCTGGCTGAAATATGTAGTTAGATAGGCTCATTCACACACCAGAAAAAATGGGAGCTGGAATAGCACAACACTGGGATTATTTGTTCTGGTGCAGGACACATTGTAGAAATCAGACCCAGATAATTAGTAAACACAATAATACTCTTTCAGACTTCTTTATGATCTTGTTTTATCCAGGACATAGTTAGTCAAAAAGAAAATTGTCATCATGATCTTTTTTTTTAGTCTAATTCTAGTGGCTTTTCAGAAAACAAATGTTTCATCTGTAATAGTTGCTAAAAAACATAGTGTATATGTGACTTTCCTTTTGGCTAGTATCTGTTAGATATTCCAGTCATCCCAGTTCATGGTGAGCCAGTGCGTACGTTGCAGCTGACAGTGTTACAACAGGAAAAACCAGGAATGAATCTGAGGAGACTAAAAACTGCTCTTGCCTGGAGTCAGTTCCTTCTGGTGAGAAGAGAGGAATTTTGAAGCTCTTTGCCCAGGGTCTCTCCTGCTCCTTATAGAACCTTTCAGCAGAACCACAGGCATAGTAAACGGATCTCCAGCATGCTGACATCAACACAGCTACCTTGATTTAATCAAACAAATGTGGACTACCTAATGTAAAATATGGACCCCCAGTGAAACATACTCTGTTGAGTTCCTCATACCATTAGCAAGTTTCATGGAAATCAGTTCTTTCAGACTCCTACTTAACTACTCCATGTACTTAATTACTCTATTACTTAATTATTGCATGCACTTATTAAACTTAACTAGACAGAAGCCAGAGTCATGAGAAATCCAGTACAGCCCAGGGAATTTAATAAGATTGTCCCTAAAAGTTCAGGGAATAAAATTTGATGTTTTGGCAATAGGTTTCATGATCACTAGATCCTGACAGAGGAAGATACTCAACCTATCCCATCCTGGTTCAGGGCTGGATAGGAACAGCTTGGCATCTTTCAATGAGCTGCACGACCTTAGAGGTTTCTTTTTATCAAGCCCCTGCTTCCTTTCACAGCATATTTGGCCACATAACACACAGAGGGGTAGGAGGCCAGGAAATGGTCTCTGAGTGGAAAAATCTAGCTGCCATTTCTATTAACTCATCCAGCAGAATCACCTTCTCAGCAATTGTTAAAGCAGCTGCATTTATTTTTTTCTGATGAATTGGCTTCTATGGGCAGACAGAGAATGTTTTTAATATATTTTTTTAAAAAACATTGGTTTTAGTAATAACTCACTATTTGCAGAGTAGCTTGTGAAAAAATATATTCACAGCATGGATGTGGCCAGACTGGTCAGATGCTAACGCTTTCCTTCATGCTAGATCTTGGGCTGAAGCGGAGCTCAGTGCAAACCTGCTGGAGGACCAACTCCTGGTGTGATGGCCTTAGTCTGACAGGATAAAACCAGGGCTTTAACACCAGCTCTTCTGTGACCAGATGCTTCGGCTTTGCATGTGGTTATGAGCTACCTGACCCTTTGTAGTATCACCAAAAGTCCCTTTGGGACTTGTTTTTTTTTTCTCAGGATGCAGTGCTAGTGTATTCATAACATGTGGTAGATTCTGTCTTAAATCAAAGTTGGTTGTTTTCCTAACTATGCTATATTCTAGTAAGTCTTGTGGTCTGGACTACTGACCACACCACACTACATCATATCATATCATATCATATCATATCATATCATATCATATCAATATGGTCCCTCCTGGCTTCAAAGTCAGGGAATCTAAGTATATTCAGCAACAAAGCCTCTGTTCAAGTATTTTTAATGCTGAATTTAAAAACAATGCCTGATTTGAGGCACTTAGTGGAAAAAACAGCGTTGTAGGCTGGCTAGCAATAAGAGAGAATGCTGCAATCCCCTACCTTTACCTTCACACACACAAAAAAAGAAAGGAAGGTCAGATAAGGACAGATAGTATTTTTATAAGGAAGGAAGCTTTGCAATCTCCTAGTCTGCAGCTGTTGCACCAAAACAAGTCATCAGGAGTTTTCAAACCTCACACTTAATGTGGCCTCTCTACTGAGCTGTTGTTTTGATTATTACTCTGTTTTTCACTCTCACCCTTTTTTTCCTCATTTTGTGCAATAAAAACTCCATGTACTTCATGGCTTACTGGGATGCAGAAAAAGACTGGAAAAAGCAGAATTTGTTTCTAAGCAGTTGTATAGAAATGCCCAGTTTCTGCTCTCATCACAAAATGGGATGCACTTAGGTTTCTAATTTTTCACTTATTTTCACAGAAAAAATGAGATTCAGATACTTTGCCCCTGAAGACCTGACTAGCAGAAATGGGAAATTCAGCAGTAAGAGCCCAGCCAACCTGATGGAGAAACACACAGAGTCATCTCCTTACAGGGAATACAGAGGAGAATTAAACTTGTAACTGTTCCGCAGGACCATACTCAGGCAAACACCTAATACTATACTAACACTTTTCAATTACTTGTATTTTAGCAACACTGAAGAAGCAGGTGCTGAAACCACAGCCTTTTAATTTATTGAATGAAGGCTGCTGCTTTTGAACACCAGATACTGCTATGAAGATAAACCATCCAGTTGCAATGCCCTGGGAAAGGCAGCCAGAATCCCTGGGTCAGGAACCCACCTGATGCCACTCAGCAGCAAAGCGGTAGTTGGACCTCTGCACAGCATCAGTGTTCCTACCGTGTTGAGTTGGGCATTGCCTTGCACCCCATTGCCACAGTTTGCGTTCAGGCCTCCACAAAGCCCAGCAGCTTTAGATGCCGGAGCCTCTCTGGCCCCTGCCCATGAAGAGGCGCTGTGGCTGGTGGCAGCAGGCAGGATAGGCGGCAGTGGCTGGCAGAGACCTGGAAAGGGCCAGGGCACCACAGGAGCCAAAGTCTCTTGAGTGCATCCAGGTGCCTGCAAAGGCTCCTTTACAAATCTGAAGTACAGAACATGGATTCTATAGGAATCAGGCTTTGACCTGAAAACATTTCAGCATCGAGACCTCTGGATGGAGACTTTAGGCAATGTTTTGCACACAAAATATTTGCTGGCTGCTGTTGGGATGATTTTCTAATGCCCAGGGATCCAATACAAATTATTACTGCAGTTTGAGATGGAGGCCTTATTCTTCGCTTCCAAGTCAAGGTGGGGGAAACATTTTGCTAGGCACTCCTAAACAGCTGTCCTATTATGTACCAGACTTGGCTACACTTTAATATAGAAGGAATTACTCCTGTGTCCACATAATTTATAAACCACTTCAGGATCAAAACTATTTCTAAGACGGGGAAAAAAGGTCTCAGTTAGGTTTCATAAGGAAAATGATTGTTGCAAAGCTTAAATTTATAGCTTCTTCCTCTCTTTAAATTCAGGTTTGGAGACAAGTGTTGCAAATTTTAGTACATGTAGATATTGATGTTTTTCATGTCAAGCTGTTGGATTCAATGAAGTGACAGGAGAATCTCACCCTTAATTTTTAAAAATTATGTTTCTGGTTAAGAAACACTATAAAAATGAGATGAACTACACCCAGAAAAGCAGGAAAAAAACGCAAGGTAAATAAAAATATACCAAACTCATTTTATGCATGAGTCCGATCGCTTGGTCAGGTGAAATGTTCAATTTTGGGCTGACAGCATTGTGGAATTCAGCTGAAAAACTGTATGAACTAATGGATGGAAGAAAACATACGCTACAATCTCCTTGCTACACTGAGCACACTATCACTATTGATGGCATATTTTATAATTACTAGAAAGCACAGTTTAGGGGTCAAGAAAATGTAATTATAATTTCAGAAGATAGACTTAAGTCTGTTTTTGCCTATTTTCTGTGTTGTTGTTCACAGGATTTCTATGAAGGCATCTTGAAAGTTCTTGGAGAAGATGAAAATGACCAGGAAGAAGTTAAACTCAAGCAGGGTTTAAGTGAACTCCCTGAAATTTATGAATTACACCAAGACATCCTGGGAGAACTGGAAGAAAGAGTCCTTAAATGGTAAGTATAGAATGGCATGGTTTGATAGCCTTAACATACTGTCCACAGCAGGTGGGTTAACTCACCAGTGTTCCCTTGACCCCACTAAGTAGGGAAGCTGGGATTCCAGCAGAGATGAAAGGAGCAGAACCTGAACTGCTTTGGCAGATTTTGCATACAGGCAAGCAGGAGGTAAATGTAGAGGCTGTCAGGCTAAGGAAACAAACACTGAAACATTCGCACAGTGCACAGCCCGTCATACAGTCAGTGTGAGGAAGGCCTGCTTCACATGCATTGTCCTCTGATGGCAGTTCAGAGTCATCACCAAGCAGCTTCATACTCATGGCCTGAGGGTCACAGACTCATGCCATGGGAGGCAGGAACAGCAGACATTGGAATTGATCCTAAAGAAGCTCATCTGCTTACAGAAGTCTACATAGCAACTGCAGAGTTCTCTGATAAGCAACCCCCTGGGCTGCCAGCACTGAGGCAGGGCTTTGCACAGGCCAGGCTTCCAAGGCAAACACACACTGCCAGCCTGCTGAGGGACTCCACCTAAGCCAAACATCCTCACAGGGCGAAGTCTTTCCATGAGAGAATAAGACCATGCCTAGGACAGACAAAGCTCCAAAATTCATTGAGTTAAGGAGACCTCTGACTCAAGCCAGGCTGCCAGGCCCTAATCTATCAGACTGCTGGAATAAGAATGTTCAAGAGAAATTCCCTCTGTAGACCCCAGCTGACTAAACCGCCAGCAGCCAGCGCAGCCTCTGGCCTCGACTGAACTAGTGTGTCTCCAACAGCTTATGATGGACCATGCAGCCCCACACCTCTGCCCTGCTGGACTCCAGGAGCCAGTGGTCACTGACAGCAGCTGATCCTCTCCCAGCACTGCCACTGAACAGTTAAGGAAGTCAATTAGATCAGGAGAACTTTTCAGTAACAATCCTAAATGCACAGCATAGCTCTCCTGCACTTTCAAGTCAAAGGAAGTCAAGAAAAGAAAAGGCTAAAGGGAACTGTAAATTGGTTCATGTTCACCAAGTGACTGTTAAAAATGGCAGAAAGACTTAAAAAATTTCATCAATGATTTATGATTTATACACTCATCATGCAAAGAGAAGTGGTGTTTCCAGCTGGGATCTAAAATGACTTGTTGTGTCCTAAATAAGTCACAGCCTCACAGCCCTACTCTAGCAGCATGCTGCCTTTTCTCTAAGACAACAGGGAGACAACTGGAAGTACCCTAAGATTCTGTGCAGAACTACTCTGTGGCAATGGGGAAAAAAGACAGCTGTACTGGAAATGCTGGCATAGGGCTGCACTCATGCAGGCTCCCAGGTCACCACCACCCTTGAACCTTTCAGTAATTCCTTCCCTGTGTCTGCACTCCCCCAGACACGCTGTTGCTCCAACGTCCCCAGGAACTTACATTCCTCTCTTAACTATGATTACTCTTTTGCCATCTCAAATTTTGTCCTGTTCTTTCCTTGTATATGCTCTGTAAGTATTTCAGTACTGTGCTATTGGGTGCTGAGGCAGATGATGATGGGGCACTGCTGAGAAGGGGGCTGGAGACCTCATTGCCTTCTACAGCTACCTGAAAGGAGGTTGTAGAAAGGTGGGTGTTGGCCTCTTCTCCCAGGGGAATAATGACAAGACCAGAGGAAATGGTCTGAAGTTGCGACAGGGGAGGTTTAGATTAGATATTAGGAAGAATTCCTTTACTAAGAGAGTGGTCAGGCACTGGAACAGCCTGCCCAGGGAGGTGGTGGAGCCACCATCCCTGGAGGTATTTAAGCAATGTGTAGACATGGCACTTCAGGGTGTGCTCTAATGCCCGAGATTGTTGGTTTTTGTCTGTCTGTGGGTGGGTGTGGGGGATGGGGGTTTTGGGGTTTGTTTTTTTTTTTGTTTGGGTTTTTTTTTTTTGTGGTTGGACTCGATGATCTCAAAGGTCCCTTCCAACCATGAATATTCTGTGATTCTGTGAAAAGAGAGCTGAAGCTAGGATGTCACAACTGCAGATATTATGCCCCACAACCATTGCTCAAAGCACTACAGCAGCTGGAAGGTCTGTTTAGAGAAGCAGAAGCTGTGTCCACAAAGGAGACATCATGGGCACATGGTGCTGCCATAGCAAAGGCCCATCCGAAGATCAGATCCTTCTGGTGCCCATTCTACAGCAGCCCAGTTTGTTGCCCAGCATGTCAGTGAAGCAGTCCCTTGTTTCTGCCATGGATGGTTAGGCTCCATGATCTGAAAGGTCCCTTCCAACCTAGACAAGTCTTCTGTGATTCTGTGATTTAACCTGGACTTTATCTGCACAACGTCTTTAGCCACTGTGGGTCTAATACAACGAGAAAGAAGTATTGCCCTTCTTTAATTTTCATTTATTTATTAATTTGCTGCTTCTCTTCTTTCTGTGGCCTTAGGGAGGAACACCAGAAGGTTGCTGATGTTTTTCTCTCCAGAAAATCAAGGCTGAATCACCACACAGCATACATTATGCAGTTTGATAGGAATTTGGCTTTGCTAGATGAAACCTGCCTTAAGTATTCCCAACTGGCTACCTTAATTCAGGAGTTTGAGGTAAGGCTCCCATGGTTTTCTAGCTGCACTAATGCATGGTTGTGCCACAGGGCTTACTCTAAGATATTTTTTCTGCAACTCCATCAGTGCTCACACAGGGTTCAGACACCGTGGTGCTAAAACTGAAGTAAGATGTTCACATGTGCATGATGTGTTTCTGTTTCTGTCTTGTTGCCCACACACCCCGTGTGTGCACACAAAATATATGTTTTTGAATCTACAGATTTGTGAGTGTATTTTGCTGAAATATATGCTCATAGTGGAGTAGTTTCTCAATTACATACTAACTTATCAAGCTCTTTGAGAATGTGTTAGAGTTAATAACTATTATTATTACCGTCTCTTCATATCTTTTCTTCTTTCACTGCATTTTCCATCCTTTCTTTTGTACTGAGTCCGGCCAGGATGAAGTTAGGGTTAGCCTGTAACAGATGCTTAGACCCACAACATCTTTACAATTGCATTTCTCTGCATTATTAAATGCCTGTTAACTGCTTCCTCTGTTTACAGAAGATGTTGTGACAGGCAGCACTGAACTGCACAGGAAGACACAAACTCCACCGGCCAGACACATACAGGGTTCTGTAATCTCTAGGCCTGTAACCTCTGGCCCTATAGCAAGAAATATGTTTTTTCCAGTTGTGTTAACTCACTCATCCATGCTGAATAACTGAAAAACACCATCGAGATATACGTGACAGAAGTTACATGATTCCTGATTACATTTTAAAGTACTGGCAATATGGTCACTTCGCACAATTTCAAAAGCATAAACCTGTATGTGGATGGGAAAGTTCAGTTGGGCTACACTGACTATATTAAGCTAAAATGGTTAAAAGCTATACTTCTTTATTGTGGGTCTAGAACCCCTGTTTCTTATAATCTTTATCTGATAAGAGAAATAAAATGTTTATTTGGGTGGCAGAGGGGCTGTAAGGATAAATTAGTGATGGGACCTTAAAGGTTATTTAGAATGCCAGTTCTATGGGGTATGATTGTGTTTTTCTCTGCAGCGCATGTAGAATATTAAGGATAACAATTAATTTCAAAAGACATTTGGAATTCAGCCTTTACAAGCGGATACCTTGCAGTCACCACAATTATTTCCTGTTAGCAGCTGAGGGAAGCTCTGATGGCTCACACTGCTCTGCACATGAACTTGGCAAATGCAGGCTTTCTACTGAGAGCCTATATTCCCTGCATCCTTCCCAGCCACATGCCTATACACCGCTGTCTTAACTGTCAACCCTGAGAATTAGCTCTTATTTCTAAAACAGCAAATGAGACTTTTCCTCATTTGGATGAGATCAGCAGGATCTTGCCCTAGAATCAGAGTTCTGTAACTTCTTACCCTCTTGCATGCACGCATATGCATACAAATGAGGGGGAAGTGTCTCAGTCCTTTCTTATTGCAATTTTTTAAAGCATGACGATTAGCTTTCCAGTCAAACACATAATTTAGGGCCTCATCTTGTTTCTGGCACCTTTGACTTGAGTATGGGGGACTGGGAATGCTCAGCACAACCCTGAATGCACATTTGGTGAGAGCAGTCAGACAGTTAGAGGAGTAATACAGTAACATGAAACATCTCTTCTGCCTTGGAAAATGCCATCTCTTGCCAGCCTTCCTTTAAACAAGCTACATTCCTATTCTCTTGTTGTCCCTTCACAAGTGGCAAACACTTTGAGAAATATCGGTTAACGAACAGTGAAACACCATGAAACTTGACTGGGTTTTGTATTCAAATTCACCACCAAACTATTTGTGAATGATGCCATAGGAAACTTTTTACAGTACTTCTTTGTAGTCACAAAGACAATACCCCTAGCAAGCTGGGTAAATTCAGAATGGTTCAATGGAATTTGTGCATGCAACCATGCAACAGGTAGCAAAATTTACATATCAAGTGGAGATGACAGTTTGCTGCTGAACTCACACATCCCTGATCTTTGTGTTTCCTTTCCCTTCCATTGAGGACAGCAGACCAGTGGTGGCAGCCCTCAGAGTGTGAAACACCAGCTTTTGAAAGTGGTGCAGCGAGTCTTCCAGTATCGTGTGCTGCTCACAGGTCAGTAAAATCACTCTCAAAGGTACTCAGTGGAAACCCTCCCATGATGTTCTGTGCCTCCACTGTGCCACACATTGATGCCAAGATAGTTAAAATAGCACTGAAGCAGTGTGGAGTTTCCAGGGAACTCCAATGTGCTTAGTACAGGCTTCAGTAAATACCAGGGAGCCTGGGAAGCAGCAGAAACTTCTTCAGCACAACCATGCTGAAAGGTTACAAAAAAGTGTAAAGTCAGGTGCTCTTAGCCATTCCTTCTCGGCTTTTTCCTTTGGTGAATTAGGAGAGGCAGAGTTAAGCCTCGCTGCCAACAAACAGGTTTGATTTTATTTATATCAAGGGCAATTATCAGAGACAGTAGGGGACAGTAGTCCCCAGCATGGGGACTCTGCACTGCAACCTGTATGACAGGGGCAAGCACCATCTCCTTCTACTCCATCAACAAACCGGTTGTACCCAGTATGGCGCCCTAAGCCCTATGTACAGTACACCTAAGGCTAGTGATAAGTTTAAGTCAAAATCCCAGTCCAATTTCTCTGCATTGTAGGGGGCAGAGATCCAAATTTACATTAACAGTACATTTACAGATTTTACATTTAAAGTAACACCTTCCCATTACATTCAGGACCATATATACCACTCCCACCTGGAGCCTCTCCAAGGAGGGTTGTGTTCCCCGGGGTAGCTCATGCTCTGTAAACCACAGCAAATCTAGCCAGTGAGAGGAACAAACTTTCTGGAGCCGGATGTGGCCCATAGAAAGAATTGTGAAGTTTAGGTTTGTAACTAATGAACTAGCTGGTGAAGCAAATGGTGAAATGTAACAACAAATCTCAGTGTTGTCAAGTAATTTAGTCAGATCAGAACACAAAAGAACAGGGATCCTTAGACATAAAGATGGGGAAATGGTTTGGGAGTATGTCTGTGAGTGGGTGGAGAGGCACACAAGATGAGTTATGCGTGGGACAGTAAAAAGGAAGCCATAAACCCTGCCCATACTCAATAGCCGATGAAGGGCAGAGCATAATAGAAGGGATTCCTATAAATGGAGCAGAACAAAGTGAACATATGAAATTTTTATTCACAGCACAGATTAGCAGCAGTTTCATCTTGCTCCAGACACTTTGATCAAGGATGCAACTCATTATTCACAGCTGGTTTTGCTTTTTCCGTACGAGCAATACAAATGAACACCGGGTGCCAATAGTAGGACTATTTTTCTGTCTGACTTGCTTCCCTCCCTGGGTGTGTCTACACTAAGGGCAACTTTCCAGACTTGTGGATTGCAGTATTTAGTAATCTCACCTCATCCTTACAGCAGCTTTAGTGCACGCACACAAATACTGCATCTAAGAAAAAGGACTTGGCATGTCCCTGACAGAAATACCCACACCGTGCTCCATTTTCTCTGCGCACAATGTAAACTGCAAACATGAAGCATGGTATTTTGTGAGAGAACTGGAAGGGTTTCAGTGCAGCTCCAGTGATTCGATTCTGTCTATGCTTGAAGCAGTTTGAGCTCCTCCTTGTCCCAGGTACTGTCACTAACTGGGAAAATGAAAGCTTTTGTGTGTAGTGAGGTAAAACCTGCTAGATTAAGATGCTCCAGAAAATAGGTTTACTGCTTCAATTCTTTACCTCAAGAAACCAAGCCCCTCTTTGTCTGCTAGGACAGGGTGGGTCTGAAACAGTGCAATCCTTCAGATTCTTTAGACAGCATTAAAAAATTAAACTACGCAGGTGTACTTGTGTATTCATAACTGGCTGTTTCTACCAAATAAAGAAGGGTATTTAATGAGGATATTGGTTGCCGACTACTGCACTACAGCCAAAAGGAGTTGCCCACTCAGTTAAATGTCCATAGCCAAGGACAGAGCTTGCAGCTGTGAAAAGGAACACTAAATATTGCCTGACAGATAATACTGCACAGCTCCTTCCTGCCTGCCTGAGTACAGGCAGATGCTTTCCTGAATGCATGTAAAAGCCAGGTAGATTTCAGGATGCCAGGGGAGGGCACAGCACTGGAAAGAAAAATGTATATGGATAGGACATTCAAGGGAATGGATATCCATGCACAGCACCATTCTCAGCACAGAGGCCTAGTTCTTGGATGCAGAATTTAGGAGCCCGGATTCATCAGAAAGATAAGAATGAAATATTTCAGGATTAGGCTTCTAAACTGGTGGCATTCATATACTACGGTCATTAAAAGCATAAAGACCCAGACAAAGAGCAGAAAGATGATCCAAGGCAAGTACTTAAAACAAACTTACATACAAAACTTAAAGGTTTGTATTTAATGCAAATATAATTCCTGTAAATGTGAGTCATACTGTGTGTATTTTACAGAACTTATTTTCAAAATGTGATTGAGTTCAGTAATCACTGAATTCTGCATCTACATAACCAGAGTGTCCTTCTTGTGTCTCTAAAATTCATATAATTAATTTACTATAAATATAGAAAGTCCATCATTACAGCCAACACCATTCATTCAGATAGGAAAATAGCATTCATTCAAGGAACAATTATTTGTAAAGTTGTGCTACTCGGTGATTCTCTTGGCTGAGAAACAAGGAAATATTTTTGTCCCACTCTGTTTATTCGTTTATACCTGCCAAGTTATGTGATGAGTTCAAATCTGTATCAATGCTCTTGCATTGATTCTCAAAGCAGAATGCAGTCAAAGATGAGTTTTGCTTTGGAAAGCGGGAATATACACTTAATTATTTGGGAATAAAGTGATATGGGGCATTACTGTGGATGCCCCATCCCTGGAGGTGTTCAAGGCCAGGCTGGCCAGGTCTTTGAGCAACATGGTCTGGTGGGAGGTGTCCCTGCTTATTGCAGGAGGGTTGGAACGAGATGATCTTGAAGGTCCCTTCCAACCCAAACCATTCTATGATTAGGATTCCATGTTTTAGCTAATAACGCTACAAATTATATGGCTCTGTATTCTGATTACTGGATATCTGTGCTTATTTGATTATTTTCTACAGATTACTTGAATAATCTTTGTCCTGATTCTACAGAGTATGAAGCCACACAAGGTAAAATGAAATGAAATTCTGCTTTGCTAACTCTGCTTCTGAAGAAGTACAGGATCTATACTAGTAG
Source organism: Tringa tobata (assembly GCA_033628505.1). Lineage (NCBI taxonomy): Eukaryota > Metazoa > Chordata > Aves > Charadriiformes > Scolopacidae > Tringa > Tringa tobata. Next base: position 125,812 of record JAHREE010000147.1, read on the forward strand.
TATATGGAAGAGGATTATTTTCAAGATTTTGTGTTAATAGGTTAGACTTAAGATCTATAAGAACTGATTATTAATATAGACAAATTATTTAGGGCAAGAACCTTTTCTTTTTTTCATTGAAACATGTGGGCTCCCTTTGGTTTTGACAGAATGAACTTACAGAAGAAGAAGTTACCATCTCTACAAGCAGAGTGCAGATACTGTAGTTCTGCCTCAGCCATGGGGGAAATCCTAGTCCTCCTTGGCTCTGTCCATATTTGGCCTGGTCATTATGAAGTCAATTGGGATGGCTCCACATGCTTGTTTGTGTGGCATTATGGTGTGTTTGCTATGCTCTGTGAACTTCAGAGAAAGCCAGGAGGTTTGAATCGTATATCTGTATTCTGGATTCCTTAAGCCTAAGTAAACTTTACAGACGTTGCATAAAAATCAGTTCTGCACAATCTAGAACAAATCCAGCTGTTCGGCTGCTAACGCCATCCTTTCCAACTGTCGTGGTTTCAGCTGAAATCACCGCAACCGGCCTGACAGATGGCCCTTCCCACTCCCCCCCCCAAAAGAGGAGAGGAAGAGATAAGGAGATTCAAAAGTTTAGAATGAGCTAAACTACTTTAATGAAGAATTAATATGAAAATAAAAAAGAAGAAGAAAATAATGAAATATATAGAATATATACAAAACCATATCAAGCTCCCAGAATGACAGTCCTGTCACTGGCAGGCACTGGGGAAGTCCCAGACTGGACTCAGCGACAGATGGGAACTGGATTCCAGCTCTGGAGTCAGGAACACACAGATCGGGATCAAAGGCAGATGAACAGACAGGGTCCTCTTTGGACATCGGCCATAGCAGGAAGAGCCTTTGACCCTTTGATCCCTCAACTTTTATACTGATCATGGGGCAGATGGGATGGAATACCCCAGTTGGTCAGGTTTGGGTCACCTGTCCTGCCCACTCCTCTATGTTTTTTCCGTTTCCGACCCTCTAAGGGGCAAATAACAAAAATTGGCTGACCTTGGTTGTTATAACAATAAGTATAAGCAAGGGCCTCTCTGCATACCATTCCTTGGCATTTGGCACAAACATTGGTCTTATCATTCTGGGAACAAGCAGTTTTCTCCACAATATGCCATTAATTTCACAGAGTTAGAGGAGGCCTAGCTAAAATGTAAAACTACAGAACACAAAAAATTGGTTCGGTTTTACCTCAAACCGGGACACCAGCACATCAGGTGTCTCACTCCCACTGAAGTCAAAGCAGTGTTTAGCTGTGGCCTCAGTGAGAGCTTCCAGGCAGGGGTAAGCAGGAATAACTTTGCATTAATGAAACCAGTTCACCTCTTTGTTACACTAAGTGTAAATCCAAACCAACTCATAGCAAGAAGATCTGATTGAAGGTCAGTCCATTCTGACCAAGAGTAGAGTCTTGCGCAAGATTTAGGACCCTACTCACTGACAGTCTATACCACTAATTTAAACAAGGCCAGGGCAGATGCTCAAGCCCTCTGGCCACGATTGTCTCTCCTGGTTGTGGTTAGCACACGCTTATCACATTTCTGGCCAGGGATGGCTACCATGCTCCCAGATTATGCCCAGAAACAGATCCCTGTGCCACAGAAGAAGTCATCTGAGATAAGGATCTGAGCCATGTTATGCCACTGCTCTCAGGACCAGCTCTCAGGACCCTGGTCCAGGTTATTTGCCAGTGGAGAATCCAGGTGTTAACTCATGTCACCACTTCATACACATTTCTGTCAGAAAGGGATAACCTGTCTTCTCTCTCGGCAGGAAGGGGAAACTTATCACTTTAGATTCCCATGCTTTTTGGTGGCTAAAGCTGGATTACATTAATCAATCCTTACCACAATCTCCAATTGTCAAAAGTCTCCAACTAGAAAACATCACAAAAAGATGTTGTGCTATGCTAGGTGCTTAATAAGGATGTCATGACCTCTCTTGGTCAGCACAGGTATGATGCATAGTTTCACAAAAGAGAATGGCGAAGGGAAGGGGAACTGAGAGCACTGTGCTGTGTCTTAAATTTGCTGGGCAATTGCGTTCTGAAGGTGCCAAAGAACTTAAAGCTGTTGCTGCTGCTGGGGATGTTGTTTGCTTTTTTTTTTTTAAAGATTCCCTTGCAAACAGAAGGGATTGGGGTTATTTTCCAATTCGTCTATTTGATTTATGGTGTTTGTTTTGCTTCATCCCTAGCTGCCTTATTCATTGTTTCTGAAATCACGGACCGAGCCAATGACAGCATGCTCCAAGCGGTGAGTCCTACCCTGACACACACTCTGCTGATTGGTAGTGTCTTTTCTGCACATCTGCTGAAGTGAGTGCATATCTCTGTTAAATAAATCTTACCCTTGAAGCCTCCTCCAGGGTGAGACTCAAGGGATTATCCAGGTCTGGTTTACAGTACTGCAGATAAGAAGTAACTCTTATGTCCTTTAGTGCAGCTGTGCAAGATGTAAGTCACTGTAGCAAGCAGCACAATTTTTTTGCCCCTCTTCAGGTTGCTGAAATGATTATGTGGAGCAATGAAGTGAGAAACAGGAATTTTCATCGTTCTATTTGTAGTCTGGGATGTTTTTAGATATGAAATATTGAAGACATCACAAATGTACTGTCAAAGATAAATTCTGAGTTCATTTACACAATTTTTCCACAATTCTGGAATCCCATTTTACCTCAGAAGAATAGGCCATAGTTTATAGTATTGCAAATGATCACACAACCAAATAGACTGGCCAACACCTTCATAGTTTAGAGCTCATGTCTGAATTCAAATTTAGGTATCTAAATAAGTAAGTTATATTGTTTTCCAAAGTAACGACCAGTTTCTGTAAGGTCAGTGTGATTTATTAATATCGCTTACATGATATTAGAATCCTGAGGTACTGGCAAAGATAGACTGCAGATAGCTGGTCTTATCATCATTTGTTTCCAAGGTTCTAGGCCCGATTTTTGTCTAAGATTATAGGACTTCTGTATTGACACCTGTAAGAAGCAGTGTAGGGAGGCACAGGAGGCAGCAGAGAGACTGTCACATATAGGATCTGTATCAGGTACAGCAGGGTCCAGAGGAATTCAACTTGATGGACCTTTTGATAACTGAAGTCAGTGCCTTTCTGTTTGTCACACCTGCAGCTAAAGTTTCTCCTGAGGTCCGTGTTTGCTTTAGCTGCATAGACCCAGCTTTCAGCTCAAGTAGAAAGAAGCACCTATAGTCTTTGCAGTCTAATGAAATGCTACTCAGTAAGTCCATAGTTTCAGAGTCACTCTGTAGTGAGGCTTCATTACATTTCTTTTTATGATACAACTCTAGGCTTGTTAGACCTAGAAAAGAGTGATAATACAGGACAAAATGTCCAAAAATGCCATTTTAACACACTTCTTTTCAAGGCATTTAGATTACCAAAGAGTATGTGCAGTTGCTAAGGAAGATGTTGACTATTATGTGGTTTGTGTTCAACAGCATTTATGTTAGAGAACAAAGCACCTCATTCTAGCATCCCGCATTTCATCCGATAGTGAGTGGTCACACTGAAGTGCTTCTTTCTCAAAAGGTGTCTCATCTGAAGTACTTTATCATTGCATTGGGTCACAGGGATTTCAAGTGATTGGGAACGTATCATATCCTTTGGGAATCTTTCACATTTTATTTCTCATTTGAACATTGATGAATTTAACATCCTGCATTGGGATTTTGCTGTGCTGTTGCTAAATTAAAGATCTCTTTGGCATTGCAAACATCCTCCCCTCTGGTTAATTACAGATGCCATTCAGTTTACTTCTTTATTATTTCGTTTACTGAGCAGAGAGAGGGTTGTTAATAATCACTCAAAGAGATGCCTAGGCATCAATGCAGACAAAGGGAAGAAATGAAATGTCAACCCTTGTTAGTAAGAGCTTGTTTTCAGGGAGGTTTTTAAGGTTGAAGAAATGAATGCACAGGAATTGTTAGGGAAAGGCACACTACAGCTATGCACCAGCACTGCTGAGTCAGCATATTCCCTTTAACGCCTTTGCCCTCTGGCTGCAGGGGAATGGAAGCTCTGGATGAAGCAGTGGATTCAGACTGTGTGACATAGTAAAAATCAACTAGATGAAGGATGTTTTTATGCAACAGCTTGGGAAGTAAGAATGAAAGTGTCTCAAAATCCAAGGTGCCCTTCATCTTCTAAAACCAAAGCTTTCATGCTTTCTCCAGAGAAGCAGAAGCATCTGCTTGCAGCAAATGAATCCAGAGTCAAGAATGTCAACTTCTGCTCACATCTGGAAATCTCTGCTGCTCAGGTTGAAAAGCCATGTCTTTGATGTGTACGCCGAGGTCATAGATAGAGCCCATGTGTTCATGGGCTGTTTCAGAGCACTAGGTTCAGTGAACTTGTCAGTCGACAGCCTGATCACCTTTGCTGTGTGTAAACTATCAGCTACACTGATCTCTTTGGTTGCTTACTCTCATCTTTATTTAAAGATACTTTGGGTATCAGCACAAACTATTTTGTCATCAATCATGATAGTAAATAGGATAGGGACAAAAGTTGGAAGGGAAGTCTTTGTAGATTAAATTGTAGTTGTATTACAGCCAAGCATAATGTGAAGAAGGAGAAGGAAAGGAGAGAGAAAGAGGCATAGCAGAAAAGCAAGACGCAGGCAAACAATGATGTTCATACAGACTAATTCTGAATTATGTTCAGCATTGACAGCAAAAACCACTAGTTAATTACTACATAAACACTATTCTGTTACCAAGACAAAAGAACAGATGTAGATTGCAGGAAGAATGTAGTCTAACAAGCCTAGAATGTATCATAAAAAGAAATGTAGACTGGCCACTCTACAGAGTGACTCTGAAACTACAGACGTAGTGAGCAAAGTTTTTAACAGGTTTGATTCTGACTTTCTTTCTCCTCAGGCAAAGAGTTTATAATCATACTTTTCTGTTATTAAAGCATTCTTTGTACTAAAATAATAAATATTTCATCATAAAACTGAGATCTCAGGAAAAGCTTCCACAGTAATCTTGGAGCTTTCAGGATACCTGTATCACAGGTTGACATCTGTAAGAGCTCAGCTCCTGGTAGATCGAGGTCAGACATCTTTATCTGGCACCTGTGCTTCCTTAGATTTTACTCAGATTTATGGGAGATTTGTATGAATACTTTTCTGAAGTTAGAAGTGTACATCATTGGCCAAAATCAAATTTGTTGTGTTGCATTACCATGCAATGATCTCCACTAAGCCATGCTTTAATTTGAAGAACGTCACCATATCATTTTGAGTTTTACAGATGTCACAGACTGTATAATAATTGCTATTAACAATGTCTGTGTTGGAACAATTTCATTGCAAATTCCGCATAGATTTTTACCCTTCATTTTTTATCATATCATCAGAGCACATCTGCTCTTTTTCAAAAGTGTGGCCTGGAAGAGATGAAAAAAAATTTCCTTCTTTCCCATCTGTGTGAATGCTGTGGGTTTTGTGAAGGCGCAGGTTCATGAGAGTCAAGTTCAATATTCTGCTAAATCAGAGGTTGTTCTTCTGAAGTAATATCCCATTCACAAAAGCCACAACCGACAGGTTGTTTTCTGTCTCTCAGATTTTAAATAATGCAAAGAATTTAAGAATTTACTGTAATTACAGAACCAACTGAAAAATGCCACTCAAGACGTGTCATGTACCTGGTTGAAGTTCTAAGCAATAATTTAGACTTGGCATATACCTGGAAGGAGGAAGATTTCTGCTGCCGCTGATCATCTCATCAAACTACACTCCAAAAATCTGACAAGAGCATTGAATCATCATCTGCATTTTCTGCAGAATATCAATGATTCATTATTAGCTCTTTTGTTTTTATGACAGCAACACTCTAGCAGTTTTTCCCTAGGAACTATTAACCCAGGACTTTCAGACACATTACGATATCTCCACAGCATTTTAATCGAGCAGGAAAATATTATTCACAATTCACTGATGTGCAAATAGAGGCATAAGGCATACTGTGGCCACATAGCATTAAGTCTGTCTGTAACTCTAGGAGACATTCAGTACTTGAACTAAGCAGGGTTTGTATTGCTCTCTGAGCTTCTACAATCGAGCTTCTACAATCTGTTAGAGGCCCTGAGATGCTAAGGGCTATAAATCATTGTTGCTATTAACAGCTGGTGAATTCCTTGGGGAGGCATTCCCCCTGCATAGACATAACGATAATATGATGGAAGCTGCAGTTCAGTGCTAAAATGACCAGAGAAGGATTTCAACCATGCACATCTGCAGTACTAGTTGGGTGGAGCTTTGTTTTCATTTTTTAATCATAACTTGTGAAGGTTATTTGAAAGGAGTATGAGGATAGTTTTAAGGAGAATGAAGAAAACTATATACCCCCCTCAGCCGCCCACATTTGCAGATAAATAACTGTTGTTCACATGTGACGGTTGTTTGACTTCCTACAGGAAATGAGTTTGATACATCTCTGTCCATTTCCTGGTGAACATGTGTCCATATTGCAAACGTCAGCATTACAAGAAGCGCCTCTGCCAGCAGCCCTAGGAAAAGCTGAGGTGTATCTGAGCTGCAGCAACTTCTCTCACTCTCGTAGAAACCCCAATGAGTAGCAGTAGCATTGACCATGAGTGTGCTCACAGGAGGGCACTGCCTTTTCTGCTCGTAAGGAACAGGTTTCCATTGTGGAAGCTGCTAATTTGACAAGTTTTGCTTTCCCTTTAGTGATGGGAAAGTCCTTTGCAAATGTCTTTTGCAAGTGTCAGCTGTCACATATTCCCCAGTATTTCCTGTGCTATTAGTTTATATATTCTGTTTCCATTTTGCTGGCCTGTAGTATTTTAGAAGTGACCTGAAAAACTCCATTTTTTACTTCCTGCATTGCTGAACAGATACTTGATGGCTGAAATTCTTGAAAATGTGTCAACTGCCAGTTATACTGCATGGTCACAATGCAGCCCTGCGCTGGTCAAGGCTTGTAGGTGTTTCCATATGTTTGATATGCAGTTACTGATTAAGAACTAAACTTAGAATCATGCTAAACAAGTGTAATATTTCACTAGGGCAGTAACATATGGAGGTATTTCAGGCTTATCTCAAAAAGCAAGCCGAGACAGGTACATTAATTATGTTAACTGAAATCCAGGGTAAATTAGCCTTGACAGACCATCATGTTGACATGGATATGCTCCTTCTGGTATCTGTGATAGCTTTCTTAATTAGCTGGTTCTGTAGACAGCACTGATTTGTATCAGGCAGATACACTGTACAATCTAATCGAATCTAAGCACAGGGGTATCTTAATGCCAGTCAATGGAGCATAGGAAAATAGACCATAATATGTCATAGCAGAAAACTGCAGTCAAAGGCTGCCGGGTCATGAAGCTATATCAAATATGGTCCTTAGTCTGTAGTTTATCTGGGTGTGTAACTGAGGATTTAGGATACAATGGCTAACTTAGACAAGAGACTCATAATTTTTAGACATATTGCAGTGATGACTCATTGCTACTGTGCAGCCCATTTTACTGTTCTAATCCAATAAAACCACAGCTGAATCCTATGTACAACCTCACCTGCTAAATTCAAGGGCATTTGAAAAGACTCCAGCAATATTGCAAAGATACAGACATCCCTTCTTCCTCCTTTGTATGTTGAGAGCACAGGCTTAGCTAGATTAATCTTATTTACCATCTTCATAGATAAATTCATGCCACATGCCTGTGCCCACTGACTGACTGTGCTTTAAGGCCAGGCCAGCAGTTAACAGTATCGGAGGTTGATAATGAACTTCCTGATCCTTGCAAAGCATCAAAAGAGAGATGCAGCTTCATTGCCTGCTTACTAGTTAACCTTCTAAATCTCCTCTTGCAAAGCCATTAATCCATTATCATAGAATATTAACCTCCAGATAATCCTACCAACAGTCTAGTATCAAAGCATGGCTTGTATTATCTGTGGCATGCCACTAATGCATGGGCCTTCAAAGCAGATACTGTCCTTTGTCTCTGCTTCCAGTTTGGTAGTTCCCAGAGCAAGAAAGTCAGCAAAGAGGCCGATGTATAAATACCATATGGAGTTAGCAGACCCTTTTGAAGGTGAACTGAGGCATCAAAGGTAATGGGAGTGTAGAAGGTCACAGCAGATGTGAATGCAGGTGATGAGGTTTTATAAAATCTGTAAGGCTGGAAGAAGACTTTCTGGGCGCAAAACCCCTGAGCTCAGTTCCTTCCAAAACCTAATACTGAAATACTGCTTTTAGGGAAATGATGAGGAGGGGTGAAGGAAGGTTTCCCTGCTTGTCTAAAGAACTGTCATCATGCAGTCTCCTAAAAGCTGTTTCTCTCCCCCAGGAAAACTTGCAGAAGCTGGTACACATCGAGCACAGTGTGAGAGGGCAGAGCGGCCTCCTCCAGCCAGGAAGGGTGAGTGCTGCAGGCAGACCTGTGCTGATAAGGGCATTGTTTCCGGCTAGCTTTATCTCTGATTGTGTGGATGGCCAGATTTCAGATGCCTACAGGTGGTGTTTACTGAGCTACTGTGATAAGAGTTGGAGCAGTGGTTTGTGTAAAAAGCTATCACTCTGGCAGTGTGCAAAGAGATGTGCTGAGAGCCTCAGGCTGGGAAAGACGTGCATTGCCCCTGCTTTTGCACAGAGCAGCCATTTGATTTTTCACTCCAGCTGTCCTCAGTCACCCCATGTGTAATGTGTTTTAATGCAGCTGCTGTTTTCCTCCCTATATACTCCCGTTTAAAGGCTGCAACACTAGCAGGAATCACTTGCAGCCTGGGAAGGTTCAGAGTTCTATTTGGCTAAGTAAGAACCTTAAATCAGGGGAAATTATTTGTTTTCAAATTTTTATTCTCACAATTCCCCGGTGGTGCTTTTAATACAAGACATCATTTTAAAGAAACACATGAACGGAAATGTGGGAAAGTGTATATCTCTGTCTTGCCATCCACATCAAAAGCAAATTTCTTCTCCTGGCTTTCAAACTTGTCTGGTTTCCTGAGCTCCAACCTGTCTCTACACTTCAAAATATTTCTTTCTTGAGTTCTGCAACTCTCCATTTCCCATTAGTCCACTAATATCTTTAGCAAAACTCATGAAGCAATTTTCAAGGCATGCATACTCGTAGCATAAGAATCCTCATTAGCCAAATAATGCAGTCAACCTCTAATTTGTCTCTAACATCAGTATTCTCACTTGCCCTTGCCAGGTAATGCTTTAACAAATTCTGCAAAGCCCAGCATAGATGATTTGCAGGATTGGTATCTTTGAATAAATTGCTCTAGAGCAGAATACTGCACCAGATTCTGTTCTCCATCGAAAATGAGTAGATGACAGTTAATCCAATGATGTAGTTCTGTTATTCTAGACCTTTTAAAATGTTACTGCAATCAAATTATGGTATGCTGGTTTAGCTGCTTACATACATAGTCCTACACTTACAGACATAGTAACAATGTGGATCAACCAAGTATTATGTTTGCAAACATGTACAGATTATATATGCAGGCATAGTTAGTTGGACATAGCATGCTGATACCCAAGGTTTCAGCTTTTCATTTTAGTATGTCTATTTTAGAGGATTTTTAAAGACAGTAGTTTTTTTCTGAGGCCCATTACATGTTAGCTTTGCAGTCTGTGACAGTCGCTTCTGAGCACAGTCCACGGTGCAGAAGCAGTGGGCTCAAGGCAAGTGGGTTTCCAGCCCATTTGGTTTTGATAAAAATGCAAGCCATGAAAAGCAGGAGGGGTAACCCAGGCAGAGAATAGGCCAGACCATAATTAAGGCTAGAAGCAAGTGCTGAGGTATCTATCTCTTCCTGTGCTGATGAAAGCAGTTAGAGTAGCTCTTTCCCCAGGAGGAATACTCTCTTTTCTTAGTAAGATTCAGAATGTGAAGTCTCAAGATTACAATCCACTGTTTTCTCCTACAGATCTTTGTTAAAGAGGGAACACTGATGAAAGTCTCTGGCAAAAACAGGCACCCTCGGCATTTGTTCTTGGTAAGATTTCTTTCGTATTTCATTGTCTCTCTCATATCTTCTGCACTTATGCAGCCCTGAACCCTGGCAGAAACTTTCAGGCCGCAAGTCATTAACCATCAGCAGTGATGAGGTGAGTCAGTTTCTGTTGCTGACAGGGCTGTAGCCCTTTTCATACATGTCCCATCAGCCCCGGACACTGTGCAGCCCTGGACACTGTGCAGCCCTCCCTTTGTGCCACAGCTTCCTACAGCCCTAACTAGGCCATAAATTTGCAAAGGAGTCCAAGTTTCCAAGGTGATTAGGGGGCTGTGAACTCCTGGATACTTTCAGCAATGAAGCTTCACACTTCAAAGTCCAGCCTAAGGCCTTAGGAGGTCTGATCAGAAGCAACAGAGCACACTCTGCTGCTCTACTGAAGTTTATGAAAGCTATCTTTGGACTCACTTGGGAGAGATTTGTATCCTTGAAGCTCAAGGCCTGGGTTTTAGTTCCTGCTGTCCACATCTATGTAAATTACCTGATAACTGTGCATTGCCTCAGTATCATCCCTCTGAACACACACCTCCAGCTTCCCGTTGATTAGAGCAACAGTTTTCAATGTCAGTTTGCAAAATTCTTCTAAGATAGAGTTAAGAAAAATGAACCTTTCATCAGTTAGCTGGAATACCCTTCACAAGGTATACCCTTCACAAGGTATTACACACTACATTGAGCAGTTATAGAGTGTCTGAGATTCCAGAGTCCTGAGCTCTGTTCTCAACTTTTCAGGTGCTTTATTGTGTAACCACAGGCTTTTTTTTTCTGAATTTATCGGTATGAAGGAGAAGATAATACTTGCCTGTGTCCCCCTACAACTACCTGAAAGGAGGTTGTAGAGAGGTGGGTGTTGGCCTCTTCTCCTAAAGGAATAATAACAGGACCAGAGGAAATGGTCTAAAGTTGCGACTGGGGAGGTTTAGATTAGATATTAGGAAGAATTCCTTTACTAAGAGAGTGGTCAGGCACTGGAACAGCCTGCCCAGGGAGGTGGTGGAGCCACCATCCCTGGAGGTATTTAAGCAATGTGTAGACATGGCACTTCAGGGCGTGCTCTAATGCCCGAGATTGTTGGTTTTTGTCTGTTTGTGGTTTTGGATGGGGTTTTTTTTTGGGGGGGAAGGGGAAGGGTTGTGGTTGGACTCGATCCCTTCCAACCATGAAGATTCTGTGAAGTAGAAAAGTTCTGAAGTAGGAGTTTGTTACCTGCTTACTTGTTAATGTTTGAAAAATTCTTAAGAGCCCCTTCCCAGAAAAGAGCCATAAAGAACTGAGCATTACTGCTGCTATTAATATTAAAGTACTGTTTGCAGAATTTATTTTAAAATAAATGGCTTATATGCCTGGAATATGTATTTGCTGTGGCCTCTGTAAGTGCTGACAGCTTTTCACCCTGCGACCATTTTGAGAAGAAGAGATGGCTTATTACAGAAGTCATATGATTTGCCATTAATTCTTCTTATTTCTTCCTCTTATTAATATTTCCTATCTGTGCATGAGTGGCTGCACAAGCTTCTTTGCCTCCTCGATCATGTATTGCAGTCATAATCAAAGATCGGATGGGATGGGACACAATGCTGGCACAGCACTTTTCTGATGGCTTCATTGGTTTCTATGAAAATTCAGACTTTCATGTACTGAAGTGATGGATTTCATTCAAATCTTCAAATATGAGATTGCTGCAGTGCTGTTGTACAGAGTCAGCATCAATGGACTGTAGCAACACCAATAAATGCCAAAATCATTACTTTGTTGCGCCAAGGGAAAATGGCCATGCCAGAATCTCCAGGAGCTGGTCTTAAGAAAGTGTTCTCAGCAGAAGTAACTCGGAAGCCTACTGATGACCACTTCATAACAGATGATACTTGCTTCCTTACTGATCTCTCTTCTGAAACACTCATCTTTGTTAGTATTACAAAAACATTTTGAAGTTGTAGCTAAAGCTGGGATCAAATTCCAAGAAGTTGTTACCCTTTCATCTTCCAATGTGTTTGTAACTGCCATCATAATCCCTACTATGGTAAACACTGAACTGTCGCAAACCTAGCTAGTATGATGTAAAAAACATTGAGAGGAAAGTAATTTAAATTTGGGATAAACTGAGATAAATTTCAAGTAGTCCAAAATGTTTGTATCAGCTTGAAGGTTACAAGGGGCTGAAAGTATTACTGGAACAAAGCAAGCACTGAAATGAGTTTCTGGCACTTTCTAGTTTAGGAACTATTTTTGATTCCTGGGGAGAGTTCAGCTGCTCAAACCCGGATGTTAACTGCAATGAGAGAATTGTCACTTGGCAGCTGGAGACATTACAGTAGCCAATGTCCTGTTGTTAATAGATGGTCTCAGTATTCAGAAAGTGTTTTTTTCTTCCTTTCAGTCAGAAAGGCAAACGATGACCAAACATGCTGTCATGCAAAGTATGTGATGGAGCTAAACTAAACCATAGTAGTCACTTTCAAGAACCAAGAGACACAGAAAACTGACTTCTTTCCTGTTTTAACACACTAAAGTTGCAACCACTTCGGGATTCCTGTATTATGTCTCCTGTTGGGGTGGGAGTAATGGGATCTTGGAAATAGTTTGAAACTTATTGGCAAATATCTGCCTTTGGGTTCAGTGATTTTTTTACTCAGTCTCTACCTTGAAAGCTCCTCAGGTTGCAGAGCAATGCCATGTATGGTGAAATTGCAGGAAAGGGAGTCACTGTGGAATATGGTAATTCCTGCATTAACACCTGAATGGTTTTGCATTATCTGCTTGTCACTGCTAATGCTGTGGATTCTCTGTTGTGTCACCACTGCTCATGCCACCACCACTCATGCATTGCTTAATGGACTATTTAGCCTGTGGGTACATTAAGACAACTGCTGCAAAGCAATGGCAACATATTTTCATCTTGGCATATAGTATCTTTACTGCATCAGTCTTAAGGCCGTACCAGCCATCACTGCCAACACTTTTGTAACAGGTCAAGGCCAGCATGAACATGTCCTTCCCTCTGCCAGTGCATCTGGCCCAATCCACATGCTGCCTGGGGACACTGTGTGGGAAAAAAGCCCAACACAAAATCTCAAGATTAGAATAATCTCCTAAACACTGTCTCTTAAACCCCACATTTATTTAAAGCCCTTATCTTCTAAGGACCATATCATAATCCTATGAAGCCACTGGCAAAACTCCATTAGGATAAGAATTTGTCCTAATGTATTAATTAAAAAAACCTTAATTAAAAAAAAATGGCTTTTTTGTTGATGCTTCACATGCCAGCTGCCACTCAAAAAGATCACTAGAAGCTAATATGTATAGATGTAGTTTGGTTTAGCTTTGGATGAAATAAGTGTATTTACCTTAGCTACCCAAACCAGATTTTTACATGAACAGCATTTTCTGAAGTTCTTAGTAGTGAACTTATTCTGACTGAAGCTAAGTCAAGCCCATGACCTGGAGAGGATGTCAGTGGAAGAGTGTAATCTGAAGTATAACCCTGAGAATTTAACCCCTACACATCCCAGGAGATGAACCCACCAAAATAAAGTTGTAGTTAGAATATGCAATAAAAAGTGGGTGCATGCCATATTCCTGCTTGGCCTGTGCATTCTGAGTGTGCTTTGGTGGTGCTTGTGCTCTGAACACAGATCCATAAGGAGCATTGCAGGCCTGCACGTAGCCCATACGAGCATGAGCGTGCAAGACACACGTTTAGGGGCCTTTGATGTGCATGTTTCTGCAGTGTATGTTGTATGTATCACAAGTTTACTTGAGCTGGCTGTTTTGTGCAGGCTGATGGTATTGTTCAGTCTGGTGTTTCCTGGCAGGATGTTTGGTGAGTTTTGCTGTGCGCCTGTTTCCTGAGTCCAGTCTCTGTTTACAAGGATGTTGGGGCCTCTTTGCAGCACGGTATGCGTTGCTGACACTGGCAGGCCCCCTAACTGCCCCCCAACCACAGGACTTTGCAACTCCGGCACTGTCTCTTATCTCACCCTTCCAAGAATTTCCCTACAAAGGCTGTTTGTGTTGCAAGTGGGGTGCAGGAAGCTGCTATCAAATGGGAGACTGTTTAATGCTGTAGCTGGCAGGGCTGGAGTATAGGAGTTTTTGGAGTCAAAGCTTGGAAAATGCCGTCCTAGCACACATTCAGGCTGCTCCACTGACACTCAGGAGATGTTTAATACAGACTTGAATAGAACATCACAGGGTTCATAATGAACTACCCTTTAAAATATCCAGAAAAACCAAACACATGGTAGGAGCTTTTAAACAGAGAGTACATTACATATGGATGCCAGCAGTTCAGCGCGACATAGATAAACTTGTTTGGATCAATAAATTTGATCTGCAAATTTAGATCTAATCTGCAACTGCAGGTTAGAAAACTTACACTGGCCCCCAATGTTACTGGGTTCCCGTCACAACAGAGAGGATTATAAAAAGAAGAAAAAAAAAATATAAAAAAAGAAAAGTAGTAACAGAAAAAAGGAAATTAAAGAGCAGACATATCCTTTGTGTTATCAACTGTTGTTTTGGGGACTATGTGTGTGTACGGAGCAGTGCAGAATAGGAACAAGCGCTCCCATATCAATATCTGAGCAGTTTGGGCTTCTCAGCTATTCAAAAGTTTTCTGTCAAGCAGGAACTGGGTCTGAAGTCCTAGGACTTCTGGGAGCTCCCCTGGGGGTTGTGGCAGTTGATCCCTGATGCCTGAGGGGCTGCAAGATCAGCTTTTACCATGGCCCAGTCCTCATTGGTTCAGGGAACAGTGCACAGTGTGAAGCAGGAGGATGCATGAAAGCACTGGTACTGATGCTGGTTCTGTCCATACTGTTCACATAGCCTCCACTCAGGTCTCCAGTGGCAAAGGAGACAGCAGCAAGTGCAAACCTTTTCTTTCTTCATGAATGTGTATGCCTTGTTAGGAAGCTTTGAAATATTTGTCATAATTTCATTGTGTCAAGCTGTGGCTGCTAGGACCTCAGAGTCACAGCCCACCACTATATACTGTGGGGGAGAAAAACAGGAGGAGGAAAAAAACATCCAATGGACAATTATAAAGCAAAGTCATCATTAATGTTTAATAAAATCTTGGGATATTAACTAGAGCTGTGGTAACAATGGTGTGCACTGGGGTGTCATCCTGAATCATCAGTAATAAAAGAAAGGGCTGCTTATTAAAGAAATATATAACTTTTAAAATAAATAAAATAAATGGTGTTTGCTGTTCAAGAAACCCAGTAGCACATTATGCCAGAATCCTGAAAATTTCTTAGGAGTTCACTTCCTTGGGCTTAGGGCCCATAACTAGTTACCGTTTCTTGTGGTTTGAAGCATGCCTTAAGTAGGAGCACTGATGACTGCCAGAGGAAGTCCTGTTTTCTCATATAATTCTTTTGAACGTTCAGGAGATAGCAGAATCACCGAGAAAATATGAGATTTCACTAGTATTCTCTTATTTTGCAGAGTATTCTCTTAATGTTAGCAATAAAGTCTGCCTGCCTTTTTATCTTTTTCCCACCTGGCTGCTGGAAGCCTAGTTGCTACTAGTGAAAATAAGTGAAAATAGCTTTCATCTGCTTTTCACTTAAAGGTTTACATTTGCTACGTTTTTTCTCCCTTATCCTCCCTCCTACGTACTCAGAATGCTGTAGGTTAGGATGAATGTTCTGGTTATGCATAGCCCTGGTTAAACTGGGAAGCATCATGTGGTCAGTACTGTGCAGGTGTCCCTGTGCTGACTGGATTAATGTTAGCATGAAGGATAATTTATGGAGCAATAAATAAATCACAGAAAAATTCCGTGACAAGCCATTTGTCACCTTGTTCTAAGGAAATTCCATTGTATTGTAGCAAAAGGATTAAATAGTCCACTTAGACTACAGAGAAGAGAACATGAGACTCCTATTCTGACTTGATAGTATGCTTTTACATCCTCAGTTGAGAAGCGTTATATTAAAATAGTCTTAAACTCTGTGTGAGTTAAGACTTACTGAAAGAACACAGAAATACACAGTAGAGTGGCCAATGCAGGAGAACACTGGAGTCTTTTTGTTAAAATGTTAGCATGAAATGTTTCAGCATTTTCTACAAAAATTTTGTCTGATTCTACTCAGTAAATTCAACTCAATTTTTAAAAGAGTAAAATTTGAAATAAAAGTTTTGGGGAAAGTCAGTCTTCAGTATCTTTTGCTTCACGTTAATGGGAATCTGCATTTTAAAGATGGGCAGCTAACGCACATAAGCCTGATTTGCTGTGAATCAAACAGCTACTTAATGAACTGGTGTCCATGAATGAACCCTAATAAAGGCAACAACAGTTTTGCTGTTAAATCCAAGGCGATAAGGATTTAATCCCATGAGTATTAGTTCTATGTCATTTTTCTTTAACTATTGTTCCTGCTCTGTAAGAAAGCTGGACTGTGACCTTTTAAGAAAGACTGCACTTTCCGTTTTGTTTTTTTTCAGGCAAGCAAATTAGTGAAAATTTTACACCAGCAGTTTTAGGTGGCCAGGCAGTACTATCAAAACCCCATCAATTCCAGTCATACAGGGTATATTATTTTATTGCCAAATCACTCTTTATTTTCCTCCCTTTTTCTCTACATCTCTATCACAGTCTTCCTTTCAATATATATATATTTTTTTATATATATTACCATCCAGTTGGCTATATTTAAATGTCTTTGTCACAGCAGAATCCAAGTGAAGCTGGTTTCTGTCTACTTTTTAATTTCTTGAGAATTTCTCCATTTAAGATTCCTTGTCTCTGGCATTACACAGTATTGCCTATACCTTGCACATCGTTGTCCATAGTATCCCAGTACAGTAATCAAGGGGCTATCTGAGTTTATACATATTGGTACTGAGAAGCCTGAGAATAACAACAAGAGAACATGACCTGCTCATTCAAGAAAAGCAGAGAATGCATACACACAAGCGTTACTGTGGCAACGGTATGGCCATCAATACTGCTATTCCTTCTAGTAGCAAGGGAAGGAGAGGCCAGCAAAAACCTACAAGGTCCAGTTCTGCAGTTTCATTTATTTGCTTGTTGGCACAAATGCTGCAATAATGTCTATGATTAAGTTGGGCAAAGAGAAGATATGATCCCATTTAGCATGAAGCTGTTTGAAAAACATGCATTGTGCAAGGAGTTGTGAGAACTATGGAAATATTTGGGGTGTTAAGGTACACATTTCTTTTCCTCATAAAATAAAAAAAAGTTTCCCATTTTTGCCCTTCCATGGTCTCTGATGCATGCCACAAACTCAGCAAAGCTCTTATATGTCTAGGAGAGTTTTGCTAGCCATGAAGTAGTTACTGCTCTCACATATCCAAACCATTCCTCCTTGCATCGTTCCTCTAGACCATGGCACCTCTTCTGACCTCCACTTCCTTTTTGCCCAGAAAATGGAAGTTCCTGAAGCCCAGCCCTACCCCTGGCCTCCCTGAAGCTTCACTGTAGGGGACTCTGAAAGAGCAGCATCCTGGGCAGTTAGCTGGTGTTGCAGGTAGTACATGCAGACCTGCCTTCCCAACTTGAACATGGCATTGCCCTTAAAACAAGCAGCTGTTACACCCCAGCTGAATAAAACAGAGCAGATTATCTACTTGCTTAGCCATTAGCAGTGGTCAAAAATGGAAAGAAATCAAAATCCTGGATGCAGACACCCCATAGTTTTGTAGAAATGCAGGCTTTGATGTAAGCTGTGTGGCTTGGGCCTGTCTTTAGTAACAGTCCAAGCAGTTCATCAAGTTATTGCTTGTTCTGTGTATTCCCCCAGGAGTAATAGGCAGGCCTGCAAGCCATATAGCAAATTATTGATTTTGTCTTTCTCTTCATATAGATGAATGATGTTCTGCTGTACACATATCCCCAGAAGGATGGCAAATACCGACTGAAAAACACCTTGGCCGTGTCAGGCATGAAGGTAATGCCTCATCTGTATTATAGGCTGGAATTAAAGCTGTACAGTGGGCTGCTAGTGCTTTGCTGGTTTATGTGTCATATTCAGCTGAAGGCAAGGGGAAACAGGGAATGGACCTATATCAGGGGATTCCCTTGTTTCTTACAAGAGACAGAGGAAAAATAATATAAAGCAAACATATAAAAGATTGTCTATAAGGCTGTGACTTAGTATGACAGCCTTATTCAGGCTACATATATAATACAAACCAAAATCAGTTTTACCATCTGATCACGAAATTGGAGACAGAAAAGATTTATTATCCCATTTTGTCTAGTTCTCTTTTCATGTCTCCAGACCATACATGGTTGTTCCTTACAACATATTCACTAAGGCTTAGTCTGCTTGGTTTTAAACTCCTGCCACTCAAAATTTACATATGCTTTCATTTGCCTGGCTTTCATGTGCCCTTTAACCGCTTTCATCAAAAGCATTAATGGGTTCAAAAAGTGATTAGCCAGCTTTATGGACAAAAGGTGTATTGGTAGTTATTGCATGAAATTATATAAATACAGCCTCTTCTTCAGTAAATTTCTAAATTGCAGATTACAGAAACTGGACACAATTGTCCTCTTCTTACAATCTTTCCCTAAGCATCCATTAACACCAGTATCTGTGCAAGAGGAGATACTGGACTGGAGGGGTCTTTGCTTAAGCCTAGCTAACCATTACATACCTCCTGCCAAGAACTTCTTAACTGTTTTATAGCTAATATGCCAAGTTTTATTTATGTGAAAGAGGGCTTGATGTGACAAGTTAGGAGTTCGGGGATCTAGAAAATATGCAAGAAGAGAATTAATAATCATTAATTCCAGCAGAATGACACCAGCAGGTTGAGGTATTATGAAAAGGTGGCAGGCTGATCACACTAGAGACCTGATAGTCTAAAAAGATCTATGGGTTTCCAGCTGGGGTAGGAATTGCCTAAACATGCTCTGAAAAGGTGTTGCAGAGCAGGTACTTGTTGGGGCACATTTGAAACACTGAGTCACTGGCATAATAGATGCTTGTTAATAAAAACGTATCAGTACCGTGAAGCTAGGTGGACCTGCTTTGGCAGGGGGGTTGGACTAGATGATCCTCAGAGGTCCCTTCCAACCCCATGTGATTCTGTAAAGTTATGTTTCTCCTGAGTGGCTGTTGCTATTAGTAGGCAACTAATGGCCAGGTTGGACAGGGCTTTGAGCAACCTGATCTAGTGGGAAGTGTCCCTGCCCAGGGCAGGGGTTTGGAACTAGATGAGCTTTAAGGTCCCTTCCATTTCTAACTGTTCTGTGATTCTGTGATTCTATGATAATACAATAAATGTCAGGAAAAAGGTTTTAGCTGAGCTGTAGCTTTTTAGTATTGTTATTGCTCTTTAAAAGCATTGCTGCAGACAGGCATTCACTGAACTGAAGTGCTTCACTGTACAATGTCTGCATGTGAAGAAGAAAGTTATTTTTATTCATTCCAAGAATAGCCAAAACTTTTGCCCAAAATGCTCTGACACTTGTCAGTCTAAACATCTCCTAAGTCATGTTAAATCTGACCCCTGATTGATTCTTTATTCTTACCTTTATAGTTGGAATAAATGATATTTCTTTTCCTTTAGCACCACCACCATATTGAAATTACCAACTTCATTACACCAGCAATACAAAAGACAGAAAACCCTAGCTGCCCATCTCTTTGCATTGAAATATGAAACAGATGGCTGGGACATCATAGATCCATATGCATTGGGCCTTCTATGGTGTACTGGTTATAGACAGTTTAACTCATGTCTGCATTTATGTTCATGGCATTTGTTTCTAGGTCAGCCGCCCAATGACAGAAAAAGCCCAAAACGTCCTGAAGATTGAATATGATGAATATTGCCTGATCCTGTCAGCAAGGTACTGTCCCCAAACAGCCATGGCAGAGGGTGTTATATGCTAGAGCTCTATCTCTAGATTAGTCTAACCAATACCCAAGACTTAAATGGTGTCTCATTCTTTTTTAACTCAAATGCAGTCTGTGCTATTGTGACAGACAATGGCTGAGTGCTTGATTACAGATCGAAGATATTAATTATAAATGCAAAGCTCATAGACTGTAACTAATTCGACTCATATACTGAGTAACAATTTGAAGTCAGCTCTTGATGGCATCTTATAAAGGAAAGAGAAGAAAGTCTGGTACTAAGAAGCCTGAGTTCTTTCCATCATCTTTCACACTTTTTCCCTGTGACAGTAGGAGTGTGTTATATCTCCCTTCATACCACTACGGTTGCAAAACTCCTAGAGAAAATAGTAATTAGGCTATACCTAAGGCAATAGATATAAAAGCATTTAATAGTGCTTAAATGACAAAGCCAAAATTAAACCTTACTGGCAGTCTCATGGGTCTTTCTAATAAAAGGAATTTCACTAATGAGTTTGTGTAGTGCTAGTACTGATTGCAACTGGGAGTCAGGATCCCTGTCCTGGGATCACAAGCTAATGCCAGAAAGAGATTCTAAGTCAGTTTCTGATCAGAAGATAGCAGTCTACTATATTTTTTTATGCTTCTAGCCCAAAATTACCCTGTAAATTTACCAAGAGCTACAGCAGAAAGGTGGCTGCGTGGATTTACAGATATAGTTTACTACAAAAGACATAGTACACTAGCAGTGGTATTAAAATTAAGTCTTCCAGTTAACAAGGTCTTCAGTGCTTTTAAGTACTGACTTTTCCATCATCAGTCTCCAGCTACAGCATGGCTGGAAACAGAGCAGACTTACCTAAATTACACAGTACAATAGAAAGACAAGGAGGGAGGATACTTTCTTATACAGAATCAGAATTTGCAGCTCTCATCCTTCCCAGAGCACTTGCCATCTGTAGGTAGTGCTGTAGGTACCTGTAGTGCTCAGGTAACTGTCAAAACCTTTTTGTCTAATTCCTTTTATCACCAGCAAATGAGAAAATACCTGGATTTTCTTAGAGCTGCACACTCATCACAGCCCTCAGAATATATGCACAGTATTTCTGAATTACCTGCTGCCAGTTACAGAGCCCTGGAACAGGCTGCCCAGGGAGGTTGTGGAGTCCCCTTCTTTGGAGATTTTCAAGACCTGACTGGATGCAGTCCTAAGTAACATGCTCTAGGCAATCCTGCTTCAGCAGGAGAGTTGGACTAGATGATCTCTATGGTCCCTTCCAACTCTAAAAATTCAGTGAAATTCAGTGAAATACTTTTTCCTCTCCCTTTCTGTACTGGCTGGCAGAGCTGATGAGACTCCAATGAGACATCATGCTCTTCTAACCCCACCGCACAACATCCTTGGCCTGCTAAACTCACCAAAAGGAGCACTAAAGACAGAAAAGCATCAGAAGGCTTCAAATGTCCCTACACTTTTACTGCTGATACAGAGGTACTGCAAGTCTGCACTGAACGCCAGTTGTTAACAATCACAACCCAAAGCTCGCAGTGCCTGCACACTTGTATGAGACAAGGTGAATGCATCAAGGAAATTAGGCATGAGTGCCAGGGACTAAAGGCAGTAGAATGAGGATGACCAGAGCTCAGGAGTCAGCGTGGCTATATGAGCAGATGGCACAGTAAAGTCTTTACATCTCCTGCTGAAAATGTCTCACTCACCCAAAGAGCCATGTTATTGGCTTGCAGTTATGTGGTAACAGATCTGAGCACAGAGCCATTATGGAGAAGGCTCATAGTGCTCTTATACCTTTATTTGCATTTCAAAAATGTTCTTCATGGACACAGGGGTAACCATGTGGTACCCATATAAAATACCAGAGCACTGGGAGAATGCAGTCAGTGTTACCTCCCTAAAAGGCTAATTCAGAGTGACAGTGATAGCACTGCAACAAAATCCCATCCCAGTCTAGTTTCTGTGTTCCACGGATGTTCCTGCTGTCCAGGAGACTGCAGTAACAATGTGACCTTCTCTTTCTGTTTGCTTAAGGAAAAATATATGAGCCAACAAGCGTAACTGGTAGCTCAGCACAAAAGTTGCAGCCCCAAAATCACGCAAGAACTAAATGTAGCAATGGTGAATCAAGGTATGAGCTTCTCTGAGCCTCAGACGTTCAGCAAAAATTCCTCTGAGCTTTCATGCAACCAATGAAATAGCTAATTAAGAATAGGCCAGTGCCAATTGACATAATTTATCTTACTCATCAGAAGACAGGCGTTATTCCCACATTTAGACACTAATAACCTGTGATTACTGCCCAAAGATGTTTAATAGAGTGGAGAAGAGGTTAAAGGGGCCAGTTAGCTATCAGGCTTTTAATAGCAGATTGTCCCTCTTATCTGTCTTTCCCAAAGTGCCTTTATTTTATATCACTATTTGAGCTATGGTTTCCTTTGTTTTTTGAAATCATATCTTAATTCTCAAGTGAAGAGAACTTCCAAGAGAAAGGTTGAAGCCAGGACTTCTTTTAGTGCTTTGCAGGCTTTGAACATGATTTGACTGGAAGACACAGACAACAAGTTTCCCATGAGTCAGCAATGTGCCCTTGAGCCCAAGAAGGCTAGTGGTCTTCTGGGGTACATTAAGAAGAGCATGGCCACAGGTTGAGGGATGTCATACTCCCCCTCTACTCTGCCCTGGTGAGGCCACTTCTGGAGCACTGGGTCCAGTTTTAGGCTCCCTGGTTCAAGAAGGACAGAGAACTACTGGAAAGAGTCCAACAGAGGCTACAAAGATGATGAGGGACTGGAGCATCTCTCTGATGACGAAAGGCTGGGACCCCTGGGTCTGTTCAGCCTGGAGGAGAGAAGACTGAGAGGGGATCTCATCAATGCTGAGCAATATCTAAAGGGTGGGTGGCAAGAGGATGGGGCCAGAATCTTCTCAGTGGAGCCCAGTGACAGTACAAGGGGCAACAGATACAAACTGGAACACAGGAAATTCCATCTCAACATAAGGAAAAACTTGATTACTTTGACGGTGCCAGAGCACTGGAACAGGCTGCCCAGAGATGTGGTGGAGTCCCCTTCTCTGGAGATATTCCAAGCCCATCTGGACACCATCCTGTGCAACCTGTTCTGGGTGAACCTGCTTTGACAGGGGGTTGGACTAGATGAGCTCCAGTGGTTCCTTCCAGCCCCAACCATTCTGTGATTCCTCAGATTTCTTAGAAAGTGTAATTTGATGGGACTGACTAGTAGTGTGACTTTTGCCAAGGATGATCTATAACATAGCCCCTTAGCTTGCAGAGGTTAGCCTATATGCAGTAGATACACTGGCTCAGAGTTTCTGCTCCGATTTCTACTCCAGGCTTGTCAAATTTTATAGAGGCTGGTGTTTCTCAGACAGGGGCTTATGTTCATGGTGCACAGGGAGGCTGTCATAGATCATTGATAAAATCTGGCATTTCCTCTCTTTTTGTGGGTCTTTAGTGGGTTTTTTCTAAGACCACCAAAGACAAATTGTTCTCAGATGTCTTGTTTAGTGGCCTTCATGAGGACAGCATGAGGAAATCACAGCTGAACAGCAGCTGGCAGGCAATGATGCCACTGCTAATTTTTGCAACAAAGTCTAGTGGGTAGCTTTAACGTAAGTGGCTGGTACAACTTGGGGAGGGGAGACCACACTGAGTCGCATTCCCTCCCGTGACTGATGCTGGGAACAGCTAAAGCTCTGCACAGCTTGAAGTCACAGCAGGAAAAACAGCTAACACAGGCAGGACAGCTTATGGTTGTAACAGTGTAAATGCATCTGGGAAGTAACAGGCACTGAGAACCCTGCTGCTTTTCTGGGATAGCTGGACTTCCAGAGAAGTGCAACGTGCTCACTGTTTTGCTTTGTGCAAAGGGGGCATCTAGGGGCCAGTGTGGAGAACTACTGGCCTCCATGCATAACTGCAACTAGAGGGAATGCAGAACTTCCTTTCCAAATTGCTGTCTTTGCCTCTTGCCAGGAGACTGAATATAGTCTGTGATGGAGCCAGAGGAAAATGAAAGCATTCACATCTCTACTGTGGGTGACAGCCTTCTGCATATCCCAACATGCAGATCATCTAAGCATCCCACTGTAGAGATGAAGATGAGCATAAACATGCTTAGTCTGAGTAACCCATGCCAACACTACATGCCTTAGAGTGCCTAAAAGATAGGGCAGACATGACAACAAGAGACATTTCATATTGTCATATGTGCTGTAGGATTGAGCAGCTTATAGCAAAGTCAGAGACTACTTCGAAAACTTTTCTGGGCATTCAGTTCCTTCTCAGTCACAGCCCTAATCATAGATCTACACTAATCACCGTGCTGAATATGTCCGACAGTCAATTTTGTTCCTGGTTGGAAAATTACCAGGTCAATGACATAGTGGCGAAAAGCAAACATTCATAAAGTGAAGCTTTTCTCCTCAGATCCAGAAACAGCTTGTTTGAGTCACCACTGTGCATGGCATTGACTGCTCTGCTGTATTTCATTCCACAGCTCTTGCTCAGAACGAGATGACTGGTACAGCTGCATCAGCAGACACATCCCAGATGACTACAAAGTTCACAACACTTCCACTTTCCACAGCAGCGTGGAGGTAAGAAGAGGCCAAGTCTTTCAATACTAAAAAGGGGAGAGGGGAAGGGAGAGAAACAGAGGAAAGGAAAAGGGTTATAGTTCCTAGGAGCAGAGCTCCTATAGGAACTGAGTTCCTAGTGGTAAGTTGTTCTCACTATTTTCATTTAAACCAGTATGCCAAGCTTAAATAATGAAGCTCATTACAGCTCATGGGACACCTCTAAAATATTAATCCCACTCTATACTCTGTGGTCTTTACTTAAAAAGGAGTCTTCTGGAGGAAGAGTATTTTGGATGAACTAAAAATAGCTAAAACCTTCGTAGATTTTAAGAAAACAAAACTACCCATTAGTTACACTAATATTATACACACAATAAAGTCACTGCCAGTGCAAACCCCATCTGCAATATTCTAATTTATGTACATTATTGTTATCTCATTCATTTCAGTTTTACTACTCCCAGTTAAGAAGGCAAAGAATGCATCAGACAAAAAGTAAAAATGCTATTTTAGGTTATGTAGAACCCCAGTTTTAATAAATAAGAATAACTGGGGATAAAAGAGCACTGGTGAGGCCACAGCTGGAGTGCTGTGTCCAGCCTGGGCTCCCCAGTAGAGGAGAGACATGGACATACTGGAGAGGGTCCAATGAAAGGCCATGGAGATGATGAAGGGACTGGAGCACCTCACATCTGAGAAAAGGCTGAGAGAGCTGGGGCTGTTCAGCCTGGAGAAGAGAAGGCTCAGGGGGGATCTCATCCATGTGTGCAAACACCTGAAGCGGGGGCACAAAGAAGATGGAGCCAGGCTCTTCTCAGTGGTGCCCAGTGACAGGACCAGAGGCAATGGGCACAAACTGGAACACAGGAGGTTCCCTCAAACACCAGGAAACACTTTTTCCACTCTGGGGGTGACTGAACTGGCACAGGGTGCCCAGGGAGGTTGTGGAGTCTCCATCCTTGGAGATATTCAAAAGTCACCTGGACACGGTCCTGGGCAGCTGGTTCTAGGTGGCCATCCCTGAGTAGGGGATTGGACCAGATGACTTCCAGGGGTTCCTTCCAACCTCAACCAGCCTGTGATTCTGTGATTTCATTTTTGAAGACTTCATATGATAAAAAAATAATTAAAAAACAAAACAGGAATTTCCTTCTGGCCTGAAATTAATCTACTTCCAAATATTTAACAAGAAAAAAATGAGAAATTAGTTATTATAGCAACCTAAACCAAATTCTTTTTCAACAGCTGAAAAAAAACTTCTTTTGCAGCTCTGCTTCTTACGTAAACCTTAATGTGTGGACACACAAACACTTTTAGGCACAGGAGCTTGTGCTACTTGAACCAAACATTAAGTTGCTGTGAAGTGACAGTGGAGTGGCTTTGGTGCTGGACCTGAAGTAACACAGCCTCTCAGCACGGCTTATTAAATGGGGTTCAGTTCTACACTGACCATGGCTCCCTGGGCTTTAAGCAAAAGCACTTGTACAGTGCTGCAATGTGGTGTGTTTCCAGAAATAGGCACAGTCAATAAATTTTCTAAAGCTGTTTACATATATTCAGATCAGCCATGGAAAGCATGTATCAGATTTGGATTGTGCATGGGTAAATTAATCTTTGATTTTACTGGTTTCTGTATTGTCTCTTCCCAATCATAAACTGTCTGAAAGTGTAATGACATAAAAAGCTCAGGCCCTTTTTGATCAAAAACTATCATCGATAGATAATATTGAAGATATTATTTCAAAAGCTGTTAATAAAAAGATGGCTTTAACTCATGTCCTTACCTGCAATTTGCATATGCAATGAATCAGATCCTTGTCTGATATGGAAGAGTGTCAATGCCTGACCAATAGTAGATCTACATGGATTTTCACCAGTTGTGACTATGGCTTTAACAGCACCATGCACTGATTGGCCACAGTACTGAAGCGGCTGTATCTCACAATACGCATTCGGAAGTAGAAAATTTGGGGATCTTAGCAGGTGAAAGTAGACTGAAATGAGAGGAGAATTGTACATGATGGAGCAAGGCTGACTGTGTGTACTTTGGAAGTGTGAATGCTTCTTCATTTGTTCTTGTTTGATTTTAAGCTAAGGGAAAGGCTTGGAATACCCTTGGGTGAGAGGCCTCCTACTTTGGTACCTGTGTCCCATGTCATGATGTGCATGAACTGTGGCTGTGACTTCACCCTCACTTTGAGGCGACATCATTGCCATGCCTGTGGGAAGGTAAGAGCTGCACAGGATTCTCATGGCCCTAGGACATTGGCTGCCTCTGCCTCTCCAACATCAAGACCAGAATTTGACTTCTCACAGAACCTGTTAGCGCTTTGCTAGATTAAGTAATTAGGTTTCTAATTACTCTAGTAGGAACAACAGTAACCTTCCCTTGAGGGTCAAATTAATTCCCAAAGGCTAGTAGTTGAATGCTTACAGGGTAACTGCTGCTGAGTCCAGCCTTTGTATCTGATATACAGCTAGCTCTAGAGACAATGAAGCAATACACTAAAAATATAGGCTCTGTTCTGGACCAGAGCAGTAGCACATCTAGTCCATATCATGTCCCTAATAACAGCTGGTAAAATTATCTTCCAAGGAAAGTGAAGAAACTCAGCAGCAGAGTATGGTTCAGTGAGTGACCAAAGGGAAAGTTTCCTCTGTGCTCCACTGAAGAGTTGCTGCCTTTTGCCCTAAAGCCAAGGGGATCTATAAGCTTCCTTGGTTTTGTCCCTTTATCACTGACTCTAGAGATTTGTTTATACACATAGACCTGCAGTCCTGTTTCAAACCATGGCTGTCTTTTAGCCTTGGTGATTTTTTTTTTTTTCAAACTACCAGTAATTTTTGCTTGCATTAAAAAGCACTTACTCAATCTTTTTTCTAATTCCACAGAGAAAATCAGCCTGTACCTACACAGGGATAGTGGGAACACGCAAGCTTGCTTAAGAAAGCAATGCTACTAACAAAGCTATGAAAACAGAAGTAATATTAAGGTGGTCTTTCTGTGATTCACAAGTAGGGAATGTGTAAGGTCCTGGGGAGATGGGCACAGCAACGGTGTGCAAACAAATCCAGTGATCAATTCTGCTTGACTTACAACAGTGTAAGTGTACAGCAATCACATTTCGGCCAGTAGACTTACCCTGACTGCCACAGTTCTAGGAAAGTGTCGTATCTTGTCCACTATCTGTCTTCCTCTCCCAGCCAGCTCAGAGGATTTGTTTCGTATGTGCAAATATATAAATTATATTTATGTGCCTCTCTCCTTGCTGGAACAGATTGTGTGTCGGAATTGTTCAAGAAACAAGTACCCTATGAAGTACCTCAAAGATCAAGCAGCCAAAGTCTGTGATAGCTGCTATGTGGAACTTAAGAAAAGAGGTAAGGTTCCTTCTTTGCAAAACTGACAAATCCATTTCCTGCCTATATAATAGAAAGGCTTTAGGATCTGCCTGCCATGTTGTGTTTTGTTAAAGAAGATTTCTCATTTCAAGCATGAGCCATGTGTATTGAGGTCCCAGAAGTCCAGGCTGTATGACAGCTAAACCTGTTTCAGTAAGCCAGGTTCTCCAAGGGCTCCCTTGGCCTGTTGACAAACCAGAATAACGATAAAAACTATGTCCTGTGAGGAGCAGCTGGGGACGCTGGGTTTGTCTAGTTTGGAGAGCAGGAGGCTGAGGTTTGACCTCATCACGCTCTGCAGCTTCCCAAGGAGGGACATGGAGAGGGAGGTGCTGAGCTCTTCTCCCTGGGATGCAGGGACAGGTCACAGAGGAATGGTTCAAACCTTCGTCAGAGAGGTTCAGACTTGACATTAGGAAATGTTTCTTTACCCAGGGGGTGGTCAAACCCTGGAACAGGCTTTCTAGAGAGGTGGTCAATGTCCCATGCCCGAGCGTTTGAGAGGCATTTAGACAATGCCCTTAATAACACCCTTTAACTTTTGGGCAGCCCTGAATTGGTCAGGCAGTTGGAATAGATGATCATTGTAGGTTGTTTCCAACTGAACGATTCTATTCTGTGATGTAATTATAGGTGATAGCGCTTCCCTGTTGTTTCTAATGAATTATCCATTAAAGCAAAACAATGGCTTTACAGTTCCTCACTGTGCTTATCCATGTTGTAGTTTTTACAACAAGAAATGCTGAGGTAAAGTGCAGAGTCAGTAAGAGCTTTTCTACATGAGGAGTTAATCTGGTTACAGATGAAAGCATGAATTCAAAGCAGAAGACCTACTGCCTAACTAGAAGTCTGTATTATTGTCCCACTATGTAAGTCCCTTTTCTGATTTAATTACATATCCAAATCAAAGATAAGGGGAAGCAGGGGTTACATCTGTATCAACAGAGAATGAACAGGAAATCCTGTTCTTGAAGAACTATTCAAGTAGACAGTCTCTAAAAGTAGGCACATTATACAAGGATAAAAAGGCGGGGACAGATGAAGTTTAGTTTTTCCATCCTGATTAATGAAATTCACACTAGTCATGCAAATACACGAACAGAGGCAAAAAAGCCTCCCCAAGCCACTGTTTGTCCAAGAAGCGATAAGTCAGATTTGTGCTAAAACAATGTTGTGCTTTACTAAAAGCTTCCAGATAATGTTTGTTGCCAGAAGCGAGATCATAAAGATATGAACTCAGACAACTGGGGTTAATGGAGATGACTGACGGAGACAGAATAATTCTCTCCCATGCAGAACTCAAGGAGAATGGTTCATACAGAATGTCCCATTAGTGAATCTATCCTGCAAAGGTGTTACAGAACAGAGAGCAGATAGATGGAAAAGCCATTTGCTTAAACGCCGATTTTAAATTAGAAGAAAACAAGCTGTGTTTTTTGCTTTGTCAGTTTTGTTGCAGGCTTCTTTCAAGCAGCTGTAGGTTATTACCATTAACTTCTGGTGCTATGATATCCACCTAGCTAATCAGATTTAAAGGGTTTATTTGAAAGAAAAGCTAAAATAAAAACTGTCTATGTCTATTGCATTTTCCTTAGTCATTTGCACTAATGTATTGTGTGTCTCTTAATCCCAGACTGATACGTATGGATTCATCCATTTCCCCCTCCCCTTTCTGAATTTTTTCAATCTTGCAGAGCGGCCACTAAGTGTGAGCTTCCCTCCAACTTCATCCAGGTGTTCAAGCAGTGCCTTCTCCTCTGTCTTCCACAACATTCATTATTCATCTTTTAAGAAACAGAAGAAGATCCCTTCAGCTCTTACAGAGGTAGGACCAAGCTGCCTGAGAAAGGCAAGGAACTGTAGAGAACTGTGTGCTCATACTTCAGCAGCTATGTTTATAATTTGTTTTATGTGCAGTGGGCTCAGCCCCTGCCCTGGTCTGCTTTCATCATGCAATTATTTTTTTCTGTTTTTCACAATACTGTTTAAAATACAAAATACTCTGGGCTTTGGAGATACCACAGAAGCTTCTTGAGCCCACTGAAAAACTCAATTAGATCAGCGGACTTTACTTTGCTCATCAGCCTGTGAAGTCTTTAGAAAACTAAGACAACTTTAAGGTACTAGATAGTACAAGGCAGACCACAGACGATAAGTTTCAACAGAGCATGATATACTGTTGACAAGTTACCTTTTTTGACAAGACCCTTACTTCTGAAATCTTACTTTGATTTCAAGAGAAATAAAATACCACTCACTTAGGGAATAGACTCTAGACCTTGGTAGTCAGTTGAGGAGCATACATGTTTAATTGGGCACCTTCCCTCCAGCTCAAACCAAAGTATTTCAAATCAAATAGTTCAAATCTTGATCCCACCAATGTAAACAAATAAAATTCTCATCAATTTCAACGGGGCCAGGATTTCTCCAGCTTTATTAGTTTTCTTTCCAGGAACACAGTGCCAATCATGTTGATGTAGTCTAGGTAGCTAAGCTGCCCACTGAACTCAAGCACAGTAAGGTACTCCTATTTCACTGAAATCAGCAAGTATTTATGGTTGCATTAAAGAGAATAGTGTGCAAAGTTTCAGCCGTTCGGGAAAAAGCATTGCCTTTCTATCCACAAGGAGGCAGCACATCTTCATTAATATGAACTGTCTCACAATAGCCTTGCTCCATAACCTTTTCTAACTTGCTTTACCCAGGTCCTGGAACACTTCTGCTGCAAAATACTGCTATATAACTACTCTGTCTTCTCTTGTGTCAGTGCTACAAAAGTTGTGTTTGAGTCTCTGCCCTTTGTTTCTAAATCTAATACTATTGCAGTTTACTACTGCAACTAATAATGTACACTGCATTGCATGTGTGTGTGCGTACAGTTCAATCTACTCAAAATCTGGATCTTTCAGAACATCAAGCACTTAGATCTCAAAATACTTCTGTGAGAGGGGGCAATTCCTCTTAGAAACATTAATTCACAAATGAAACTATGTAATAGCCAAGTGATTAACATAAATTGATATAAAACGATTGCAAAGCCCTAAATATACCCACATCTTAGAACTGTTCAGCCACAAGACAGTAACTCCCTTTGGAAGCATGTACTTTTAATATACCAAAAAAAAGAGACCAGGAAAAAGGGACAAGTTTGGCTTCTCAGAACACACCTGTAAACTTGCTGACCTCAATAACTACTCAACTGCTTATTTTCCATCAGAGTTAATGAGAACTATGTTTAACTAGAAGTCTTCAATCAGTTAAAAAGAACCATAATACCATGCTTATATTTTTTCTGTCTTGGTATTTTTAATGGTCTACTTACGGTTTCATGGACATAGACCTGGTGGTCTGGTGTGATGCGAACATGCATAATCAGGAGGGGAAAAGCATTTGCTGTTACAAATCCTGATTTCTCTTACTCTGCTCCAGGTGGCAGCATCAGGAGAGGGAGCTACCATCAGTGGTTACCTCAGCAGATGTAAGAGAGGCAAAAGACACTGGAAGAAACGCTGGTTTGTTATCAAAGGCAAAGTCCTCTACACCTATATAGCAAATGAGGTACTGTGCAATCTGACTTGAAATAGTTTCCTATCTGAGTTCCCTTTTTTACTCCCTACAGGCAGCACAAGTAACTGTGAAAGGTATAAGTGGCAGTGCCCACAACCTGCCTTCTGAGAACTGGTCCTACCAGACTAGTCCCCAGGGAGGCGTCCTTAGCTTAGGAGCCCAGCCACATACCTCGCTGTTTGAGACAGTGCAGATTTCTAAAAAAGTTGCTAGTGCTATGAAAGGAAATGACAAGGTACCAAGAAGACTACTACTTGCACTCAGTAAATAAAAATGGTTGAAAGGAACGTAACTGGGAATGGGTCTCGGGCTTTTAGAACTGCTTTGTACGGTCCCATACTCTAAGTAACCTCTAGTTTGCCTCCTGGACCAAAGGTAGCCACTAAAGTAATGGCTGATTTGACCTTCATGGTCATGTGGATGATCTTGAAGAACTGGACTTTCAGAGGTGGTGTTCAAATTCAGGACTAGAGACCAGATAAACGTGCAGTACACAGGCACTGATTCTGTTTAGGTAAGAGCCACCAGTTCAGCAGAAGAGTCACGTTACTGCTTTTGCAGCCCTGTCAGAGAGGGGTTATATCATTATTTCGTTTTCAGAAAGAGCCCTCAAAGCATTACAAACCTTCTCTCTAAATTTTGGTTCACTTCTTGTTTGCTTTCAGGACAAAGTTGCCACAGAAAGCTTGCCTTTGTTGGGTTTCACCATTGCCCCAGAAAAGGAGGAGGGAAGTACGGATACAGTTTTCCATCTCTACCACAAGCAGACTCTCTTTTACAGCTTCCGAGCAGAGGATAACCATTCAGCACAGAGGTACGGGGGTAGACTTCCACACAAGCCAGTGCACAGGTCCAAAAGCTTATGTAGGGCTTTTCCCTCTCCTCCACTTCAGAATGCCTAATTAACAAAGGAAACAAACAACTTTCAGAGTGTTGATTAAGCCCAATAGCATGTGACTGGCCTGGGTGACATTGAAAATCTACCTGGTGCTTTTCAGTTCCTTCAGGAAGGAGAATTTGCTCCCTTGTATAGGTAAAGAGGAGGCCGAGTCTCAAGAGTCGTGCCTGGAAGTTTGTCAAATGTGATTACTGTACAGAAACTTCTCTCACTTCTCTGTTCTATTTATCCACCTCTGTTTCCTCATCAACAAATAATTGTTTAGATTTCCCATTTTAGAGCTACTGCTTCCACATAATAAAAAAGTAATGAAATTAGTAACAAAAATGCACCTCAAGACACATAGGGAAGGCAATGAGTGTTTAGGCAAGATTTTGTTGCTTTTAAACACACTTCAGTGGTTTCATCTTTTCTATTCTAAGACAGCACTTATACTATCTTTGAGACTTTACAATAAATTACTGGTAAAGGTTGTACTAGAACACAAGACTCCTAGGACCTAGTTCCCTTTAACCACAAAACTATAGTTCCTCATTACAGCTGAGATCGGGAAATACAGTCCTCTTCAGGCTTTATAATACTTAAAATACTTATTTTTCTTAAAAGACATATGTTCTTAAAATGCATAATTTTATATGTACCACTTCTTCTTTCCTGCCCTTTTTAGGTGGATTGAAGCCATGGAAGAAGCATCCATATTATAGCAGCTATCACTCAATGGACTTGGAAAAAATTCTCAGATTTCAACACATTCCCAGCAACCCTCTTCTGTCTTACAAAACTAAACAGTGTATTTCAGGCAAACTGGCGACATACACTAGATATGAACTGTTTCCAAATTGTTCTGTTTGCTTCCTTTTTACATCTGCATTTTTGCAAATGGAAACTTTAAAATAGAGAATATTTATGGTGATCTTTATGTCTGTGCAAGTTCAACCCATACTTTAAGCTTCTCCTCTGATCCTACAGTAAACTAAGTCTAACATCAAGACAAGAAGATACATGGAAATACTGACTACAGTAAGTAACAGGCTCAGTTTTACTTACTCTAGAGCACTACCATATTTCATTGGGTTGGTTTTGATGTCTACCATGAAATGAGAAACAATGTAGTAAGTAACAAATGCTCATTTAAAGCACTTTATTATTTTTATTGAACTACAGCTTTGTTTTTTCATGTTTCTAAGGAGTTCTGTGGCCTGATTTATTACTCGTCCATTAACAAGTGCCAGCATGAAATTATGCCCCATGTATGGTAAATTGCTTCCACAGAAAATGAACAAACAACACATTCGATTTACCTGGTCTACCAACACTTCACTGGCTATGATCCAGAATAATTACTTACTGCCAATTTATAATTTTACAGTGATCACTGTATAATTTATCTTAAAGGGTTTAAATCCATACCACTGCAGTCCTTTGAAATGCACTCCAGTAGCTCTACAAATCCAGACATTGAATAATATCTTCTCCCTAAATACTGCATCAGACTCAAACCCAAAGGTTATTTTTAATTTATTGTAAGTCTACAGACAGTTTTTATTTAACACTAGCCTACCTAGTAGTGTTAAGGTTTTTATCATCTATTTAAATAGTCTATCTTTATTTTCAAAGCTCCTATTGTTTCTGCTGTTCTTTTTATGAAAAAATGTCATCAAAAGTTTAATCCATATAAGCAGCACACCATTTGAAATATGCTGGTGGGCTGAAATGCACTTGTCAGAACCTGCTCTGCTGGAGTGCTTTGGAACTCCTGTAGCTCAATGTATCTCACACCAGACTGCTGTTCTGCACTACGTCTCCAGGGCTGGATTCTCAGCAGCCAAGTGTCTGTGTAACTTCAAAGATGCTGTGCTGCTTTACACCAGCTGAGGATATAGATCTCTGGAGATTGGGGTTTGGGTTTTTTGTTGTTTTGGGGGCTTGGGGTGTGTGTGTTTTTTTCATTTTTAGTGTTTTGTTGGGTTTTTTTATAAAGAAGGTTGAGAAGTCGTGTTCTTATCATTGCAATAAAATGGTTTCATGTCCTATATTTGTCATATTTGACTGAGGAATAGAATGGCATTTATGATTAAAATATATCTTTGTATAAAAATACCATGTTCAAGAATTTACTTACATTAAAATATATTGGGGGGGAGATTTTTATTACTTTCATTTTTCCTTTTCTTCAAGAAACTTAATGGATATCTGAATTTTTGACCCTAACAAACTTCAGAATTGTCCAAATTTTTAAATGTCTATAATAATGTATCCAAAGCATAAAGATAGTTCATCACATGGAAGAACAAGCTTAAGAAACCAAATACACACATACCACTAAATAAAAATACAGTTATGTTGTTTTGGTTTTTTTTTAATACATCTGAGTCTGATAGTTTCAAAAAGCATAGGTTATCATATGCAAACAGAAACTAAGTATGAAAGAAGTAAAACTTTTGTATTCTTCAGCTAATGGATAAACACCAATGTTAACTCTTTGTTTCATGTTAGAATAATAGCCTTGCTACGAATACACTGTAAATGTTTATCCCCCCTTAAAAACATTTTGCACTGACAAAAAAAATAAGAGAATCTTGAATACAAAGTAAGATCTCTAACCATGGTCCCAAATAAAACAAAACTGCACTACAGAACAAGAGTATTATGAAGATTTAGGTGCTGACATTTAGTGACTGTTGTATGAAGTTTTCAGTTATAAGCAGGAAATGAATACATGAAAATATTTTGTTGTAAAAAATAAGATACAGTGCTATTAAACATTGTTTTAAGTAATGTGGAAAAATAAAAGAGCAAAACATAACTGCAGTTCTACACGCTTTTCCTTTACATTATTTTTACCTTCTTTAATTCTAGCTTTGCAGTCCAGTTACTGTTAACAGATGCTTACCTATTAGCCAATTCTAAGGAAAAGCATCAAATCAGAAGATGGGAGTGGAAGCCTTCTAGTAGAAACAGGATTTAGTCCTAATTGCTATGATGGAAGTGTTTCAGTCCACACTGCATTTACCTCCAGCCCACCTACCAGTCAACTCTACTTCAGATATAAATAGTCTCAATACAGCACAAAGAAAGAGGAAAAAAAATGAAAACGTCCTCATAATTTCAGTCCAACTGTTAATCTAATTTAAGCAAAGCTAAGCACAGAGACAGAAATTATCTTCATTTCATTTCAAAGTTAATCCAGTAATCACCTTTTAGAAAATTTTAACATCTTAGAATAGAGGTATATAGATACTCTGTTTACTATAGGCCATTTGCTTACAAACAGCTATTTCTTCCTAACTTGTAGCTAGTATTAATACTTCCAAACAAAGATTTTGTTCCACACCTTCACAAATGTTTCAAAAGAAATCAGTAATGGGTCACAATGTAATAGCTACTCAGTCAATAGCTTAGACGCAAGCTGATCTCATTTGTTGTTTCAGTGTTTTTCTGCTTATTTTGCTACTTATTGAAAAGCATTAAAATTATTAGCCATGATCTGCAACTAAGACTTATCTTACTGAGATGCCTAGTTAAAATATGTTTTTTAAACAGTTATTAAATTATTTTTCCAAATCCAAGTCATGTAGAGTTGGAGAGTCTAGACATGACTAGATGCCATGCCATTTACACGAACACTGCTGGTCTAGCCTTAGGACTACTACCTTTCCTGAGCTGATTCTGTGTTGCTTTTAAGATTGATGAAAAACAGACAGGTATGAATAACAATCAAGCTTTTCCTGTTTGCAGGCTACTTTGATACAAAAGCAATGGAAACGACGTTGGCTGTAACCAGGCTGAGTATCACTGCTTGTAAAGGTGAAAAAAGTACCAATACTCACCGAAGGGACAAGGTATTCCCTTGTCACTTTATGAACCTCCTACATGCTACGCTTAAAACACTGCTCTAACTTCACAAGTTACTTGGGAATGTAATTGTGAGAAACCAACAGAAACTGGGACCTAACAATAACATACAAACTTCTATGTATTAAAAACAGTGAGATCCTTCAGTCTGGATAACACTGAGACACCACTTTTGATCAAGTTTTGACAAGAAAGTTTCTAGACTCTAGGGCAGGTTTACAATTCTTTTGAGACAGACCCAAGTAATTTATTTTTTTTTTTTAAATTGATCTTTCCTAAAAGAACTGTTTCACAAATATTCTGATTGTCTTCCTTTTCCACAGAATAATAACAAATATCAGGAAACCTTTAAAGTGCCCATAACACAGCACTGTCATTCCTTGCCATGCTTTCTTTATATTATTATTACTAAACAACAAGGGGTTTATATTCTTTTGATTATTTTAATAGTTGTTTTTTTTTTCCCCAGAGAAGCTTTGCAGCTTGTTTCCAATTTATATGCTTTAGAAAGGCATGGAATACATATTACATAAACATACTCAGCTTTTTTTCATCTTTTTTTCTTGTAGTACTACATTTTAAAGTCTTTTCCTTGCTTCTCTAAGTTAAAAGAAACTGGAGGACAGTTTAAACTGCCTAGTAGTTGTCTATATTTTCATTTCACATATTATATGCCACATTATTAACTGTAGTACTTGCCAGCAGACAAGTATGATCTTAAAGAAAGCACCACAGGAACTGGAATTACTTTTCATCCATACTGACAGTTCTTAGAAAGCAGTCAGGTCCTACAGCAGTAATTGAGTATGTCGTATTGAGAAGTCACGTTCAGTGAATTTTTGGGCAGGGTTAGAATTTTGCACTGCTCTTGCTTTTCACAGTCTTCAATGTATAGCAGTTGCATATTGTTCTTAAAACTGCTTTTTACAAATATCAATGAATAAAAAATTAATTTCCCTACACAAAATCTAATAAATAAAATTAAAAACTCATTCTAGCTTGTTCTCTGCAAAATTTCACTTCAAAGTACAGCCACTACATGATAAACAATGTTTTCTTGGATCAACAAGTTTTATCTCCTACAATCGTAAATACGATTCCCATGAGCAGCAGAGAATGCAACAACAAAATAACTACAGCAAGAATACACAGCCACTAGACTTGGCCTTCATCTGAACTAGTCCCTTTCCCAGATTACACTGAGGTGTCAGGTACATGATACTTTCCATATTCCTGAATGTCTTCTAGAATTTTTTGCCTTTCTTCCAATCCAAAATCAACTGCAGCATACTGGCAAGCCTAAAGGAGCTGCACTCAGTGTGGGACTTCACTGCTCACCAAGAGCTCAAAAAAAATAAAAATCCAGTCATTAATACAAGATGATGTAAATCAGGAAAAAAAAAATCCAAGCCATATAAAGTCTGCTAAATCCATCAACTTTCACAGAATTTGGTTCAGATTTCTAACATTCCATTTCAATGTCCAATGATATATTTTTTGCCACAGCAGTGA
The DNA here is from genome assembly GCA_033628505.1 of Tringa tobata. Taxonomy (NCBI): domain Eukaryota; kingdom Metazoa; phylum Chordata; class Aves; order Charadriiformes; family Scolopacidae; genus Tringa; species Tringa tobata. The sequence goes on from JAHREE010000147.1 coordinate 163,544, forward strand.
GAAAGACTAATTCTAAAAGCATTTAACCACATTAAAGGAAACCTTAATCCAACTTTCGATTATCATGAATTTGTATTTTGCCTCAGAAATCTTTTACCTGTTGTGTGCATTCATTAGAATGAAATACATCTTTGCTCTACCACATAATTGCCACCTTCTCACATATTTACAAACAACACAGTTTAAAAAAAGGTCACTCCACTTGTACTTTCACAAAGCTATAACTTGGTACCAAATAAAGAGACCGTGGCCATGTACATGTCTGAATGTGCACCCCATATCTCTATGCAATGACCTCAGTAATGAAAGGAGGGCCACCAAACAGCTTGGTACACAAGACAAAGGGATTGGGTGAGCTCTGATGCTGTCAATTAGGTGGTGGAAAACAGCAACTGCTACTCAAGCTCCTGAAGAATAACCAAATCCAGCCGCATTAAACACGGCATGTCAGGATGGAGGGAAGTCATTGTGTTTTCTAGTGTTTTCAACATCCTTGTAAGCATACTGCCTCAGTGGACAGCATGTCCTCTATTACTTTATACTATATTTGACTGCAGTTACACTCACAAGTTCATTAGAGAGAAGTTCAAAGGGAAATGCCACAGATTCTATCCAGGCAGCACTGCATCTTTGTCCTTGCACATTCTGGAGATGTAACAGAAAATAGCATATAACGGATAAGACACAGAGACTTTTTTTTAAGATGCATCTTTACTTCCTGGAACAGTCCCCACTGCATAAGCAGTATTTTAATACTGACCACCACCTAAGCATTGTCAGCACAAGGAATTACTCTTCCCTCTTTCCAGAATAAAACAGCATGTCATTAACTAAACAACTACATTTCCAAATAAACCAGTAAAACTATTCAGAACACAGGTTCAAGTGAGATTTTTCTGCAGTCAATAAAGCCTAGAGCAGACAGCAAGCTCACTTTTGCTAAGGGACGACTGTAAGAAACAAGGGCAAAATCCCCATAAGATGGAGGTCACTAGCTTTGCTCAGCCCAGCCACGTACAAAACTGAACACAAGGGATAAGGCCTTGTACTTCAAAAATCTTCTACTAACACTTAAGAGAGAGATTGAAATTGAATGCACTAATTCATAGTTAATAAGACCAAACAGTTCATACTATTAAAAACTTCTCAGTCACATAACCTTTGAATTCTTCCCTGCTGAGTATCAGCTTTGCTCTTAGAAGTTACCTCAAAAGTTTCAGGAAAGTTCTATGAAAATTTTAAGCACCTGAAATGACAACTTTAAAAAAAAGAATCAACAGAGCTCTACAATACTGTCAATCCCAAACATTTAAAACACATGAATAACCTTAAATAGTGCTTTTATTTTGTACTTCTTGGCCTGCCCTGACTTCCTCTTAGTTATGTACTTTTACTGCCGCCACCACCACACCATAGGCTTTGGCCTATGCCACAGGCACTCTTACAGCTCCCCTTCATGTTGCAATTATTCTCTTTCCACATCTAAACCATTTTTCCCTCCCTGTAAACGTGCGTGTTTCCCATCTAACCTGTGGTCTATGGTGAATTCCATCTGTTCTCCTGAGTGAGGAGTAAATTCCATGGGGTCTGTTCCCTCCTTTTCTTGCATGGCAGCTTTGCAGAGCATTCTTTCTTCTGAGGCAACTCTCCCACAAGAGGAAGAAGCTAAAAGGCCCTTATTAGAAGTTGAACAGTTTGAAAAAGATTGCCACCGAAGTAATTTCTGAACTATGGGTGGGAGCCATTGAATACTTCCTAACAGGAACCAGCCTGTGGAGAGGAGGCCATACTGGAATATGCACTCCTGACAGGAACCACTCTGCAGAGTCCACACTTGAATACGTGCTCCTGACAAGAGCCGCTCTGTGGCGAGAAGCCCACACCGGGGCACACACTCCTGACAGGAATTTCAGCCCATGGAGAGGTGACCACGCTGGATACGTGCTCCTGACAGAAATCATGCTCTGTGGAGAAGAGTCCATGCCGGAATATGCACTCCTGACAGAAATCATGGCCTGTGCAGAAGAGCCCATGCCGGAATACGCACTCCTGACAGAAATCATGGTCTGTGGAAAAGAGTCCAGGCCGGAATATGCACTCCTGACAGAAATCACGGCGTGTGGAGAAGAGCCCATGCCGGAATATGCACTCCTGACAGAAATCATGGCCTGTGGAGAGAAGCCCATGCTGGAATATGCACTCCTCACAGGAACCACGGCACACAGAGGAGCCCAGGCCAGAGCAAGGGAGATGCGTGAGGAGGAAGGGGCAGAGAAGAGCTAGTATGCCCTGACTGGACCCCCATGGCCCCAGAAGGGAAGGGGAAGGCCAAGGAGTCAGGAGAAGGGGAGGAGTGAAGCTGAGCCTGGCAGAAAGGAGTAGGGAACATACACCCAAGACATTTTTTGAAACGCTTTCTTTTATTTATATATTGCAAACACATAGGTACCTCATGTGCTTTAATGTTATTCACCCCAGTTTTGTGATAGTAAGGCTGTAATTCATAGGCATACTTCTTAATTTCTCATATCCTTGCCCAAAATAGCCAGTTCTAACAAAAAAAAACCAACAAAAAAAACCACAACCCAAACAACAAAACATCCCAACAAAGAAAAATCAGGGTGCTGAGCATGTGGCTATTCAGACAACAGCAACTCTTATTTAAGCAATTATTGTCTTCAGCTGCTACTTCTTCCACACATTTCCTTTCAGGAGTTACTGTCACTTCACATCTTCCAGTTTTACTGTTCATATGACTGCTGAAGTTAGCTTCCATCACATTACTAGACTTAAGATAAACTTACTAGGAGTATTAAGATCATTTTGATGGGAGTACATTAATAGATGGCTACACAAAGCTGTGAGGGTAAGCCGGGGTCCCCAGGGGCGCTCACTTTTCCTCCACCCAGCTGTGCCCCAGCCCGGCTCACGCCGGCCCGACGGGAAGGCACAGGTCTCATCCCGGCCAGCACAGCCGGAAGAGCCCTCGGCAACATACCGGCTTTGCAAAGCGAAAGGAAAACCGGTGAGAATGCGGAGCGGCCTTTGTTGGAGCCGGCACCCCCTGCAAGCCCACCCCTGCCCTCACCCCGCGGCATGGCCCGGCACAGGTGTCACAGAGTACCGCCCAGCGCACGCGCCGGCCCCTCCCACCGCGGGGTGCAGCCGCAGGGCAGTCCCGCCGGCCTGGGCTGCCCCCGCGGGACCGGTAGGGGAGGCCGGCCCTGGTA
>JAHREE010000147.1:167110-221394 GCA_033628505.1 Tringa tobata
GTGTGAGGAACCGTTAACCTAAGACAAAGAACAAATTTCAGTAAGCGTGAATTCGGCCTTTTGCCATGCCGTCCTTGTAAGGCCGTGCCCCTCCCCTCCCCCAAATATATAATAATGAAATGTGTGATTTTCTTCTGAGATTTCACTGCGACTTGGGGAGGGATGGATGGGTTTACATCGCGTTTCGGACAGCAGTGCATCTGCACCTACTGAGTTGGCTGCCACCCGATTACGTTGAAATGTTTTCCTGGTGCTCTAGGTGCCTCCTTGCAGTTGTTAAGTTCCACCTTTTCTGTTGGTTGGTTTGGGGGATTTTTTTCCTTACAATCTCTGGGATTTTGCTAGGATGTGGATTTTGCCTTGTGCCACATTCTGGAAGTCAACATCATCAACAATCTTAGCATGTCTGTGTTTGCTCTCTTGCTTCTGATTGGATTTGATCAGATAGCATCAGCTTATTGCTGTTTTGGGAGGGTCAAGAGCACAAAAAACCCTTGGTGGAGAACACCTACACCAGCAAATCTGCAAGAGCCTTCCCACAGCAAAAGCTTCATTGGGCCTTAGGAAGGGATTCTTACGAACTTAATACCTCATCTTCAAGGCATCTTTCATCTTAAAGTACTGAGAAAACAGAATGTTATCATCATATGGTTATCTCCCTTGTCAAACATACAAAATTAATTTAACAGCAAACGCTGAAAAGGAATTGCTGAACAACTGAAACAATCTACAAGCTGTGATACTAAATGGGTCTGGTGAAAGTTGTTCATAAGCTTACTATGCAAGTTGAACACTTGAATAAAAATGGTAAGCTGTATAAGAAAGTAGCATAAATATGATTTCCATAGGGAATGTCTCAATGTTGATTATGCATTGTTCCTAATAGTTTTCCATTGATGTACAAAATAATTTTCACGTTTAATTGGCCACAACACGATTTAATCTTTTGAACTTAATTAGTGTTGCCATTTTCAACATTAGCATTGTAGAAGTTGCATTTGAATTGGGGGGTTGGTGCTAGAGACATGCATGCTTTCTTCTGTTACATGTTTTGCTATTGTTTGTAGTATTTTGTATGATTGCTTTGCAAGGACCAACAGAAGGTTTTCAATAAAACATCCAATGGGCCAACATTCAGGAATGCCTTCTTGTTACCTAAACCTGAGTCAGAATCTGAAGTCTGGCTCCATAATGAGCAAGTCACAATTAAAAACCGAATGCATGAATTTAAAAGCTTAATTGTTTCCTCAGAGAAACACAGCCCTAATAGTGATCATTAAAAATATATTGGAAGTGGTTTTTCCTTGTTTCTTGCTTTTTCTGTTTGCTTTATCTTTTTTATTATTTTTTTAACCCCTAAAGGCTGTAAAGTTGAAGGTACAGACACTAACAATAGGATAAAGCAATTCTGCAGTATTTCTTCTTCAGTGATAATATTATCACATTATAATAAAAAAGAAATAGTTTATATAATGGGAAATACATTTTAGATGTGACAGTTTATTTCCCTGTAAGAATATGTAAGAACATGGCAGTTTGATGGAATGACTCAATAAAAATTTGCTCAAAAAAGTGTTCTTATGTTGCTGTTTCCTTGTGCAGTACAGAGTGTGGCAGCAGTTTAACTGTAAGGGTTCTCCTTCCTTGTGTTGGGGAAAGCATCTTAGAGATCTGTGAACTCCTCAAACTGCATCAGCAGTTGACACTCAAATTAGTTCTTTCTAATTTATTAAATCAACATCTCTTATTTGCTTAAATAATAGAGTAAAAATAGTATATTAGAGGCTTTTTAAAGTAAAAGAATAACTATGTTTCTCAGCTTTTTGAACAGCACGGTTCCAGTATGCATGTACTGTACCCATGTATGTGTATATGTGCACATGCATCCCTGGCATATTTTCTTATTTGTCAGATATGTCAAACAGTATTGTAAATTATCAGTTATTAAAAAGTCATACCAGAGCTTTCTTTAATAATAAGAAAAAACGTAACTTTTGTGCCTGATGGAAGTTGCTGGCATCTTTTCAAACAGGTTCTCTAATGATCTTCTTTCACCATGGCAACCAATGTGGAGGTGCTGGCTCAGCAGGTAGTGGAGACTCAGCAGGTGGCTGAGGTGAGTGACAGATGATATCACAACAGTTGGTATATGAGCTTTTGAAATGAAAAACATATTAGGGAATATTTGCTGTTTACAGTTAAGCATAAATGGAACAGAAAGTCATGATAGATGAGTATGGCTTTACACTTGAGGACAAACAAGAAACCAGTGCAACCAGTATGTGGTTTTCGTCATTCTGGTGGCCCCCATATTAGGAATGCAAGTAGGAAATTCAACATGAACTACAGAGAAACTTGGGTGTGTTACGGATTGTTTTAAAAATTAATACAACTAAATTTCTGGTCATTTGATCATTAGGTTGTCCATTTTGGACATGAAAGGTTTCTGATCATCTATTGAGTTGTCATCTAAATCCAGAACAGTGAAGTTAACCTATTTTACTTATGTACTATATTGAATTTACAGTAGGGTGATTAATTAAATGAGGCTTTATATCTTCTGCCTAAACGTACATGAAATTGAGCACAAAATCTACTTAAAGAGATATTAAGTTATGTTTTCATAGATATTCACTGAAGCTTGGATGCTCAACAGCTAAAATGTCTAAATCAACTCATAAGCACTGAAACTGCATGTGGTCATGGCCATAGAAAATAACCTATTTGTCTCCTTCAGTATGCAAACTGCAGTCAAAAAATAAACTAGAATTTTTGTCTGTTTAAAATTTTGTGGTTTACTATCCTTCAAATTTCCTATGTTTTATCATATGATTCCATAATTAAGCAATTTCATAAATAACAAAAGGCAAGTGGGCTAAGAGACCTCTGTAGACAAGGCCACTTTTCAGACATTAGTTGGGGATGTTTTTTGACTTATTTAATTAAGATTACATCTGGATACTAAATAGCTTAAGAAGAAGCTCTATCTGTACAAAGGAAATGTGTCATTCTGAGTCCAGAAATGGATTTGAGATTCCCTACTAAGAACAATTTTTTTCTAAAAAATTGTGGTACTTTTTAAATAGTGTGGAAAATGACCTGCTGAGTATCCTGGAAATAACATCTAAGAAGTAGTTTCAAAAAACTCTAAAATTTCACACTGAAAACCAATAAGCAAGTTTTCATTATAGTTTGCTATACTGGGTATCAGTTTGCCAAGCTGTGCTTTTTAAAACACTTCCAAACAAACTTGGCAATAAAAACCTGTAATGGAAATACTGGCAAACCTTATACTATTTTGGTAGAACTTGAGTGCTATAATCACATCTGAGGCACATAAAATAAGTGACATTTGTAATTCCTCGTGCAGGAAATGCACCGTGGTAACATAGTGTGATGGTTGTATCTTGCCACTGGAGAGATCGCTCCATCTCAAGAGTGTATGAAGCTCTGTGATTTCTTCCTGGCCGGTGGGTAAATAGAGGGCTTCATCTCTTTTTATAGTATTCAACTCCTCCTTAAATTATATGCCTGTCCACTGCATAACACCATGAAAACTTTGTTCATGGAAAAACAGTTATAAGCAGCATTACCTCATTAAGAATTAATGAATGCTATGACCGTGTTAATGTTAAACCATTTCTTTATGAACGGCTGGCTGCCTACTATTTGTGTGTTCAGTCAGATAGAGGTTTTAATACAGGTAAATACTTTACTGGTTTGCTTGAAGTATGCTAAAATTCTATAGTTATACTCACTGTTTCCCAGACAAAATGTAGCATAAAAGTTGGTACTGGCCTTAAAAAATGAGAGGCTTTTTCAGAATATCATCTTTTTCATCAATGAAAATTAAATGGAAGGAAAGAAAAAGTCATTAATCATGCACTGGATTTTAAGTTATGAATGATCATAGAATCATCAAATGGTTTGGGTTGGAAGTGCAATCCAATCTGGCCTTGAACCCCTGCAGGGATGGGGCAGCCACAGCTTCTCTGGGCAACCTGGGCCAGGCTCTCACCACCCTCACACCAAAGAAGTTCTTTTCCCAGATCTCATCTCAATCTCCCCTTTTTCAGTGTCAAACCCTTTCCCCTCGTCCTATGGCTCACACCCCTGATCCAGAGTCCCTCCCCAGCTTTCCTGGAGTCCCTTTAGGGACTGGAAGAGGCTCCAAGGTCTCCCCGGAGCCTTCTCTTCTCCAGGCTGAACCCCAACAACTCTCTCAGCCCCCCCTCACAGCAGAGGGGCTCCAGCCCTCCCAGCATCTCCGTGGTGATGAGAGACAAGTTGCAAACAGGATAACTTAATGTACATATTGGCAGGTTTATCTCTATCTGCATCATTTTTTTCAACATAATTGCCACATATTGTATATTGAGAACTATGATGCCAAGTGCCATCCCAGACTGTCATGCAAGTAGGCCATATGTTGTTTTTCTTTCTTGAGCAATAGTTCATCAGGTTTGTTTTCCATGAAAGTGAACATATAACAGAAGTTACTGAGTGCACTCCAGTATTGCTTGTATTTTTGTACTTATTCTATTTTTAGGACTTTGTAAAATTGTCCTTGTAATAGTTTGAAATGGTTTCACTGCTGTTGCTTGCTTCTGCTTTCTAGCAGTGTTGCTTGTTGCATTTTTCCAACTGTATTTCTGAGCAGATTGGGTGACAGAGTTCCATTTTTTGTGTCTGCAGTTGCCTTTACTTACAGTTCATGAGATTGGAGAGCAGAGAGCAGCCAGGGGATTCGGAGGGAGTTCCTCCTCGTCATCCTGAGTAGCTTTTGACAATTCCTCGTCATCCTGAGTAGCTTTTGAAAGGCAAAAAAAATACTTTAGCTTTAACACAAAAATAATTAATGCTGCTTACTGTCACTGTGCAATTTATCAGTGGCTCAGTTTCAGTCCCAGCGCCAGCTTAGATTTGATTTGTATATTGTTTAATAAAAATGTGTTTGGATATGAAGTGGAGACGTGTTCCCTGGTGCAGTGTCTTAAATGGCTGTCACAGTGGGGAGGGGTAGGGGCTATTTCCTCTTTCAACATCAGCTCTGATGTGACCAGGAAGAACTTTTAGTAGTTGCTAAAACTGTCTCCTTCCAGCTCCGTGACAGCCACAAATTGTTCCCTGTGCATCCTTCTCTGGCAGAGGTGAGAGAGGAAGAGAGTCACAGGAGGTAACTCCATCGAACCCTGTGCTTACTGGGATCTCATTTACACCACCTGCGTTGCTGGAGAATTTCAGTTGCTTTCTGTTCCCTCAGTGCTCTGATAAGAACTTTCTGAAAGTATGTTTTGCCATGGGACTGAAAAACTACTGGATATGAAGAAATCTTACCTATATCAAAGGAAAAAAAAAATTAAATGTCTAGCGAAACTTAGCTTCAAGCCACCAAGTTTACATAGAAATGTTTATATTTTATATGTACCTATATATTGGAAATTTAATATATGATTGCAATTAAAATGTAGCATTAAAGTGAACTACTTCATGGAAAAAAAAATTTGGAAAAATAAGTATAAATATACGTTTTTATAGAATCATAGAATCTTCTAGGTTGGAAGGGACCTTAAAGATCATCTAGTCCAACCATCAACCTAACTCTGACAAAAAAAAAAAAAGAGAGAGAAGCAATAAAAATCACTAAACCATATTTCTAAGGTCCACGTCAAATCATCTTTTGAACACCTCCAGGGATGGTGCCTCAGCCACTTCCCTGGGCAGCCTATTTCAATGCTTGACAAAATGGTGTATAAATAAAGCAGAAGAAGCCAAACTTAAGTGAATTTAAGAGGCCCTCTGTAATATTAAACACAATATATACACTCTTGTAAGCATTGTTCTGTGAGAACGTCACTTGAAATATTAGAAACTCTAATGTTATAAAGTAGTAATTCTGCTTTGCTATGGATGTTTATTACAGTAACATAGTTGATGTCCTATAAAAGTAAGAGTCAGAGCCTCTGCAGCTGTAGTATTTCTGTAGCATATAGTTCTTGAGAAAGTTCCATCAAAAAAACCCAACATCTGGCCCTAAAAATCAAACAGTACTCTTAGTTAAAGATGCATTTGGTATATTTTCTATTTCTTGCTCAAGTCTTGAGATTTTATGGGTGATTTAGGCAGTTGTGACAAAGCTGTTAAGTACCTTAGTAGTTACTAATGGAGTACTAAGTACTACTAATGCAGTACTAGCTATAATAGTATGCTGTAATTGATGGGTTTTGTATTTTATTTCAAACTTTGTTTACTTTGCTAGCCTGTCTTTTGATTCAGAAAACAAGCAACTATTAGTCTTTTTTTCTTACTGTGCATTTTGTTACTTCTGCTTAACTGTTACAAGGATTCCGCCTTCTCTTTGCAATACAGCTATTCCAGACTCTAGAGTAGGGACATTATCCGTTATGTAGGGATAAAGTGTTACTGTAGTCACAATTTGGTTTTTGTCCCAGGAAAGATAGCTGCTAATCAGGTATCATAAACATCTTTCCTGAATGCATTGGAGTCTAAGCAAATAAAACCCTGAGTGACAAGATTATTAAGTGTGGTGTCAGGTAATAAGTGCAAGGAAAATCCAACTAAAATTTCATTGGGTTTTCTCACAGTTTGGGTGTAATACTTCCCCCACACTAGATCACAGTTAGTTGACCTTACATTTAGGTTGTGCCCATGCTGTAAATACACTCCTGTAGTAATTGTTCATAGATGTTATTTTTAGAGTGTTGTACAATAGAGAATTGTGTTTGCTATAAAGTAGAGAGCCTAATTTCAATAGTGAGCACATTTCTGTGCTAAGGTTAGGAGTCCTTGAAGTTAAAAGAAAATGCCAGTGCTGCTTAAAGACACCTGGGTCATGCGTTTGTTGCATAAAGCTTTGTAGTAAAAGTCCAGTGCATCCAAATTTACTGTTGTAAAACGTGCCAAGTACACAGTCATTTTTCCCAAAACTTCACGTACTGTAATTTGAACAATTTTCACTTTCCAAGAATTTAAAAATATTTTCTGTTTTCATCCATTTGCCAGCCTTCATATGAATGTTTTATTACTGATTTTGAATTAATTAAACACATGTGTGTCATGAGCTTACTGTATGAATTCTTAAGTGTATTAAGACTGATTGTGCTACTTCATATTTGAGGGCCCCAGACTAGTTTAGAAAGGCCTGTGTTCCTTTAAATACATCAGCTTAATGAACTTTAAGCTAAAGATGCTCCATGGGGACTGTGGTGGATTTTCCTTCTAATTTTGCTGGTTTGAAAATAATTCATGATACAGGCAAAGTCTTCTCTCTGCTTTCACTTTGCTGTTTTACGGTTCACGGAGAGTGAGCAGGTGGAGGGGCTTAAGAACAGGGAGAGGGGGAAGCCTGGTAACCTGGGACTGTCTTCCCCACATGAAATTAATCTTACTATTAGAGAAACTCCTTCAGCAACTGGCAAAACAGCAGGAACACGTCGATTCTGCTTCCTTGGTTACAGGGAATGATAGTGCACTTGACCTTCAGAGGAAGAGGGTCACAGAGAGGGCATTTTAAAACAATACTGGCTGCCTTCTGTGATTGGAATCCTCAGTAATGGAGACTGGATGAAAATACCTGTGATCTGACTAAAAAGTGATCTCGGCATTTCTCCTGGACTGTTTTGCCCTCAGAGGTTTGCTGAGGGAAAAATGTAAATAAGGCTGCAGGAAGAATTTGACACTGTAAGTACTGGAGTCTGTACAGTGTACAGCTAGGGAGCACCAGGAAGAAAACAGTACTAAGTCTATAAAAGCAGGTTATTGTTCGTTCCCCTGTCTATTAAAATAAGTCTATTTGATGTGGTTTTGTGTAGGGAAATTAGGGGGGTTTGAGCTATATTTTACATCATAGGTATTATTTTATGACTATGTCTCAGTCACAGTGTTAGTGGTTATTTTAAATGCTTGTTTGTTAAGCCTCTGTAAAATGTAGTGCACTGAAGTTTTCTATGATATATGGCCTACTTTGTCTCTTTCCTCATCTTTTGAAGGTGAAATCTCATTGAGACTCTTTCCAGTCTTAAAGAAGTCAAAGTGTGTTTAATTTTTAAAAAATCTATTTTAGAATTGGAGAAACGTACCATCATTGGCTTCAGGGGAGTTGGGTTTTGCATGTACAGCTTCCAAAGGAGTTGCTTTAAACATGAGGCAGGTTTTATGATGTCATGTTTCTTCTGAACAACAGATTAGAATAGTCAATGTTATGCTTAATCCTGCAAGTAAACCTAATATAATGCTAAATGGTACTGTCTTCCTGATATGGGTTCTTACAAGCCATTTGTTTGCAGAATACTTTGGCTCAATTTATTTGGAGGTTTAATTAACAATAGCTTAATTTTTCCTGTAGTACTTACATAAGCTGCCTGAAGTTAACCTTTTAAATCTCTGATAAAACTTTTTTAGTGTTGCATATTCTTGGATTACTATCTGTTTTTTTTCTTTTTTTTTTTTTTCTTTGTTTTTAAAAATATTTTTACTTAAAAAGTCAAATTTGGTGCAATTGACTGGGTAGGATCATAATAAAGCATCAATTATTTATCTGTTCTGATCCTTTGTAGACGTGTGACAATGCTCACAATTTAGAAATTTATCTGCCAAGAAAGTGACAGATTTTTTTTTTTTTTTGTTATGTTTGTAAATTCTGTATTTCAAAAGATACATTCCCTTTTTGCATTTGATTTATTTAAAACAGTTTTTGTTTTGCTGGCAACCAATGGCATGTGTATTGATTATAGAAAATAAACTTGAGATTTTTAGTAGCAGTCAGAAATTCTTACTCCACAGTTTTTCCACTGAGTATTAAGTAGGCAAGCCTGAAAAGAAGGTAAAATTTTGCATTTTGCGAACCTACATTCTCCTGAGTATGTATGCGTGTTAGTAAGAGTATAAAAATAAATATGTGCACATATTTATTTATATGTTTCTTGGTATTAGACAAATTTCTCTTCATCAGTGCACCATATCTTCTCAGCCTTGAGAAGACTAAAATACTGTCTGTTTTTAGTTAATAAGTATATGTTCTTGAATATTTAAACATGAAAATGACATCAGCATATAATGGCAGCTGGTCTCAAACTTAGCCAGCTTCATAGAGAGCTCACTGTTAGACTTAACATTGAGCCACATCATGGACTTGTAACTTGTAAAATGCACCAAGAAAGCAGAGCTTTTGTAGTAAGTACAGCACAAATAAGTATATGTAACTTTCTTAAGTTACTCTATAAAAGTAGCAGAATGATTTAGCTTTCCCTCTATTGAAAACAAACAAACAAAAAGAGGATAATTTCTATGTACCTTGTTTTGGTTTTGTTCAGTTAAGCTGAATTTTTCATGTGGTCAGGTTTCAAAGTAAGAATAGCAAAAATGCACATACCAATAGTGAAAAAAATACATGTAGACATCCACATCTGCACATACCTCTCCGTGTTAAAGATTGGTGTAATAGCTTCGGCTCATGTTTGTATCTGAAAAAAACTCCAGTAATACTAAATAAGGTCCTTATTATAAGCATCTGAATATCCTAAGCTTAATACAAAAGGGATTGGATGGCTGTTGGGAGTGGCAAGCAGTACCTTTCTACCAGCCAGCTGACTGTAAGGACTAGAATAAAAGTGCTTCATTTATACTACATTAACAATTATTAAGAAGGAACAATTAGTACTAACAGTTGCATCAATGAATCTGAGGATTAACAAGCCCCAAGTCCAGATATGCACAACTGTAGAATTATGTGTGTAAATGTACATTGCCAGTGCCATATCCCTTCTGTAAATGGAAGATAAAGGCCATCAAGCCAATGTTATCTTGCATGTTTAATTTAACATTTAACAGTTTTGCTCTGAAAATAGTTATTCAAGGGGTGTTTTTTAAGCTTTTTCTAGGTATCAGAGCTGGATTTGCATTATAGTTTGGTGCTCTAGAAAGATAAGGAATAGAACAAGAAACAATAGTATTCTGCTGTAGTCCCAAATATAATCTTGGTTGTGCTAGAATCCTCACTAGAATAAAAAAAAATTAACCACATACACCTAGATACATGCTTAATATATTGATGATCTATTGGAGCACAGATTCCAGGAAAAATCTGCACCACTCTGAAGCAGAAAAACAGAAATTGGGGGACAATAAAAAGGGGGAGAGGATATGAGCACACTGAACAACTGGAATTCTAATTTATTCTACTGTCTCTAACACAGATATCCAGCCATCTTGACTTTAACTTTTTGCCTTAAAAATACTGGACAGTCAAAATTGTTCTTACTTGTTAGAGAAAACAGTTTCATTTTTCAAGTGAATTCTATAGATACCACACTTTCAGAATGCTTCATAGATGAAATAAGGTCAGAGCCATGAAAGCTATAGGCCGGTTTGGTCAGTTGGGAGTTCTGTGCACTCTAACAGCAGATTCCATATATCTCTTGAGCCATTCCTGGGGTTGAGGACTTTTTTACTTAAGGGCATAGAGAAAGCTTTTCTAAATTTGGGCTACCTGAAATTTAAAAAAGTAGATCATAAAATACTTTAGAATTACTAAAAGGTGAAATATTTAACGTTCTACATTCTTGTCTATAGAGGGCATTTTGTTTTTACAGAAGCAAAAAAATAAGATAAATATATAATTGAAAGTTGGAGAAAGTATTTCTGCATTTCAGTAAGCTGAAGGATTGCATAGTAATTATCCATTGATTTATTTTTGGAGGGGTGAGGGAGGTTTGTGATTTTGGACATCTATCAGATTCAGTGTGTTCCCCCAAAAATCCAATATTCTGGTAATTCCTTGACAAAAAATCCAAGTTGGTTTAATGACTGTAACGTTTCCAATAAATTTAGATTTCATTGATAGGGCAGGCCATCTGATGTTTAATAAATATGTATTTTAAAAGTGTTTAGTACTATAACAGTAAATTAAAATTCTGTATGTTATTTACAGGTGCAGACTGTTCAGACCTCAGTATCTGAATCTCCAGTGATGACCAGCCCTTCCCAACGTATCCAGATAATTTCCACAGACTCCTCTGTAGCTTCACCACAACGCATTCAGGTAAAAATCCATTAAGTAAATAGCTATTACATCTGGTTTTTATCTCCTCCTCTCACTTAGGTTTATACAAAAGCATATTAGAGTCTAAGGGAGACTTCCTTGTGTTTTGTGGGAACAGATCACTTCTAGTGCAAACTAACGTTCTCTTCCTCCCTCAGCGTGTATGTGGGGATGACTAGTTAGTTGGCTGTATATAGTAATTGTATGGATGATGTAGTCATTGAGGAATATTGCAGAGGTTAAACTTAGTCTCAGTATACAAATCTCCTGAACTCTAGCCATAGCACATGGGCAGACGTTGTCAGCAGAACACCTACGATCATCTCCAAGGGCATTCTTCTCTCTCTCTGTGCGATGTTTTGAAGCCAGTGGGGGAGCAGCCCGTCTGGGGTGAAGTTAGCCTTTGGGAATGCTGCACGGTGGGTTGTTGTTACTGATTGATAATATGAAGATACCATTCATGTATCAGGACGTATGCCAGTGACTGATGATGTAATTATTAAGTATGAATGTTACTAGAGCATTGCAGTACTGCGATAGCGAGCATTTGCCCTCCGTGCGTTGTTGTGTGCCAGTGCAATCCTCCTGAGTGCTTCTGCCGCAGGTGGTGCTGCAGAGGATCTCCTGCTTCAGGGCCTCTGGAACAGCCCTGGCAACTCAGCCTCCATCACAGGATGGGCTCTTCTGGGGGTATGTCTTGATCAGGGTGGGTGGGTAGGTACTCTCCCCATGAATAGCCCTGAAAGCACTTTTTAAATGGTTTTGACGTTGTCGTTATACTTTCTATACACGATACAATTTTTTCTGTAATGTTATCGCAGCATGTATAATGGCATACATTACTAGTTTTTCTAATGAACCTAAATATCATTCACTTCTTATCCAGCCTAATTTTTTTGTCTTACTTATTAGTGCTTATATCTGATCCATGAAAAATTAAAAAGCATCTATGATTTTTCTTTATAGACAACACCAAGGAGATGTTTTTCAGTTATCAACAACATTTAGCTATGTATTTTATCTAAGATGTTATTCCTTAAAGTTATCAACAAAAGGTGGAATCAGGCAGCCTTATTGTTTCACATGTTGATTCCCAAGATTCTGTTACGATGGAAGGTTTCTATTTTTAATACAGTTGTCTGATAACCGACTCTGTTTTGTCTGGTAACTGTATCAATATGTATCAATACTTCATTGCAGAGCATACCCTGCATATATACGTGTCATTCATCAGCTGCAGTCCTTTACATTCATTTTGTTCTTGTTCTGTCTATGTCCAACTCCTTTTGAACAGTTTAATGTGATTACAAGATCTCCCCATATCTTTTTGTTGTTAACAATATCAGACTCGCACTTTTCACAACCCTGCCTAGTATTTTCCATCTATGCGGTAAGTATGTGGATACTGAATTTCACTGATTTTTAGAGTTGGAAGGGACCATAGAGATCATCTAGTCCAACTCTCCTGCCAAAGCAGGACCACCCAGAGCATGTCAGATCATGCTACTCAGGACGGCATCCAGGCGGGTCTTGAAAATCTCCAAAGAAGGGAACTCCACGACCTCTCTGGGCAGCCTGTTCCAGGGCTCCGTCACCCTCACTGTGAAAAAGTTCTTCCTCATATTCAAGTGGAACGTCTTATGTTCCAACTTGTGCCCGTTACCCCTTGTCCTCTCACTGGCAACTACTGAAAAGAGTCTGGTTCCCTCCTCCTTCAGTCCACCCTTGAGATACTTATAGGTATTAATAAGGTCTCCCCTCAGCCTTCTCTTCTCCAGACTAAAGAGTCCCAGCTCTCTCAGCCTCTCCTCATAAGGGAGATGCTCCAGTCCTCGAATCATCTTTGTGGCCCTACGCTGGACTCTTTCCAGTAGTTCCCTATCCCTCTTGAACTGGGGAGCCCAGAACTGGACACAGTATTCCAGTTGTGGCCTCACCAGCGCAGAGTAGAGGGAGAGAATGACCTCCCTCGACCTGCTGGCCACACTCTTCCCTATGCAGCCCAGGATTCCGTTGGCCTTCCTGGCTACAAGAGCACACTGTTTGCTCATTGTCATTTTATTGTCCACCAGGACCCCCAAATCCTTTTCTTCGGAGCTTGTCACCAGCAGGTCCATGCCTAACCTGTATTGATGCCTAACATTCTTCTTTCCCAGGTGCAGGACCCTACACTTATCCCTGTTGAACCTCATGAGGTTCTTCCTTGCCCAGCTCTCCAGCCTGTCCAGATCCCACTGGATGGCAGCACGGCCCTCTGGGGTGTCAGCCACCCCTCCCAGTTTGGTATCATCAGCAAACTTGCTGAGGGTACACTCTGTCCCCTCATCCAGGTCACTGATGAATATATTGAACAATACTGGACCAAGTATTGACCCCTGCGGGACATCACTAGTTACATATATATTATATACATATATATTTGGTTTGATGTTATTGTTTTGTAATTATGTAGGTAACTGCAATAACTTTGCACCAGTGTCATAAATGTACAAATAGCAAACTAATAAATAACAAGGACAGTTAGCAGAGAGTATCGTACAATTCTGAGACAGAATGAAAGGTTTTAAAACGTCAAGTATACTGTGGCTCACAAAATTCTTCAATGTGTTTTACAGATTGTGACAGATCAGCAAACAGGTCAAAAAATCCAAATAGTGACTGCAGTAGACTCGGCTGTGTCTCCGAAGCAACAGTTCATCTTAGCCAGTCCAGATGGAACTGGCACAGGAAAGGTGATATTGGCAGCACCTGAGACACCTAGTGCCAAACAGCTGATCTTTGCCACCACTGACAACATTGTGCCAGGCAGAATTCAGGTAAATATACTAATTGAGATAGACCATAGATTTTTGTTTTTCAGTTCTTGATTTTTAGATTATTTAAGTCTTTAATTGCTTTAAGACAAATGGCGGTTGTTTTCTAAAGATGTAATGACATGGATTTGACCACACTAATTGTAGGCTTTGTTATTCAATTATAAATCCTCCTGTCTCCACGTTCCTCATGTATTCCATTGGACTCATCACCCCTTGTTGTCTGTTTTCCTTAAAATTCTGAAGATGTAAGCAAATACTTAAGCTGGTGCTTGTGAGGATTGCCGGGAATTCAAATGGTCCATTCAAGATTCACAGATATAAAGCGATACAACTCATCTGAGCAAGCTCACATTTGCAGTGCAGCTTCAAGACATTGCAGTAAAAGCTTGTTGGAGCAGAAGCTGTCCTCTGTTGTAGTTGTTTGTGGATTTTAAGCATAATCGAGACCAATTTTGCAAACCAAATTATATAAACAATAATCTATCTCTAGTGAAATTTGAGGTTTCTTCCTAGCAGTCTTAAAAAAAAAAAAAAAAAGGAAAAAAGCCTGGTCCCAATTGCTGTTGTTACAGTAGAGAATATACTATAGACAGAAGTATCATTCTTAAATAAATATTTGAAAAATTTTATTAATAGTCGTCTTTATTTTTTTATGCTAAGTGAGTTATCTGATGTTACAGAGGGGTTGAGTTTTTTACTTTTTCTGTGTTAAGTGATATGTTCTAAACAGAAGCTTTGGAATCCGAGGCCTTCAGAAGCTAAACTGTTTCTATAGTGGATCTCAGTTTCAGGCTGTCCCCTCTGACCCGTGTATCCCTAATAGCTAGAGAAGGGATGGATAGGAACAGCATCTGAAATACAAACTTCTCTGGCTAAAATATAGCAGCTGCTTGAGAATAATTGCAAGAAGGGAAGAATACTGATGACTGCACCAGTGAGGAAACTTATTTGGACTTAAGCAAAGCTATAAGTTTTATTTGGAAATTGTTTTGGTATGACTGTTCAACAATCTCAGTATTGCCAGTAAAAACTCTTCTTAAGTTGCATTTTGTACTACTTAATTTCATTCCACGTCATACTTACACTTAAATTCAGCCACCTCTTCTCAGTTGATACACCAATCTTGTTCTGTAAACCTCCTTACTTTCACGTCAGAAGAAACTACTGGCTAATTACCTCTTTTTGTTCTGGAATTTTGTTTTAGATAGTGACAGACTCTGCTTCGGTGGAACGTTTGCTGGGAAAAGCTGATGTTCAGCGGCCCCAGGTAGTAGAATATTGTGTAGTCTGTGGCGATAAAGCATCAGGTAAGGAAGCATAGAAAGCAGTATTAAAGAAACTTGATTGAAAGGATGACTGGGATGAAGGGAAGAGTTTTCATGTATTTTAACTGATCTTAGCCATGCTCGTGGGCCAAGCAATTGAGTCTAAAATGGAAAAAGGTAACATTATATTTTGTATCTGTACACACAGAATAGTTAAACTCTGCTTGGAAGAGCATTAGTTTGTACTTAAACTGGGGTGCATGATGATTCGGCATGAAAGACGAAATAATGATTGAATAGCTCCTGGTAATGAAAGAGATTATTTGAAGCATTTAGTCTGGCTCCTCACAGCTGTGGGCAACCATGCAATAAACATGCCGCCTAGAAAAGTCTGCCTGCTCCAGGAAAGCACTTCTTAGTGCTCTCTAACAAACTTAAAGACTTCCTGGTAGATTTTGATCTTTTACTATCCCAGAAAAAGGCAAATAGAGATGAAGTCAGTGTTTCAGATCCGTGCAATAACAAGGAGTCTACAAGGTAAAATTTATACATTAGACAAGAAAGTGGACTGTGTTTTCATGCTACATAGAAGACTCTCTGTCTTGCTTTCTTTTAAGTGTTTATGTAATTAAATAACATAATTGATATGTATAGGAATTTTAAAATGTCATTTCAAATTTTGTTGTAAAATTACTTAGATTCTGAATTTACTTAAACTCTTAGCCTGTATGTTCTTGTGTAATCTGTAACAGTGGATAGACCTGCATTTGTACTTGCCTAGAATGGGAACTACCACTTCATAGGCCTCTCATTCAGAAATAGACTTGACCTTCCTCTCTTCTCTCCACTCTCCCACCAAAAAGCCCTGACAATAGGTAAACAAGAAACATCCTGTAAGACTTTAACCATGATTTCATGGTGCAAAATGATGGTAAGAATACAAAGTAAAATTAAAGGGTGACTTGTACAATGTTTTACGTGCATAAGACAAATATTTCTATGCTAAAATAAAGTACTTTCCATCTGATAACAATATATATATTTCCTAGGTCGTCACTATGGTGCCGTCAGTTGTGAGGGATGCAAAGGTTTCTTTAAAAGGAGTGTGAGAAAGAATTTGACGTACAGTTGTCGTAGCAACCAGGACTGTATCATCAATAAACACCATCGGAATCGCTGCCAGTTTTGTAGGCTTAAGAAATGTCTAGAGATGGGCATGAAAATGGAATGTGAGTGTTAAGTACCCAGTGTGAATACTGTGCCTACCAAATAATAAATATGTGGACTACCACTTTTTAGTGTGTTCTCTCTCTTTTGGTGTATGCTGCTTGAAAGAAATGGAACTTTTGGCAGCTAAAGCACCTACCTTACCTTCCTTCCTTCACCATTTCATGTCTGAGGTGCAGTAGTGATGTGTTTGGAACCATGTCTTGTACTATTGTAGTCTTTGAGGAGCCTACTTAGAATGTGTGTTACAAGTACAGTGTATGTTTATAATACAAAATATTTTAACATGGATGAATTTAATTTAATGTTCCGTGTTCAGAATCTGCTTTTCTTCTGATTTATTTCTGCTGCTTTTTTAACCAGTGATAGAAAGTAGTTTATGCCCCCTGTTTGTTTTTGGTTTTTTTCTCCTTAGACTTTTATATTGGTCATTTGTGAGCATTGTATAATGAGGCCTTATATAAACTGTCATATTTTATACAATATATTTTCATGTTTGTACACAGTGCTTCATACAATTCCACTACTAGCATCCAAACACCTTCTTCAGTGTATTTTGTTTCCAATGTGTAGCACCTTTGCTTCTAAGTCTAGCACTTCGTGAAGCCTATTATCTGGTTGTAATAAATTTACGGAGAATTTAAGATGAAGCAAGAAATACTTTTCTTTTTCCACTCTGATCTAGGCAGGATAAGTTCCAACCACTGAGTTCAAGGAAGGCAGATCTTTAAGCTGTAAATAGGAAGATCTCTGGAACTCCAGACCTGTCGTGATGATTGTTGTGCTTTGCACACACTGTGCTGAGTACAGAGGGAGATGAGTACAAGAGAAACCGCTGAATTTCCAGAAGCTAAAACTTTCTTATTCCAGTATGAGTGGGGTATATGCTCACTGACTATATTGGGCATTGGGTCAGGTTCTGATTAATGTTTATGTATCCGTCAAGCCAACAAAAGGGATCTACCTACTTTTAAGCCCCTAAATTTTGCTGGCAGTAACAATATTGGCAAAAATAAAATCAGGAACTAAATAACTCTTGTTGGTTAGACAGAGAGAGGCATATCGATGTATTTTACTGTTATATTCAGAAGGGCTATAGGGGAGGGCTGAATTTTTTGTTTGCTTGGTAATAATGTTAATTTTCTCAAGCAGTTCTCAAACTGTTTTATGATCAACTGGTACAATGAATAGCACAGAAATACTGTCTCCATTTCTATTATGCCTTACATTTGCAAAGCATTGTGAGCATTAATATGAGTGCCACACTTTAAAAAAAAAATTATTATCCTCATAGTCTTATTCATTGTATTGTCCTCATTTTTAGGTGAAAAATCAATGCAGTCAAATGTTACGCCAAGCTATAGAGGAGCTTGTAAAGTTTAGTGTAAATTTTAGTTTAATTTTTTATTATAAAAATGCACTTTTCACTTCCTTTAAAATTAAAGTTACTGTTTCTTAGTGTTCTTATTAAAAGATTTACCATGCTTGTTTGGCATATTGGAGACTGAGCTTATTTTCTTCCAGTTATCAAGTAGAAATATTTTAAATTCTGAAAAGGTCAGTTTTGGAACACTGTTCCCTAAGTGGTTGGAATGAATGGATGTCAGTGAATTGCCTATCATATGGAGACTCATCCCGCTGGGAATTAACATGTGTCTCTCACATAACTTGCCTGTCTTGAGTTTTTTTGGGTTCGTTCTGGGTTTGCATTATTTTGAATGTATGACTGCAACCAACACTTAGGTATAGCTTTACCTCTAAAAAAAGGCAAACAAACCACAAACAAAACCAAAAAACACTAAACAAACAAAAAAGATCCCCAATTTGAAAACACATTATGTAGGATGTTTATCTCATTAAATATCAGTGAAGTAGCAAGCCTTGATTCCAGTTCAGCAAAACTTAAAAGATAAATCTGTGACTTTCTTATTTAAAATAATCACAGATATAGTAAAATTGGAGCCTGTGTTTCTTCAGTCTTCGTAGTAAATTTTGAGTTCTGCACTGAGCTGATATACGATCGTACCTGTGCAAACTGAAGTCCTACTACTGTGAGAACTTAACTTTTTGTATTTTTCAGTTGTATTATTTCCTTTCAAATCTGCGTGTTTCTTTCTTTATGCAGCGGTTCAAAGTGAAAGAAAGCCTTTTGATGTACAACGTGAAAAACCAACCAACTGTGCAGCTTCCACTGAAAAAATCTATATCAGAAAAGACCTACGAAGCCCTCTAATAGCAACTCCAACATTTGTGGCAGATAAAGATGGGACACGGTGAGTACCTCAGTTCAACAGGTCTTGTTTAAGGTTATTTGAGCCTATCTGCAGGCACACCTATGCTGTTTTTTTCCCCTCCGCTCTAAAGAATTGGACAGATGTTGTGGTTTGAGGCCAGACTGGCCAGTGAGACGAAATGACAATTCACAAATCATCTGTTTCCATTTTCAAGACCCACCTAGATTTCTGCTCATGAAAGGTTTTATGTCTGAGTACAGCTGAGTGGTTTCCAGTTCAGAGCTGGCTCTTGTCCAGCCAGGCAAAGCAGAGTCAGGGCAAATATGATATTCAAGCAAAAGGCACGTAGGCTTATGCTCTGATGCATTCAGGTTAGCACTTCTCTGAAATCTAATTTGCAAATGGCAGACTTGGTCTTCCTTCTCCTGAAGGCAGCAGTAAAAGAGACTGCAGTGCGTGCTCATTCAGATCCCAACAGTAGCAAAACAACAGCAACTTCCTTTTACTAAATGGAAGATATTCTGAGATGCTTCCCATGCTATCAGTTGTCTCCGTAGGCAGTGGCTGTGAAAATGCTTATCATAATAAATAGAGGCAAGATTTGTCTTTTTCCAAATAGAATAAAAAAGAACTCTAGGTTAAATATCACACTTTTAAAGTGCAAGTCCACTTAATTTATGAATGGATAATAACTACCTAAAGATACTGGATCTCAATATTCAGATTCTTTATATATATATTTAAATTTGAGTTTGCACGAGTTAGACAAGAGTTTGAAAGTTAGATTGTTCAAAAGTACTGTTCAGACACATTTGCTTCTTTGAGATTTCCTTGAGCTACAGATCCCTTACAGTCCTATAAAAGTATTATAGCCATTAAGTGTGTGATTCTCTGCTATTTATATAGGATTCAGATTTACAAAACGCATGATAATTTGCGGCCTTTGGACTTCACCATGTTAGCTGTCAGTCTCAGAGCCCTTAAACTATAAATTCCCTGTGGTCTGAACCTATTGTGTGTGCATTTTTATTGGGTTATGGAGATCAGGAGCGTTGTATAAGGAACAAATAAACTTATCCTTGTTGAATGCAAACACTTCCTACTCGCTCCCTAAATTAGATACAGCAAAGGGAAAGGAGGTTTGGTCAAAAAGTGGCAGAAGTAAAGGCAGCAGGGATTCTATGCAGGCCTTGATTACACGACTGTTTATGGCTGTATTTTGGAATGTAAAATATATTTTTTTTGACATAACTTTTTTTCTCCAGTGGTGTCCATTGCCTAACCTGGAATGCTCAGTTACACTCTCCTCCGAAGTCTAATGCGTAACTATAGAGCTATTAAGTGACTTCTGAGAGTGAGAGAAGACAGGATAAACCAACATAAAAAACAAATGAGAGGATATATATTTTATAAGTTGTCATTGCTTTTGCACAGGAAAGGAAAGCATATTCCAGTCTTTCTGGAAATTTTCAGCCTTAAGTTCTGATGAATAAATTCTGAGCTTTATTAAATTGTTAATTTTCAAAATTGCTAATCCCTTTTATTCTGACATGGCTTGTTACGCATTCTTCTGTTTCATGTAAAATACTATTGACTGTCAGATGCCTTATGCTTTTGAACAGATCAGCAGGTCTTCTTGATCCGGGAATGCTTGTGAATATCCAGCAGCCTTTGATCAGGGATGATGGTACAGTCCTCCTAGCTGCTGACTCTAAGGTATTCTTTCAGTTAAATTCTGAACATATGTATTTATTTGTTCAGATTATTTTAGCTATTTACATTGACACAAATAATTCCTCCTCTTGAAAAGATAAGGTTGGCGTAAGTCTGAAGGTCTTTACAAATGGAGATAATAAGCTGATCAAAAGTAACATGATTTTTTTTTTCATGGGCATATTTCTGCAAAAGGTTAGCCACAGGTATTTCCCCACATGATTTCACAGATGGGGATATGGTTGATGATTACAAGAGGGTTTAAAGATCATTGTGAGCCATTGTTCTTCCTGTAGGTGTTCAGGAGGAAGAAAAAGGTACATAAGGGAAAAAGAACAAAAATGGGAAAAATTTATGTATGATACGTCGCCTGTTATTTATATCTACTAATACAGGTCTTCCTTTTTAGGCTGAAACAAGCCAGGGTGCTTTAGGAACACTAGCAAATGTTGTAACATCTCTTGCTAATCTCAGTGAGTCTCTAAATAATGGAGATACTTCTGAAGTTCAACAAGAAGAGCAATCTGCAAGTGAGATTACGCGGTATGCCTTTATATTTGCTTCTTATTTAGCAATTTGTATTCTGCGTGGTATATACTTACACTCATTCATTGGATTAATTTGGCATTGTGGCACCACACACAGTAGAGATTGCTCCCTACTTTGAAATGCAATAACCCTTTTTTAGAAATCTAGGTTTGGCTGTTGTTCTCTTGTGAAGAAACGGTGTCCTGCATTATAGATGTAGTGTTCTGAAGCTAGACCAGATTTTATATTTGGTAAAATAATAAATTACTAGTTTGTGGCCTTGAGAGGCTCTGAGAATAGCAACACTTTGGTACTGTTTTATTTGAGAGGCTTGTTATATGGGCGCACAATGCCTGTGCCCTTACCCTGCTTTTCAGGGTGCTGTGATTAACCTAGCAAGCTGCTGGACACCACACAGCCCTTTGCTCACAGCCCCTTTGCTCCCCAGCTGGGATGGGGGAGAGAATGGGGAAAAAAATGCCATAATACCTGCTGATAATCTAAGATTAATAAACTTCTAAATTTTGTTTAATGTTTAGAAAGAGTTTGAAGTCTTTGTCTTTATTAATGAGAGAAATGGGAATTTTAAAGTTTCCAGCAGAGCTCGAGATTTTTATGGGTGGGGTTTTTGTTGGGGGGAGGGGTGGATGGGTGGGTTGAAGAACAACATAAATTAGCAGTATAGTGAAATAAGAAAAATATTTGTCTATTGTTACTCAAGTAGAAGATTTTTAAGAGGAGCTCTTAAGTTTTTTATTTAAACTTTTCAAGTGAGTGAATTGATACTTAAAAATACTCGACACTGCAACTTTGACTTATATCAACCTCATATTCTTTCTTTAAAGCAGAAAAAAAATTCAATGCCTGCCCTCACCTCGACTTCTTGACAAAAATATGGGCAAAACAGCACTATAGTGTAATACTGCTCACTGGTATGAAACTGGAGCACAAAATTCTTCTTTAAATCTAAGATCTGTTATCATACAAAGGGAATTTACACTGCCTTATTTTGGCAGTGGCCCAGCTACAGCTTAAGTATAAAGGAGTGCAAGGACCAGTCTCTCTTGTTACTGTCATGAGGTTTGTAAGGCTCTGTCTGTACTGTGAGATCAGAAGTGTGTGGCTGTATCTCATTTTAAGGGAAAGGAAATGCAGGCATGTTGTCTAGAAGAGAATCACGTGATTCTCCACTATTCCGAGAAATTGGACACCAAGGGTAGGGACTGCACGGTGTTCTCCAGGGTGCATCTGGTCTATAATCCATCCTCATGTAATCTGTTAAATGTTCCAAGGTGAGAAGGAGGAGATAGTGAATGGTAAGTGCAAGCAGACCCCTTTACTAGTATTAGAGCAGGATTTACAGTAGTAAAAAGTTTCCGCCCTTACAAGTGAGCTCTTTTACCAATGATATATGGGCAGACCTATTCCTTCTCTTAATGTCTAAACAGAACAGAAGGGCCAGGTTGTAATGAAAAGTCTGACCTTGTACCTTGGCATAAACAGCTCCTGTATGTTACCTTGAAGTAGAAATGTTTTATCGCATTTAATTTGACCACTACTCTGATTTTACTTTTTTTTAAGATCTAAGGAAGCACTTTTTCATTGTTAATTACTTTTTTTTTTTTTTCCCCAGGGCATTTGATACTTTGGCTAAAGCACTTAATACCACAGATGGTACAGCAGCTCATAACTTGGCAGATGGGATGGATCCTGCAGGAGGAGGGAGTATTCATGTAATTAGTAGAGATCAGTCAACACCAATTATTGAAGTGGAAGGACCCCTGCTTACAGATACACATGTCACATTTAAGGTATGTGCTTCTTTAAATGTCTTACTAAACAAACTAACACTTAAGACATAACCCAAAATTAGTTTACTGTGGTTTTTTTATTCTTATATTTAATTTTGGCAATATAATCTAGGATAACATCTGCTGTTACGAAGCTTCTAATATGATTTTCACCTTTAGTGTGTGGTATCTAAAGAGAATAGGTGTTATTTCATAAGACCTTTTCAGAGACAGAAGAATCCTTTAAAATTTATTTCACTTTCCCCTGCTGTTGAGAATCACTTTCCATATCATCCAGATAGTATGATGTCATGATTAATTCATTTATAATTCTAGATAGTGTAAAACTTGTATCTAAAAGGCTCCTTCATATAAAGAGAGACTACAGAACCTTCTTACTGTTAAAGCGCTGAAAAAGGTCTTGCATTTTGGAGATCCTTCAGCTTCAATTGAATACAAATACACACGTGTTGATGAATCGGACGCGAGAAACAATTAGAGTGTTCATCTTGCTGTAATGAAATTGCCAAGAAATACAAAGATCATTACTGAAATAAGCAATACTTAATGTAGTCAAACTTTTATCATAACCTGCTTATTCCTATTTGTGGTGTTTTGTGATTGTAGAGTCCTATTACACGACTTTTCCATTTTAGATATTAGATTTTATTTTGTTTCTTTGTAAAAAGTTTTAAAAGATCTTTTACAGCACTGTGATGCTAGCTAACACTCCACAGAGCAATGAAATCTACAGATTGAATTATGATTAAGTGACTATTAAAACATTTTAAGAGGAAACATTTGAACTCTCTCCCACATCATTTCTTGTCTCCTATTCCCATTTTCCATTCCTTGCCAGTAGTAATGAGTTATTTAGTACAGTATTCCTTTGACAATTTCTGGTCACACAGCTACTTATGACAGAGTAGAATAGTAGTTTCAATGTTTTTTGCTGGTTATTTCATGAATAATAAAAATTGGTTTGTCTGAACTGCATATATTGTACTGAACTGTTATTTTTGCAGCTGACGATGCCCAGCCCAATGCCGGAGTACCTTAATGTTCACTACATCTGTGAGTCAGCATCACGGCTACTTTTCCTCTCTATGCACTGGGCTAGGTCCATACCTGCATTTCAAGCTCTTGGGTAAATGCACATACTCTGTTGAACAGTTTGCTTTCTAATGAATTTAAGCACTGATTTGAACACTTTTCAGCTATTTTGAATTTTTAAATTATAATACTGTTTATTTTTTAATTAATTCTTTAAAATGTGTGAAGACTATGCAATATTCTCCTTTTTGAAGAATAAAATAGAAGATGGCTGAGGAGGGGATAACTACAATATCTGATGTTACTGCCGTTACAGAAGCTAAAGCCGAATCAAAAGCAAGCATTTAATTTGTAGAAATATGTCTTGGTAAAGAACTGGTGAGCACCATTTTACAGATAACCTGAAACAGTTTCCTGTAGTCAGCCTATCACTTCTTTTTGTAATATGCTAATATATGCCTCTTAGTAAAGTGGTCTGCGGTACATTAATCCTTATTATTAATTGTGATAATTAATGTAATTACACATAGGGCAATAGCAGCCTGATAGGAAAGCCACTTAGAGCTGTTGATTTTGTGTTGTTCGTAGGCAGGACTGTAACACCAGCCTGGTGCGTGCCTGCTGGAACGAGCTCTTCACCCTGGGCCTGGCACAGTGTGCCCAGGTCATGAGCCTGTCCACCATTCTGGCAGCTATCGTCAACCACCTCCAGAACAGCATTCAGGAAGGTAGGTTTCTTAGACACACTCATTCCTGTCAACACTAACGGGATGTTTGTGTAGCATTTCACACAAGGTGTTTCCTAACCGGTGGCAGAACAGTTCCCCGGGATCCAGGGGAAGGAGAACCTTCTCTTGCATGATTTCCTTTTCTCTGGTCACCTACAGCTTCTTTGTACTGACCCCACAGAGATCTCTCTGGGATAGAAGTGTCCACAGAAGAAATGGGGGTAAGGCTGGAGGATGTATTCTGTCTTCTGCATCTGACTGGCAGTATAGAGAAAGACAAGTACATCCTCAAGTTGGTTGTGCTCACAGAGCTTTCCTATCCAGATTTTTTTTTTTTTTCTCTTAGAATAATGATGTGTTCTTCCAAAGCACATCAGAAATTTTTCCTTCCGGAACTTTCCTTCTCTTCACAGTGTAAAACTAGCATTTTCCAAGTATAACAAGAAGAATATTCTTGCAAGTATAGTGGTTTTGGATACTGCTACAATGCAGTAACAATTGATGTATTTTGAAGTACCCTCTGAAGCTTTAAAAACAACCTATTTTTCTTGACACTCTTAGGAAGATAGATGTAATTTTTAATTCAGTGTTGACCTGTTGATAATGATAACTGTATCTAGAATGGATGATGATCTGTTACAGTTGCTTTTTTTTTTTTTTTTCATTTTTTTCTTTCAGGATGCTCCCAATCAAGATGATTGGTTAGTGTCAGAATAACATTCCATTTTTAATAGGAGGAAAAAATCAGTACTAGCAGCTTTAAACTGCAAATACAACCTGTTACATGAAAGCTAGCTTAAATTTTAATGTGAGTTAAAAGTAGTTACAGAATACTATTTGATACCCATTTGTTTGATGATTTTTGTGGTGCCTTTATTGTGCACACAGCAAAAACTGGAAAATGGGCTTTTACTGAGGAGAGTAAAAGTCGATTGTGGAACTATAAAATATACAGAAGTGGATAATCTGAAAAAAATACTTTAATATCATTCAGTCCTAGTAAAGTACATTTTTTAAATCTATTAGCTTAATTATGATAAAGTAAATTAGAAATTTGATTCTTAAATGGATGGTATGCTTCCATAATGAATATGAGGGTGGGTTTTGTTGGGCATTTTTGGTAAGTTAAGAGAGCCAGGACAGCCCTCAAAATACAACAAACCGATGCTCCTGTCCTGCACAGAGAGAGAGGCAAGAGTTTAAAAGACCAACAGGGAAACATGCACATTGTGTGTTCTGCACAGAGTTTGGCTTTTAGTTTTATCTCTGTCAGAATAAATAGAGCTGTCTATTGCATGTACACACCTGGCAATGAGTTTGTGGAGGCGGAAGTGGTGGGGCTATTACAGCCTTAAGCTGACTCCACTTCTGTTCCCATGTCTCAAAAAAGAAAAAAATAAATTTGTTCTACAAGTTGTTTTCAGTCACACCGTGTTACCTGAGATTGGCCAAGAAAAGAGGATGATTTGTTTTAATGTGATTTGGTGATGATTTGGTTTATTTATCTGTCCTGCAAAGTTACCATATTATATTGTGTATTATATCATTAAAATTCAAAACAAAGTGAAGACATTTCAGAGCTTTATCTAGGAAGCATGGTAGTGATGAGCCTATTTGGAAACTCTGGAATTCAAGTTCACTTTTCCTGAGTGTTACTGCACCGTGGTTTCCCACTTCATATAGAAATGAGAACATTACATCATGTCTATGTTGATCTATGTTAAGTAACTAAAGACTCACATTAATCCATGTATTTTAGAAATGCAGATTATGCTTTCATTCTTATTTCAAGACATTGTGCAAAAAATGTTTCTTCTGTTAAATCTTTTTATTGTGGTTTCAGAAAATATGTAAAATAATCATTATTAGGTTTAAGGCACACTGGTCTAAGCAATCATATGCACTATTAGCTCTACAGATAAAGGTAAAATACTTAAGTTATAATCCTATGAAATATTAGCATGAGAGATCATGACTAGAATAAAATTATTCTAATGTGTTTCTCAAGAAAAAGTTTTATCCCTTGTGAATTAACTAATGTCTGAACATTTTTAATAGTTATTATATATTGAAAGATTTGTCTTAATCTCTAAGGTTTTCAGTCTTTCATTGTAAGGTTTTCAGTCTGCAGATAAGCAATCAGAGAGAAGATACGTTTACCAAAACAGAAATCTCTCTCTAGCTGAGCAGCTAATACCACTCAGTTGTAACTTATCCACAAATAATACATGATTTTATTTTTTTAAATCAACTTGAGAAATGTGATGCTTCAAATTACAGAACAATCTGTGTACATATATTTGAAGGAATTTATCCCATCAGAAGGAAAAAGGACTATTTACCACAGTAAATGGTAAATTTGCTTCTTAAAAGTACAGACAGAGGAAAAAGTAGCACTGTCACTAGTGCTCTTGTGCTCACTTCTGGAAAAGCTAACTCAGTACCGTTTGAATTGAAAATTGGGATTGCATGATAGCATTTGGTTTGTGTTTCTGTTCATTCCCAGAATCACTGTAGCCATTTGTACAATAATTCACCATAAATAGAGAGTCTCTGCCCAGAACAGTACATCACTGGAGTAAGATTTGTGTTGCAGATTATGCCATACTGGCAAAATTGTGCAAAACCGTTAACAGTCTAGCCCTGTGTCTGACTCAACTTTATAAATCTTCACTTCCATAATAATTCAGACCATCTTTACATGTTACCTGGTTTTAAGATCGCAAAAGACTTCAAAATGTCACTTGTTTCTAAAAGGCTTTTGGTTATTACATCAGATGTACTTGAACTCACATGAAATAGTAAGCTATATCTTTTGTAGATAAACTTTCTGGAGACAGAATAAAGCAAGTCATGGAACACATCTGGAAACTTCAGGAGTTCTGTAACAGCATGGCCAAACTTGATATTGATGGATATGAATATGCATACCTTAAAGCTATAGTCCTCTTTAGCCCTGGTAAGGAATTTAGTAACCATGTATTTTTAAATAATAAGTATTCACATGTTAATGTTTTAGCATTTTTTTAAAATGAGACTAGTGTCTTGACACTGTTCTGTTAAGCTGCAGATAAAGTGATTGTTCCATAATGATTTATCACAAATAATATGTGTTTTAAAAATAACTTTGGAGCAACATTATCCATGTTATTTACAGGTCCAACGTATCAGGTATTCCTGTACACCTACCTTAGAAAACTAGACTCTCAGTTGTCTTCAGCTGAGAATCCATGAGTAAGAAGTTACCTGGGATGTGTTTTAGCAATATTGGTGAAGTAAATGGCAGGAAGGATTAGAGGAAATACATTCTCACAGTGACAAAAAGCAGTTGGCTTCAATATCAATATTTTTAATACACTCATAAGAGGAATTGCTGAAATATGAGCTGTATTTTATAAGGAACTTCCACAAAAGTTCCAAAACTAAATGTAAACAGGCTGTCTTCCATTTGTTACCAAATAAAAATGACAGCAGACACCTAAGGCATGATCAGGTGTTTATGAGATAGGAGGATTTACTCAAGACACTTTAGATTTTCTGCTATGATAAGGTAAGCACTTTAAATGGGAAGTGACAGTCTCTTCAGCAAAAGTGGAGACTTGCTTCTAAGACACAGAAGGGTTTATTTAAAACTGCTGACAGACTGAGTGAAAGTGAAACTATTGCTCAGAAATGTAATTTATTTGCTTTAATTCAAAGGTGTTTACCACTTTGAATTTAACAAAATGCAAAGAAAAGGAGTATTTTGTTACTGAGGAGGTTGGGGTTGGGTTTTTTTTTCATTGATATTATTTTTCTCTTTATAATAAAACTTACTTGAATTAGAAGATATTTGTGTCCTGAAATTTACTTTAAAAATTATTTTGGCAGATTGTACTGTTAGGGATGGGGTTACTAGAGTTTTTATTCAAGTTGGAGGAGTTTTTATTCAAGTTGGAAACTCTCCAAACTCAAGCTAGCTCTGTACCATTTCAAGGGAAGAGCAGTTGGAACACAACACTGAAGATCTTTGGGCACAGTCAGATATGTGGTATTTTCTGGTTTGTTTTTTTCTAATCACATGACTGTCTTTGAGGAGCTGAACCAGCTGGAATTAAAACATGAGATGGCCTTGGGAAGGTCAAAAAATTGATCTGTCAAGAAAACAACCCTTGATAGTGCTCAGTTGGCACAGTTGGTTGATATCTCAGAGGCAAACACATTTGAAAAAGTAAGGTTAGAAACATAAATTAGGAGGGTCAATGTCTGGTACATACCTACAGGCTTAAACTTTTCCCACTTTCTTTTGGATACATAACAGCTGTAGAGAGAAAAGTGAGCGAGCTAATTCTGCAGCCGGGAAGCAAATGTTCAATTGAATGGTTTCCTTTATACAGCTAACACGTTAAACATGACAATACAAGAAAAATATTTAAGTGAAATAAAATGCGAGAGTCTTATAGCTACATATATTTCACAATGTATAGGGAAACAATCGACATACAGAAATGTTTTGTTTCTTTAGATCACCCTGGTCTGACCAGTTCAACCCAAATAGAAAAATTCCAGGAGAAGGCACAGATGGAATTGCAGGACTATGTACAAAAAACCTATCCAGAAGATACTTATAGGTATTTATTGTCTATAGTACCCAAAGTAATGTTGTGGTCCATAGCTGGTGAAAGTACAAAATAACATTGATGTAAAAATTTCCTTCTTGATACCTGTTCTTTTTTGACTATTGATGAGAAAGAACTAGAACGTTGTTCATCAAGCAGGTTTGTTTACAGACAGGTAGAAGCAAGAATAGCTGTCTAGCTTCTTCCATGTAAATTAGATGAGTACTTTTTTTCTTTCAGACTTTTTTTTTTAGTCATTGCCATGTTTAGAAAAGTGAACAGACTTTATTAGAAGTCTCAAGACTCAACTGTCTCAAACTTTAATTCAAACTGCCTCCTTTTTCAAGTTAGTTGTCAAAGAGGCTTTGAGATAATAAAAGGTGACTGCCATCCTTTAAATGTTTATCAAGTTACATATACAGAAAAGTATTAAAACTGTCAGTTTATAAACCTTGGAACAAGAAGGATTACATGTGGGAAACAGTAGCAAACTCTGAAGCTTCTGTTTATAATAAATTCCCATGTCCCACTTATTTTCTCTGGTTTGGTTTTTTTTTTAAGTTTCCAAGGACTTCTTTTTGAAAATACCTAACTTGTTTTTTCACCTCTCAACTGTTCCTGTTTCTTACTTGCTAGAAGTAATTATCATATTTTCTAATAATCTCCACTGAAATGATTTTAAAATTTAAATTTCATCAACGCAATAATTCTCTGTGCTACAAGAGAAATGCTAGCTTCTGTCTAGCAATATATCCTAGAACATATTCTCTGCGAAAGGTATCCCTATATAAAGAAGCACGTAATCCTGTACGTTTAAGCACGATCTGAGAGTAGTGTAATTTTAAAAAACAACAATAACAAAGTCTGTAAAAGAAAGCGCTTCTCCCATCTCAGAAACTGGTTTCTGGCGCTGATCTTACCACGGTTAACGTTGTGTGGGGCAACAGAAATGGCATCAGGATTCCTCGTTAGGTGCACTGACAATGGGCTTCTCCACTTGAAAAATAGCCTCCAATCCCACATTCTTCTTCTGTGTACAATTCAGTTACTCTGGTTTGCTGCGTGAGAGCTGGATACCTGCCATAAAAAGAAATACAAAATTTGTTCCATATACTTACTTCTCTGAATAGTGGCTCAAGGAACAAAATCAGAAATAAATCTCCCAAACAGTGGCCTCTATTTTAATTTATATTGTCTGTATCCCCATGCTCACTCATGGATAAGTTTAGAGTACAAATCTGGTTATTTCTGAGCAGCTGAACGTTGGCACAAATTGAGGTAGAAGCACGTGTTTAATTGTCACAAAAACAGCATAGCTGCAATCTTTTTGCAATTTTCACCTCAAGTTTACAAGATATGATATATTAGCAGAATGAATGTTACATATTTTCTCCATAGATATTCAAGCATTTTGCAGAGACCTATGTTGCCTGTGCTGCCTCAGGTTTGCTATTACATGGCTCTGGTTCAGAAATCTATTTATTTTGGCCTTTGTGATGTACATTTGCCATACAAACACAGCGGATATGCTTTCATCACTGTCCTAAATTTCAAATGCATTGAAAGTCCAGAAATTCAATACAATCTCCTCATTACATTGGATGTCTGTTAACATCCTGGTGCATAAAAACTGCACAGCATTTGGCAGTATGTATGAGTAACAGCACATCCCTCCGAGTTCCTTTTCTCATCAGAAGCAGATTGTCTTATTTCTTTTTATACATATCCAGTCCCATTCTTGCTATCTGGTTTGTCATTAAGTTGCTAGGAAACGGAGAGCTATGCTGTTTATGGTTTAAAATTTAATTAAGCATTTTGCTCTTAAAATTGTGCAAATGTTACTAGTCAGTATGAATATTATTAGTCTCAGTGTTGTCCTGAACTATGAAGTGCCTCCAGAGCTGGGAATTTCAAAAGCAGACAGGGAGAATTGTGTGTTTGTACATAAACATTGTATCTACAAAAGGCAGTAATATGCCTTTTTCATTGGAAAACCACAGAGAAAGATGGTGGCTTTGCATTTCACTTGCAGGATAGAAAAGTAACTGTTCTTTTTACGGTAGCTCAATTAGCTCTCATTGCTTCTTTACTCCCATTCATGAGTTACGGTAATAATAAAGGCAGATCCAGCTCTTTAGCCACAAAGTATTTTAAACTGGTATTATATGTATTTATAATGTGCTGAACTTCTTTTTCAGGCTAGCCCGGATTCTAGTTCGCCTGCCAGCCCTTAGGCTGATGAGCTCTAGCATTACCGAGGAACTGTTTTTTACTGGTCTCATTGGAAATGTTCCCATTGACAGCATAATCCCTTACATTCTCAAAATGGAAACAGCAGAATATAATGGGCAAATAACCGGCACATCTGCGTAGTGGGAACAACTCAATTTGATGGATCAAAGTAATTTTTGTAAAAAACATACAATGGCGAAGTTAAAAGAATAGCATTTTGGTATGTACAAATATTTCCAATTTGTTACCAGTTTCCTGTCAGATTTCTCCTTGTCTGTTTGACGCTGACAAAATTTAAGCAGCTATTAAAAGACCTGCTCTAGAACATTTTCAGCCACAAGGAATATTTTTAATGCCTTTCATTTAAAAGGCTGTAGATTACTGAAAATACTTTTCACGTGCTTTGTATTTAGAAATTATCAGTGGTTAAAAATAGAGTTTTATAATATCAGAGATTAGTAATAAAATTACTTTAAAAGTAAAAAGAACAGTATGTATATATTTAAAAATATCCTTGGAATTAATATCTAATAAATGCCAGGATATATATAATACTAGCACTTTGTAAGCACTTCTTGTCAAAGCGACAATGTCATCAACATCCTGCTTATGAGTATGGAAACTGAAAAAAATTGCCTATGTCCTTAGTCAAAATGCTAGTGATTTCTGTGAAAATGTAGAATGCTACAGGAGACAATCATTTATTCTACAAAAAGTCACTTGCTCTTAAGTTATGCATGATGTATTAACGCGGATTCTTAAATCAGATATCCACATTATTTGAAGCTATACTCTATTAAATGAGTGCAGTTGTAATTCACAGTACGATGCAGTTATAGTGACAATTACGTGCTGCAGGAATTACCCAAACTAGGAGAAAAAATGTGTTTCTTGCTACAGTGATGATGAAATATTCTGGTTCCTTGAAGTTTCTATTCAGACCAACACAATCATGACAAATGTTGTTCTAATAGAAAGACTTTTGATTGTGGGGAAAATCAGTCATTAACTGGAAGAACAGTTGTTTTCAAGTAGAACTGTGTGATGCTCTTTGTATTTCCAAATTTATTCCTTCCTCTGTACTCCTAAACACTCTCTTCATCCAGCCAAAGGTACAATTCAAACCCTGGAATGTGCAGAGCCTCTGGCCGTCGGCAAGAGCGTATTACAAAGCGTTCCCACTTTATTTCTCCCCTCATCCTTCCCTTCCCTGACCGAGCGCTCACAGTTTTGCAGTGCGCGCAACCTTCTGTGGCTCAGTTTGAAAGTGAAATACAATCAGGATTTACGTTGTTGTGTACAATTGCAGTTAATGACTGATACACCATGGAGTTATAAAATTACTTTTTAATTGTCTAGAGTTAAGAGCCATCATCGTGTTTTCTAGTATCGGCCATTAGCTGCTAGCATTGCCTTCATTTTAGTATAATTTATTATTATAGACATTAAATATTTTAAACAATCAAAATTTTTTTAAAAAGTCATGGTAGTTAATACCTTCATCTGATCCTGGCTCAGATGCATCAATTATTTTAATTATTTTTATGATAGAGGCATTTTCTACTTGCTTATTTTTATGTGACAAAAATCTAATAATAAGTTCTGCACTTTTGTTTTTCTTCTGTTATTGACATTTATTTAGGAACACCAACCAGATTGGTGTTTGTGTCTTTTAAGGGTCTGACTTGTAGCCAAAAGATCTTAAGCAGCTCTAGACGAGGCTTCTGACGTAATAAAAAGTCCTGACCTGGTTTGTGTCATTCTCATCAGGAGGCTCACGGTTGTAGCACTCTTTGTGACACAGAAGGCTACTTAATTTTAGTTTCTGGATGCATTAACATTTTCTAGAGTCACCATTGTTAGAGCATTCAGAATCTTCTTTTCTCAAAAGGGTGTTAAAAGAGTCGAATATGCATGCAGAGATTTGTAATATTGCACTGTC
The DNA here is from genome assembly GCA_033628505.1 of Tringa tobata. NCBI lineage: Eukaryota > Metazoa > Chordata > Aves > Charadriiformes > Scolopacidae > Tringa > Tringa tobata. The sequence goes on from JAHREE010000147.1 coordinate 200,296, forward strand.
ATTTCTCTTGGCTTTTGCTATAGCAAACGAAATTGTCATTTTTTTCATGTGATGGAAGGTCTGCACTCTGAACATTAAGTCAACTGGAATAGAGAATTTTGTACTAGCTGTTTTATTGCAGTGTAACTTTTTGTGTGATTGTGTCAGCACTTCTGATGCAAAGCCCCGTTTTAAGGGTAAACAACTTAAAAATCAATTGTGATATTAACAGCATCAGAAGTTGCTACCTTGGAAAGAGTTGTGGCCATTTCTGTTAAAATTTAAAATTTTATTGCGTTATGTCATTGTTGTTCTAAAAGCAGTATGCATTGAATTATTGTGATTTTTTAATTGCAAAAACAGATTATGCAGTTTCATTTGCTTTCAGTATTATGTAAAAATCACTTAAGTGGATAAGTAAGCATCATTAATGATATCTTTGTGGCCCTTCATTGGACCCTCTCCAGTATGTCCATGTCTCTCCTCTACTGGGGAGCCCAGGCTGGACACAGCACTCCAGCTATGGCCTCACCAGTGGCGAGTAGAGGGGAAGGATCCTCTCCCTCAACCCGCTGGCCACTCTTTGCCCAGTGCAGTCCAGGAGACCATGAGCCTTCATTCTGGCAAGAGGATGTTGTGGCTCATGTTCCACTTGGTGGCCTCCAGCATATATTGGTGCCTGGGGTTGTTCCTCCCCGGGGGCAGGACTTTGTGCTTCCCCTTCTTGAACTGCATTGAGGTTCCTGTTGGCCCATTTCTCCAGGCTGTCATGGTCCCTCTGGGTGGCTGCATGGCCCTCCGGTGTATCACCCAGTGAAGCTGGTCATCCCTCAGTGATCCGGGTCTAACCGAGCAGTGAAGGTATTTTAACTCATTCAAAGAAAGCTTTTTCTTTTCCTTCTCTGTCCATCAATAGACAATAGGTGTTCAGGAAGCACAGAACAGATGAAGGGATTCTTTCTGCCAGCAGTTCAGGTGTTTCTTGGTAGCAATAGGAAAGGGCATAGCTAACGAAAACGGGCCTCACAAAGTTGTTCCTGCTCTATGTTAACCTCTGCTGCTACCTCCAGCCTCTTGGTGCCTGGGGGTTCAGGCCTCTAACAGAGCAGAGGGAGAGCAGCGTGCATGGTGCAGCTGCAGGCTCAGGCACGTTTCAAACTGTCTCTGCAGAAGGTACAAGGCTGATGTTGTTCTTGTCATTGCTGAGGTTTGTACCACCCCCCTGCCAGTAACTGGAAGATGGTAATGGGTTAATCTTACTCTCTTTACTTCTACATTAGTTTCATTTGTTTCTTCTTTGCAAGTGCATACTTTTGCTTATGAATATGGGACAGGAGAGGTTTTTTTATTATTGTAACATTTATTGAAAAACTGTTTCTTAAGTATGGAACTGGCTTGTTTTCGTAAAGGCCAAATGCCAATGCCAAACTGGTGTTTACAGAACTAGGAGTCAAAGGACCACAGTCCTGAAAGTGAATTCTAAGAAAAGTAACATCTTGCTGAAGCTCTACGTAGTGCCTAAAATTCACTCTATCCAGAATTTTCGAGGTCCTGTTTATGCTGCTTTTGAAAATATATTTAACTCGGTAGAGACATAGTGATAAAGTATGTGATTAGCTCTGTCTGAACTTGATTACATGTGTATCTTGGTAGTAATGCATTTAGACAAATGCTAGAATTCTGTGCTGACTGAAACTGGGGCATGCAGGAAGCAATAATGAGGCAGTAATGTCCATTCTCCATGTGCTTCATTTGTTTTGCAACTCTTGAGAGGGAACTGAATTTGAATCTTGTAGAAGAAAAGAACAATGATAAGTAACATATAGGAGCATTCTGGGTTAGCTTTGTAATAATGATTTTTATTGCATTTGTGACCAGGGCAAGAAGATTTACTACTTCTCCCTTAATTTACTTACATTGGACAAAAGATGCAGAACTAAGCCCATGTGCAGAAGTCACCGTTCTCTATTTACATGGCTTGTAAATGAGATCTGGTGCTTTTGGTGCCAGCAGAGTCACTTGGGCACGAAAGTGGTGGAAGAGGCAAAAATAATCTCCAGGGAGAATCCTTCAAAGAGATTATACAAGCCTTTATTTTAGCTGCCTTAAAACATTAGTTTATTAAGGAGGCTTATTTTTCTGAGCACTCTGGGGCAAGAAACCATCGTTGGTCACCACTGATTACTTGGTACCATTTACCAAGTCTCTTTTTGCCCTTGGGGTGAGGGGGACTGAAGGTGCCTGTGCTGGATGCACCCTCCTTGGGGCACCCTTGGCCAAGGGCTCATTCTGGGGTGAATCAGGCCTGAAGATTCCAGGCAAAACCAGTTTCCTGACTGTGTTTCTTCTTTGGCAGAGACTATAAAGCACTGCAGTGTTTTCCTTGCTGTGTGTAGTGCACTGGACTTTCACAGACTCCTGAAGGATTTCATCCAAGATGATGAAGATGTCACTACATTTTCCTGGCCATTGAAATTAAGACAGTAGTTAGGATTCTTCCCTGATTACCTGCTATTTAATTTGTAAGGGGTAATTTTACAAAGGCCCAAATAGCACGAGCAGCAAGGGTATCAGGAACACAGTTTAGCCAGGAAAAGGGGACTGGAAATTCGTGGGCTGAGGATGCTGCCCAAGCAGCAGTGATCAGAGCAGCTCCCTGCGACAGCCACTCATCGGGGCCAGTTTGGGGTGGGTGGTGTGAGCAGGAGAACTGGCCGGTCTGTCAGCCACAGAGAGCTGCACCAGCAAATACCAACAGGATGATACCACCCTGAAAAGAAAAGGAAAAATACATCCACATGTTGTTTTTCTATTTTAAATCCCTCTCCTCTCCTGCGGTTACTCTTTAGAGTGCAAGAGCAGGGTAGGTGGGTTCTTGTCCACTACTCCTACCTGTAAGAGAAAAAGCAGAACTACCAGGCAGAGGGGAAGCGGGTTCCTATCTGTGCTGGTATTTTGCCAGCTCACCATAACCCACAGAGCTGTGGGGTCCACTCTGATGATGGGCCGTAAGAGCAGCACCAACATCTGCAGCCCTGATTCCCTACAGCTGGGGAGAGCAACGAACTGAGGCCATGAAAGCCCTGCAGAGGAGAGAGAGGACAAATTGCCAGCATCTACAGGATCTTGAATGACAGAAAATTAGTTTAAAGAACAGTTTTATATGACAAATTACCAAGAGGGCATGGCAAAGGAGAGGAAAGGAAAACTTTTTGCACCTTGTGATTCTGAAGTTGCTGAATCATTTTAACAGTAAATTCTTCTGAACCAAGTTTAGGCTTATTGTTTGATGGAAAATGCCATAACGCCTCTTGTTACATAATGCTACAACCCCACTTCTGCTGCAGTCAATGTTACCAACATTATATGGGGAATTATTTGTGCAAAAAAAGTTAGAACATTATTTATACTGAGGTTGCAAGTTAAAGTTTTTGTAAAGTTTAAATGCTCCAAGTCTAAATATATTAGACTTGGAAAACATCAAACCCCAGAATTACCTTATTACTGAGCTTTTTGTTGTGAAGTCAAGTTGCAAAGTTCATTGCAGGTAATACTGCCATAATGTTCCATAATTCCAGTTTTCTCCTCTGAGTTATATGAATGCTTTGAAAATGGCTTATTATTGCTAAATTCATGCCCGTCTTCCTCCTTTTTAAAGGGTTTGATAGGTTTTTACACATCTTTATTTTGTGCCTCCCACCATGGTGCATTTCTGCATGTCCAATTCTAAAACTCACTCGAGCAGCTGATGCATATGTACATAGTTGTATGTATGTGTGTATGAATGTATATGTTTATACCTGTCTAATATATTATGTACAGTGTATAGAAAGTGTGTAGTGTATGTATATATGTACAGATATGTAGCCATGTGCTCACACTGTTCTGTAGGTTAAAGCTTTTCATTCATTTGCTAATCCAGAGCTTCCTAGTTCTCATTTCTTAGCCCAAACTAAGCCTCACTTAAGCAGGTGAATCCTCACGAATTTCAGAGCTTTGTACCTTTTTCTAAACTCAACCTGAATTTAGTATTTTCTGTTCAGAACTGACAAATATATTCCATAAATTTTCTGGCTTTTACAGTACTGCCTTTACCTTTTCTCATTTGGCGTGTAGCAGCCTGCCAGTGAATAGTTAATTGAAGATATAATATCTTAAATAACTATAGTCATAGAAAATACTTTCCTGTTTTCAATATATACTCATTCTGTTTCAGCCTTCTGAGAGACTTTTTAGGAAAGTTTTATTTTGCAGTGAAACTTGGTGTAAGAGATTGACATTGACAGTAGTGACATTGCCATAATGATCACATGAAACCAAACTGTTAGTTAAACATGCCTGTGTCCTCTCTTCAATGGAATGACAACATTTCTGTTACAGTGCTAATTAAATAAGAGGGAGGCTGCTCCATTTATAAGCATCAAGGCTTATTTTAGGTTTTCATGATGTGTTTCAATTGTATATTCACTTTCCGAAGTTATTCTCTCCATTGCCTAGCTTAAACTAAACAGAGCTGGGTAGTTCATTGATGTCAGAGTAACATCCCTTTGGGGTTGCCTCTGTGAGACTGTGGTTGGCTCCGGCGCTGCGGGTGTGCGCTGTCTGCTGCTCACAGGGAGCGTTCACGGAATTAGACTCACATTAAGACTGTGAATTACTTGTAGGCAGTATTCAGACATTTACATTACAAAAATATAAGTAGTTCTTGTTCCTTTTCCCTTCTGATGACTTCAGTTACAGAGGAAGCCTTCTGTAAAAGTTACTCTATTAAGTTTGGGTTTTTAAAAAAGCATTTCAGACTGCATGGGGGGATAGTTCAGCAAGTCTTGTTTCTGTCACTAAAAAGGTGAAGTGGAATTTTCTGGGCATTTATTCCCACCTTTTGTACTCAGTGGGGCAAAAGCTTGTGTATGTTTAAGCAGATGAGCAGACACCAACTAAAATAAGGTGAGCTTCTTGCCTGCTGCAAGTAAAACACAGGTCTCTTCAGAATCAGGCCCTTGTCAGTCTTTGCTACAGCAAGTGCTAAGGATGTTCTGCTTCTGGCTGCATTGTTTAGTGAGTGTTTGTAAGCTTTCTTTCAAATACAGAAAAAAACAAACTGTAAAACATCCATTTTAACATTTCAAACCTTATTTCTGAGATTTTCAGCAGGAAAACTATTTAAATTAATGGCAGGAATTCCTGTGACAGAGGGTCCTTCATTGATGCCTTGACAATCAGTGCTGTTTGAATAGTGTTTGCTTTTCTCTTTAAAGGCTGAATGGAAGCCTGAATGTCTGTTGACACAATTGTACTGCAGTGACAGTTTTAAAGATTAGGAACCCAATTGGGATATTGATCAGGATTGAATCCGTTAAAAGTCAGTTGTGAATTTTGAAAAAAAAAACCCATATTTTAAAATTGTCAGCTTGTTTTATATCCACGTTTGAACTGTTTGTATTCTGAAGGACAGAATGCGCTCATATTTAAGTGGCAGTGAAGGCTCTGTTGTAATATTCTGTGCGAACTGTGAAATGTGAAATCACTTTCTGTATGTAAGCACAGAAAGCAGAGGTGTGAGAGGCAGCCTATTGCCAGGTGTCCAGCACCCCTGAGTAACTGGCTTCTCGTATGTTTTTTAACGATCTCAGATTAATGATAATAAGGCATGGGCCCATTTTAAAATATTTCTGATTATTGTGTGTTAAAAGTAGGACTGAATAAATTTCAAATAAAAAGGAAATTCTTTAAGAAGAAAACATCTTACCTACAGAGCATATACGTTAAATTTCTCATACATGGACTCAATGTTAAATGTGGGAATATTTTTAATAATTACTCTGTACTCCAGAATACATTGCAAGCCAGTATTCTCACAGTTCCACGTTGTGAAGTGTTGTATCCATCTGGAGTTCTGAGCTCCTACAAAAACAGCCAATTTTTATAAAAGGAATCATCTATTTTTAATTCCTTGGGATGTTTTCTGGAAGTCTCTGTTTATTATAATTTAGAAAACTATTGTTTATTTTAATATATTATAATTTCAACTTTAGAAACTTGCAAAAGTTACTCATTTCTCACAGCTTCTTTTGTGAAATCAGCATTGCTATGTGTGGTAGCGTTTAAAAATAATAGCATGTTCTTTTTTTTAATCTGAATTTTGTATCTAATCAATGTCTTCAGTCATGAAGAGAAATTTGCATTGTTGTGTTTGTATATAGAGTATTGCAGTGCATGATTTAGCTTATGCATTTTATTAAATGCTGTTTAAATGTGGCAGTATATTGTTGTGGCTTAATACTACTACCTAAATGAGGTTTATACCATTAAAGTCAATTACAAATATAAATGCATTATGGAGTTTTATTTTTCAGTTCACTTAATTTCTTCTTAAATATTAAGTGCCTAAGCCAAATGCATAATTTACTGCCTTTTAGGGAGAAACACTATTTTCCCTTCACTACAGTGATGATCTTGGGAGCCATTTACCTGGGTCTGTGGATGCCAGGACCCAGGCTGGCCCCCGGAGGAGGAGACGCACCTTTTCCCAAAGGTTTTAATTCATCTTCATGAGCCTGCTGGTTTGCTCAGGGGTTTTGTGGAGACAGTTTGCTATTAATAGACAATGCTTGATGTTCACTTGTATCTGGTAGCTCCTTCCTGTTCCCCAGATTCTCAATAAAGGTGAGGCCTTGGCTCTCGTTTTGGTTCACGAGGTCATGGCCCCAGACGCCGCTGAGGCACAGCGAGCGCAGCCCCCGTGTGATGGCGCAAAGAGACCCTTATCGTCACTGAAACTCTGCAACCTGGAGAAGTTTGGGGAAGCCGGGGGAACCGCACTTCGGGCTTCAACTGCCAAATCAGGTGTCCAGAAGAAAAACATGCAGGGGGGCGGTGTGGGGGGGAGAAGTCCTTTTAATTTCGGGACCTGCAGTGACGGTGGGGCTTTTGCTGCTCAAGTTTGAAAAGGCCGATGGTATCGGTGGAATCGTGTCCCCGACGCGGAGCGGTACCTGGGAGCCCCAAGCGACGACCCGCCGGCGCGGGCGAGCGCGCGGACATCACGTCACGTGGGAAACGGCCGAATAGAGAGCGACCGCATCACGGCCCCGCCCCGCCTCGGCAGCCGCGCGCCGCGGAGGGATCCCGGCCGCTGAGGGGAGCCGGGTCCGGGAGCGGGGCGGTGCTGCGCTGCGCTCGCCGCCATTTCCGCCCGGCGGCGGAGAGGCGCCCTGCTGGCCGCCGCCATGCCGATGAAAGGCCGGTTCCCCATCAGGCGGACGCTGCAGTATCTCAACCAGGGCGACGTCATCTTCAAAAGCTCGGTGAAGGTGATGACGGTGAACTACAACACGGCAGGGGAGCTGAGCGAGGGCGCGAGGTGAGCGCGGGGGGCGGCGGGGCGCGGGCCGGACCGGGGCCGCCTCCAGGCAACTCGGCTCGCGCCTGTGTGTTTTTCTTTTCCTTTCCAGAAAGTTTGTGTTTTTCAACATCCCCCAGATCCAGTACAAGAACCCCTGGGTACAGATCATGCTGTTCAGGAACATGACCCCCTCTCCTTTCCTCCGCTTCTACCTGGGTAGGTGCTGCCGGCAGCGAGCGGGCCCGGGCCGCGGCCCCGAGCGGGGCGTCCCGCGCGGCCGCAGGAGGGGTCCGGGCCGCCCCGGCCTCCGCGCTGGCAGCGCGGTTCGGTCCGCGGCTCAGCCCGGGGAGGGGGGGGTCAGGCCCTCACGCTGCCCGCGGCCCCGCGCTCCTCCCGCACGAACGGAAACGTTACCGTGTACATGTAACTGTATCAGAGAAGCAGATGTCTTAGTTTTGTGCGTTTAAAACACGTTTTGCTGCTACTGTGAAGCAGCACGTGGTAGGGAAGGGGCACTGATATACTGTCACAAATCTTTCCTGACAGACAATGGAGAACAAGTTTTGGTTGATGTGGAAGATAAAACCAACAAAGAGATAACTGAGCACATTAAAAAAATCTTGGGGAAAAGCACGTAAGTAACTCTGAATAAGGTAACGAACAGTCTAGCATACATCTTAATACAATCCCTGCAAACGTTGGTTAGGTATACAGGAGGCGTTTTCCAGACAAAACTGCCATGAGCTAGGTAAAGTCCACAAGCTAAGAACTCTAAATCCATCTTTCTGGTAAACTGGGTCCAGGGAAGAAAGGAAACGTTGCCCTTCAGGCTTCTGATAGTAACAAACAGATCTCTTTTCTAGAGAAATGCTTGAAAAAGAGGAAAGAGAAAGGAAAAAACTTTCACATCCAGCAACTTTTGGGCCCAAGAAGTATCACCTGCGAGAATGCATGTGTGAAATTGAAGGCCAAGTTCCCTGCCCCGCTTTTGTGCCACTGCCCAAAGAGATGAGGGGAAAATATAAAGCTGCTATGAAGAAGGAGGTATCATCCTGAGATCTCGGACCCTGCAGCTGGTTTTCCGCAGGGCTTGGATGATCAAGATATTTCAGTGAGAGACAAAGCCAACAGCTCCTGGACACAGGAACGAGCAAGTTCATATAACACAGAAAACTTTATCTCGGAAATTATTCTAGCTGTAAGAAGACTTCAGTGAAAAATAAATAAAAGTTAAAACAAGCTTTTTGAGTGCCAGATTTGCAAAGTTTGAAGAAAAAACAGAAGGGAAATAAAATTACTAGAGCCCTGTTTCCTACTCATGCCTGCATGTATAAGGTTGTGGCAAAAATAAGATTGTGATTGCTTTGAGACAGACTAGACCCGAAAGTTAATTATCTTAGAAACAGCACAGAACTCCACAATTTGTAGAAAGTGGTATAAAGGCATTCCTGCTGATTCCCATTTTGTACTCACTGAAGACAGCCAAACAATAATGTAACTATATGCCACATTTTCTTAATTTAGTAATCACTCAGAAACAGAAGTTTCACTTACAAGATACAACTTCTGCAGTTGATAGTGCAGCTCTGAGAAGCACTGACCAGGTGAAGAATATTAGCAGTAAAGGAGAACACGTAAGTTGGTGTTTGAAAGATGCTTTCCTACTAGCTTTGTTGTTCTTCCAAAGCAATTTAAAGCTACTTTTAAATGAAGACAACTTACTAAAGTCTTCCTTTAAAAAAAAAAAAGCAAGCCATACAAAGAACTGTCTGGACTTACCATCTTCCAGCAAATTCTAGTCAGAAAGTGCATTATGCTTCAAAGTGCAGTGCTGCTACGTCACTCCTTACCTCAGACACTCCTGTTCCCTGCACAAGGTCAACAGAACCCTTCTAAATCATCTCAGCTTCTGCCTCACCACACAATTACATGGCACCTGTAACAGTATGAACATACAACAGGTTGTACCACATTGCGTGGTAACAGCGTACCTGTAAGTCAGGGTTATATGTGCAAATGACTGCAAAACTGTATCTCAGCATTTCTGAGCTGACGGTCGAGTACAGAATTTCACACCAAGCATCCTTTAAGAAGTGTCAAGGACAAACACAGCACAAAATAAACATGTTGTTTTATTTCATCTCTGTTTACAAAGTTCCCATACAGAGTAGTGCATGCAATTTCAAAAGTCAATGCTAGTTATTTATCGAGCTTTACAGTTAAGATGCCTTCACTGTGTTGTGCCTCGCAGCAGTCCAGGTACCAACGTAAGGTCTTCACTGTGGAGATGACTTAAGGATTAGGTGTCTAGTCTATCACATTTAACACTGACAAAGATCATGAGGTATGCTAGTCTGTTATCTGCTTGTAAAAATACATTATTACATGTACAATAAGGATACTTTATTACTAGTGTATTAGACTGAAAATACAAACAAGGCAGGATAATTGTAACAAGGAAAAAACACTTTTAATATGAAAGCTGAAGCCACTGAAACATTTTTTCATGTTGATAAAAAAAAGCTTTGGGTTACAGTGCAGGGAGCAATCCTCTTGACTAGGAAATGAGCCTGTGTTAAATAACTACCTTCTAGTACTTGTGTTGAAACAAACAATTCCAGGGATTAGGTTTAGCTATCTTTTTTTTTTTCCTGCCTTTGTAACTGGTGCCACAGTGCTCATCCTAGTTTATGACCTTTCAGATTCCTCTGTTCTTTGTTTCACTTGGTGCAAAATAACACCTGGGGACTCGATCATCAACTCTAATAAAACATCTCAGTATAAAAACTTCATGGTCTTAAGACAGCCTGTTCTGTGCACCATCCAGCTTCGGGTTTGGGCTACAGTAGGAAGAACACGAGCTGTCCTTAGCTGGCTCCTCTTGGTTACTAGTGCTATTAAGCGAGCATATAGGCGGTTTGTTTTTTCTAAACAACAGTTCCTCAAGTCCCTACTTCCCCTTATTTACAGCAAAGTAAAACTAGAGTTTCTATTCTTTGGGTAGTGTAATTATTTGTGTCTCTAAAATAATACACAATGCTTGTGTTGCAGCTATGCTAATATAGATTATCAGAGACATAGCTAAACGACATGTCCCATTCCACTACAGTGTACGCTTCTGAATAAGCCCACTATTATTAGTGCTATACGGTGTGAACTGCCCCATTTTCCTTTATTTCAGCTTTAAATAAATAACACCCTTTAGACTAACTACTCCCCACCACCCTTTCAAAACACCAATTCCTAATGATGGAGCTCTGCCTTTCAGAGATAGAAATCAAAGCAGCTCAGGCTCCATCTCTCCCAGACACAGACTGATGTCTGTCTGACCCCAAAGTGATCCGGTACCAGCCTGCAGAAAGAAGCCCAGCTCTAAGCCCTCCTTGCATCACAGGTGCTGCTGTCACCTGGTCATCCCCTGAACCACAGCACCACAAGGTGACTCCAATTTGGAGCTTCTTAAAGGCAGACACACCTGATTCCCCTAACAGCTTCTGAGGGGAATCAAATATGAAAGAGAATTGCTATTTGGCACTGTCGCAGTCACAGACTTTGTCTCCCAGCTTTCACAGAATTCCAGTTCAGTGGCACTTCATCAGCTCTCCGTTGTAAACAAGATTTTTGTTCCTTGAATACTACAAAAAGAGGGTTCCAGTCTCACAAGTGTGACAAGCATGATCATTCTGTCACCCAGAGAGTTTAAAGGAATGTGTGGATTCCAGAAGGTAATTAGGAATTGGAGGGTCACCCTTTATATTACAGTTTGAAATGGAGCTAACCTGATGCTCCTTTCCCTGGCAGCGACTAGGTATTTGTTCCCACACAAGCAGGTCTCTGAAGCCAGCACGGTGCTCTCTATTACACTGTAGTTTGTGCTCAGAGGAAACGGGAAATGAAAAATGATGAAAAGACATCCAAACTTCACTTGGGAATTTTTATAAACACATTAAAAAGTTCCTCATACTAAGATCAGTTATAAAGTTCTTCTGAGTCTTAAAATCCCTTTTAGGTATTAACATTGCACAAGATTGATCTGCAAGCCTGGATATTCTGCACCTCAAGAATCGAATAGCCTTTAAACAGCACTCTCTCCTAACACCATTAGGCAATCAAGCCAGCCCAAAATACTGCACTATGTCAGTATCAGAGGATGCAGAAGTTTTAGAAAAGTTTTTGCCTCCCTAGTCAATGCCCCACTTGAAAGGCCAATACAACAGGAGATGGCAAACCAACCATTGCAACCATTGCCAAATCATAGCTCCCTATTAGCACTTAACCACTTTGACCAAAGGAAGCACACAGTAAGACCAATTAGATTAAAATAACTTGTTACAACACTCTTTTAAAGTTTCTTCGTATAAGCATTTGAGACCAGCAGCACACCTCGGTAATTTTTCTTCAAGACTGAGTAGTAGTGGAAAGGCCTAATTGAAAGTGCATAAAAGTCAAGATTCTCCCAACTCCCTCTTGTGACCTGTTCTGTCTATAAGTATCTGATCTGCCTTCCCATATTTAACACCAGACTTAATTATTACACAGCCCTATTGCTGCTTCAGCAGTTGGATTTCTCCTTCTGCTTTGCTAATGTGCGCTTCAATTCCTTTAAGTTCTCTGTCAGTACCTCCACCTCGTCCATTCGTCCATTATGTTTGGCATCAAATATATAAGCTTTGATATTATCTATCTGTTGGAGAAGCAGCTCTTCCTCTATAGCCTCCTCTCCAGAGATCTCATTGCCATCCTCCACTTCAAAGGGATTGGTAGAGGATCCCTCTTCAAATGGATTTCCAGAATTCCAACTGCCCCCAGGCTTTTGAAATGGGTTTTCATCCTCTTCAAAAGGGTTTGAAGTACTGACAGGTACTCCTTTAGTTTGCTCATCATCCTCCTCTTCATTTTCAAATGGATTATAGTCTTTTTTATAACTTTGCAGAGCTGTGCTAGAGGAGGAAGCCGCTGGAGAAGCATCTTTGGCAAATGGGTTGGCAGGGTCCTCCTCCAACTGAGGGCTATCTGCTTCATCTTCAAAGGGGTTCAGAGAGGCCATCTGCTCTTGCTCTTTGTCACACTGTGGGACACTCTGGGGTCTGTGTGGGGAGATTAAGTGCTCTTTAGGTGGCAGCTGATCAACAGGAGGAGTTTCAGAATTTGGATCCCCTCTGATCTGAAAACTACCCAGATCTAATGCATGTGCTGTCAAGTTCCAATTCTCTTTTGCAACTTCATGGTGATGCTGCCTGACTTCTCTGAAGTCTAAGGACCGTGTCCTTGAATGCTGAGACATGAATTTGTGGTGTTCTCTTTCCCACTCTTTTTCACGAAGGACCTGAAGTTCCTCCCTCTGCATCTCTTCCTCTTCTGCCTGTTTTTTAGAAAGCTCAATCGCTTTCAGAGTTTGCTGTTGATCATATTCATCCTGAAGCTGCCTCAGGTTCTCCTGCAACATACGGACCTCGTCTATCCTATTAGCTGCCTTTGCTTGCTTAATGAAGGATGTGATATTGTCTATCTGTTGAAGAAGTGGGTCTGCTATCTCACTCTGTCTGGATATGCTAGATGTAGGTAACCAGCCTTCCGATTTCCTGACCGCTCCTTTTTTCAGGTGCGTTGCATCACCATTGACTGTGGCTGCAGATCTGGAGATAAAGTCTTTCTGCTTTTCCTCTTGTTTTCCTTGTGTTTCAAGAGCCACCTAAAACAAAAAACATGCAGCTTGAAAAATTCTTTCCCAAATATCCATAGATACAAGGAGTTCATTGGTCTTAGACATTGCTGGTTGTCACTGAAAGGGATTTTTGGTTACTTTGCAGAAAATGCTTATTTTCATAATATTACCTGAATCCTTCCCTTCAGTTTGTTTGGTGACAATATTGATCAAAATCCAAAGACATCTGCCTTTACCCACTACAGGGCAAGCAGGAACAGCAACAGTGCTTTATGCAAAGAAAAAAATACCTAATGCAACTATGCAAAGAGCGGCCTAGATTGGGACAGTAACTATATCACATCTGACTACAGCAGACACCTGTAACAGAACAACTCCAATGTTAAAGGCAACTATTCAAACACACACAGTTATTAGGCTTAAACCATTGAAGCTCCTGACAAGACATAACAGATCTTAACCTGTCTTACCATATGCAGCCTTTTCTTCTTCAGTTCTTCATACTGATCTTTGGTTGGCAGGGACATTAGGCCAAGCAGTTTTTCCTGGAAAAATTGAAATATTTAGTGTTGTTTGCAGGCATTCAGCCAATTTTCAACTACTTGAAAAGAGATACGACCAACAGAACACCGCACTGACAAATGAAGGGCACTTCTACACAGCAGTCAGCGATGGCACAGAGGCTCGCACCGCAGCCAGGGACATGCCAGGATTCACCCAGCCTTTCGGGTCCCCAAACTCAATGCTTACTACACTGTCTGTGCTGACGCTACCTCATTTAAGGCTACCATAAGTCATTAGGTGAACTACAGAAGATATATAGAAGTAAATTTCCTTCTGAAGTAGTTTCAAACTACAAGGATGCCTGGCAAAGAAGAGAACACTATATAGAATTTACATTCAGCTTATAACATATGCTCTATTTACCTGAACAAAAAGTGTAGCTGAATATCTTATCATTCTCTGAAGCTGTAGTGTTTTAGGATGAGGTTGGGGATCTTCATGCAAGCCTAGACTCAAAATCTTCTTACTGAACCAAAGCAAACATACAGCCTCGTCAGATCAGGAACAAGGGCCAGTGAAAATGCAACAGAAGGGCAGAAAGACAATATTGGATGAAAACTTTCCAGTGTTCTTATAGGTAAACCATTCTGGATATTACAAGTTATAACACTTTCCACTCCCACCCCCTTTTTTTTTAAAGGAAAAAAAAAAAAAGAACCGTGCCACTATTTGTTTCTTCTCTGCATAGTTATCCCCACTACAGAGGAATGCACAATTTTTAAGACTTTAAAGGAAAGCAGAAATTGACAGCGCATAGAAACAGCATGTACCTCTTCACATGCTCTTTACAACTGAGCAAATTGATTATCCACATGAATAAGCAGGTATGTGCTACACAAACAGATACCAACAGCTGAGAAAAAAACTACAGAGAAGTCATACCAGAGGAGATGCACACATTCTGGGACAGGGGAAGGAAAGAGAGGACTCTTCTTTTACCTTAAGGCATCTATGAATTCGTATACTTTTTGAATCTCCATCCTCAAGTCATTAGCATGTTCAAGATTGTAGGTTGTCTCCCCAGCACTAAGAAATAAATACAACTTCAGTGTAAGTTGTGCATCCAGCTCACAACACGCACAACACTAGGAGCTATCCCAAGATGACTAAGATTCAAGAACAGCTGATGCTACAGAGGCTAAATGGTTTATTCCATGCTCGTGTTTAAAAACCCTTTCTTTGTGACAGAAGTGAAAAATGACAATTTTGTGAACACGGACATTTCATAGAAGATAATTTTATTTATGATCATATGATTATTTACTATTAAAGGAGAAATTGTATTTTAACACAAGAATGCCACTCTACCAATGATATCTAAAATACACAATTTACTAATCTACATACATAGTATACATACTATGTATATACATAGTACATACATAATATTTTCTAATATACACAAATTTAGCAAATGCATCTATTTTGTATTTTTTTCCAGGCAATTGGGTGCAGAAAAAACAGAACATTTGAATAGGTAACCATACCATTATAGTTATCTCTACTAACATTTGTCAGAAAGCAAAAGGCTCCAACCCCACAGGGGTATAATATTTATGATGTGAGTAACCGGCAGCCCATGTAGGGACACGATCGGTTATGTGCGCTTTACCAGAGAAGTATGACAGTGGCACCTCAGTGGGAAGTGGCTTTTAAAAAAATAAATCAGACTTCTCCTCTGCACGCAATGTTACCATTAATAATTAATTCAGTACTACTCTGAAGGGCATCCAAAAAATGGTTAGGTTAGATAACCTAACACTGCTTTTTCTTGTAATTTACACACTCTTGCAGCCTTAGCACACCATTTCCTTACTCCTCCTTACGCTTTGGGGGAGCAAAATTACATATATTCATAAACAAAATCAGTAAATGGGGCTTACTTTAGTGATTCTGCCATCCTTATGTATTCTGGCGCTTTCTGGTCAACCTTCTCCATACAGAGTCGAAGTTTCTTGTTTAAAACAGAATGTATAAAAAAAGAACTCATATTAAAACACTAGTGCAAGAACATACTGTCTGTGCACATTCAGAGTTAACCATGATGAAAATGACAAGACTCTCCAGTTACCTTCAGAACACAGATAGTGTGGTCAGAAACAGAGAGAGACTCCCTGGTCCTCTGCAAGGTGAATTCTGAATTCAGAAGCTCGTTTAATGGGTGACTTGGACAACTTCTAGCCTTAAACCCCTTCACAAAGAGCACCAACAGGAATTCCCATTAACACTAAGCTGTGGGGTCTGCAGACTCTACCGAAGAGATACCTGCTGATTGTCAGTCCCCGCTTTCAGAGCACATCTGAACACCATGTTCCAGCCATATGCTGTTGACTGATGTAGATGGTTCAAAAAAGCATTTGCCATCAGTGTGAGGACAAACACCACTGACAAGGTCAAGTCCTATAGCTCCAGTGCAGCTCATCAAAGAAGTGCACAGCATATCACTGATTTAAATAAGAACTGTTCTGAGGAATCTCAGCTGACACAGTTCACAGTTTTAAGAGAGAGGCATCTCAGAACTATTAGTTCCAGATGATGAGAATGAAGTTATATCTTAAAATAATGTTTGAAGTTACCATGGGATATAAATACTATAAGGCAGCCAGCTCCATCATTTCAGATACATCTTTGTAATGTGGCACGAACATCCAATAGAGTCTATTCTAACACAAGTATGCATTAAGTCCTAAAGTAAGAGCTTGGACACAAGAAAACAAGCCAAAAGTCAAGTAGTGACAACTGCAGATATATACACTGAGGATGAAAGCAGCAAAGACTCCGACTTACCTCATAGAGTTTCACAATCTCCGGAGTGTATTCTTTCTCATCAATCTGTTGTTCTCTCTTCAACAGGGTATCTTTGCAGTGCTGACAGCAACGGATTCGGTCATCATCCTTCTCATCCAGAACTGAGCTCACGCTGCTTATGCTGCTAATGCTGCCACGGCGGGAGCCATGGACACTATTCGGTGAAGAGTTCGGGCTAGTATGAGAACCCAAGGCCTCTTTGCTGGCACTAGTGAGTTTGCCTAAAATTTTACAGGTAATTTTACAGTGACTGGAGAAGCTAACAGATTTTACCAGCACAAGTCAATTTACTTTATGAGAAACTTTACAGTCAGTTAATATTAGAAAACCAAATTGAAACAGTCTGGTGAAAGACATGCCAGGAACCCATGACAACCCAGACTGCAAGTCAGAATTTGGATCTTTTCTGTAAATACTGCTCCATTCTAAAAGTGCCAGAGAGCTGGCTGCCGAGAACCACCTACTTTGCTTATGCCTAGAAGCATTCTTATGATAGAGCTTGCATAGTTATAGACTAGTGTGTGGAAAAAAAGGTACTTTAATGCTGTCCATGTTTTGTGCTCAAATGCTCCAAAAAGCCCAGTTAATGTCACTTATTTCCACATAAAATACAGTCTCCTCTCCAATGCACTAGATGAGGAAATTAAAGTTCAAAGGGTTTCTTAAGGGCTTGTGGATGAATTTCCTTAATGTCAGCATCTCGATAACCATGGGCAGGAAATACCCATAATAGTTCCAAATCTGAAGAAGGGACAGAGACGAAGAATGGACAAATCATTCTTCGTGTTCTGTTTCACAGCCAAGTATCAGCATAGAACTGAATGACACATTAAGGACCAGTATTACCAGCAGCTTTTTTTCTAATGGCAAAAAGCCAGGATCCAGTTAGCAACCTGAGCGGGCTAAGGAAAGAAGGAATTAACACCACACATCATACTTACTTGCCAAAGGAAGACTGACAAGCTCCATGCACTTCTTGCACATAATAGACCCACAGAGGCGGCAGTGGTGACGTCGGTTTCGGATACTGAACTTAGTGCCACAGTCTGGGCAAAATGGAACGTCCTGATCGCTGACCCAAGGCACAACAGACTTCTCTATAGCTGTGATCGGGCAAGAGGGGATACACACAGCGTAAGATACTAATTCAATTAATTCCTCAGCTGATTAAACCAAGGGAGCAAATAGTCTGAAGTAAGCCCATACCAACCTCTTATTTTAGATGACTCGGTGTTTGCTCTGTCAAACGATGTAAGCTAGAAGATAAACAATACATTCAAGAAAATTTTTCTTCGCAAGAAAAAAACCCAACACAACCCAGCCCAACAGGAAAAAGAAACCTGGCATTTTTAAGAGGTCTCAGCCTTTTTCACACCAGATTCCTGCACGTCTCCTATTTATTTCTAATGCCATATTCATACAAGTAGTGCTGAACAATGACTGCCAAACCTGTACAAATCAGAGCATTTTGGACATAATTCTTACAGCATCCAACATTACTGCACGTGAGCCAAAATCTAAGTATATCACTGGTAAGATTTTGAAGAATGAGAAGCTGGAAGAATCATGACAAAAACATTAGGGAGAAATTTAGTGAAGTAAAAGATTGAGAAAATATACAGGAAAACAGATGTTTCTTGAAGCATGTGGAAGTAGCATCTTCAGCTTGAAGATACACAGAAACAGAAATCATATTCCCTTCATAAAGCACACTGCTAGATAAATAGGCACACTTCATACTTAATTTTTTTTGTTTTAATCTAGGAAACATTCAGAAGGCTTGGATATTAAAAAGCAGCAAATTTACCTTTTCTAGCCTGATTATTAACTTATTGACTTCAATTACATAGTGATCAATCCTGGCTGCTCGGTGTTTCTTGAAATCAGAAAGATGGCTTCTCATAGCACCTGGAGAGATAGCAGAAAGTTTTCAGTCACCCGAGTGTTCCGTAGGGATTTAAATGCCTCTTGAAAGACAGTTGTCTCTTCTCACCACTTATTTCTCATGTTCAAATTGAATTTTAAAGACACATTAGGATCCTTTTCGCAGTGCTGCTCTAAATAAAACACGCAGGTTAAAGCCTAATCTCCAGGCTAACAATAAACAGTGTTTTATTTCTACTACAGCAAACAACAGATGCTGTGTTAAAGAGAACACCTGCAACAATTTTTTCCTCTCTCCATCCCTCAGCTATGTTTGGCAAGCTATTATCAACTCATAGTGTTCTCAAAACCGATTCCCTTTAGTTTCCCGGCCGTGTGCTGAACAAAGGGAACAGGCAAGTCCAATGATTTTGGAGGTTTACGCAACAGCAATTTCTTTCAGACTTCTAATCATCCTCCCACCTTTAGAGGTCTGAATCAAATCCTTGATGACAGTTCAGATTTACGGAAAACTGATCACCAAGTATACAAAAGAACAATATAGCACGTATTTAAGAAACGTACAATTGGTACTCAACAATGTTGGTTTCAAGTTTAAGTTTTGAATCCTTTTCCGAGTAAGATGAGCCAGGTATGAAAAAATCAAAGTTTCAGCCAAAATTAAAAAAAAAAAAAAACAAAACCACAAATACACACACCGCACCCCACTTTCTTCTGACTGGTAGAATATAAAATTAGATGTTGCTTTTGATACCATCTACGTAAGTGTAAGAATCTCACTTCTCCATGCTAAGGAAGTAACAAAAAAACCTCCAAAGCTGAATTCATAGGAATAAAAGGGCCCCATCTGGGTAACTGAATTCAGCTACTGCTTTGGAGACATCACAAAGTCCCTTTCACAAACCCACCAAATCCCATCCTAAAATCCACAAGGTTCATCTTCTCCACTCTGGTCGGAAAACAGTTCTCACTTCTCTAATGTTCAGAAACCTTCCACTAGTTCACTGCCTCAATTTGTTCTTAGCTAATATTTATACTATGATTGCTACTGAAATGTATATGAAAACTATAATCCCTCGACAAAGCAAATCAAATGCAATACAGACACAGTTACATGCTTCAGCAACACTGTATCACTTCCACAAATCAGATTAGAAGAAAAGTTATGCCCACTGCATATTGCTTTCCAGCTGTCCTACCTACTTCCTGGGGTTCCCACATGTATGGATCTACTCCACCATAGCTGAACGACTCGTATCGTTCCTGAGATCCAGAATCAGTTCTGTCATCTCCTTCACGTTTCAGCAATTTCTTCTTTGCTCTTTTGGCCTTCTGGACAAGATCTGAAAAAGATAACTCCAAGTTATCAAACATGGCAGGGAGTCATTGAGTATTTGTCATGTGAAACAATATGGAATATTCCTCATGTTTTAGCACAAGTCTTTTGCCTTGATGACAAGTTTCTCCTCAATGTGTTCTGTTTAGAACCAGAATGCAGTTCAGAGAATCACAGATGACATGAAATGCTGTTACCTGTCATAAAGTATCGCTAATGTCCTAATGACAGAACAGCAGTTTGAGACACTCCACTCAGGACTGTAAATCAGTAAGCTGTCTTGAGCTATAGGACCCATTTCACAGCATTCTGGGACATCGTGCAGATAATATCTTAATTCTCTTAATTCCCAATGGTTTTCCTAGGATTCAGTGACGTTCAACACATTCTTTGCCTTGTTGCATGAACTACAAACTAAGAATTTCAGTGTGCTTATACACCTAAATAGTGTCAAAAGCACTAAACAGCCCACTGCATTCTAGTGAGAGAAGGGCAGTCTCCTAGGCCAAAAAAAAAAAAAAAAAGACTGGGAAGTTGAAACTTCCGATCTTTTATTGCCCTTGCTGCTCTGTTGCTCTCTGGATGCCAGCAAAAGTTGAGGGCACTACTTTTCTTGCCAAACACATTCACTGTTTCCTGGAACTAGATCTTTTATACATCAAGCTTTCCAACAAGCTGCTGGGAACCATGAGTTAGCATGTCCCAGCACCCACCTTTTCTATCTTTTCCCACCAACACCCTTCCTAAACTTTACACTTTAACTGCAACAGCAGTTTTGTCCGCTGTCAAAACAAGGCATTAATGAAGTGGTACCAGAGATCCCCCATATCCTGCAAAGCCATCACGTAACACTTGAGAATTCATCTAGGTTACAGTATAAATACGAGTTTTCAGATAAAAAAAGACAACCCCCCCCAAAAGGCCAATAATAAAAGTCAGGCGTAAAATCCATCATTTCAAGAGTGACGCCTTTTAAGTTCCTACTTTCAATAAGTAACTTCTAAAGCATCGGGAATAATGTAAAAACTATGCCGCGGCGAAGGTGGCCGGCAGGCGAAGGGGGCCCGACACCCGGCTCCTCACCCGCCCCCCCCGGGGGCTCTCACCGCCGAACCCGCGCACCAACCGGCGGCCGCCTCTTACTTCGGAGCTGCGCCCGGACGTCCCTGTCCTCGCCCGAGTGCTCCTCCTCGTAGTGCGCCTGCAGCTGGTGGAGCGCCTGCAGGTCCTTCAGGCAGAGCGGGCACAGGAACCCCTCCCGCACCTCCCCCGGGTCCCCGAACGGCGGCGGGCAGCCGGCGGCCATGGCGTGCGGGGGGCGCTGGCGGCCTCAGCGACGCGGCCCCGCGGGGACCAGGCGGGCAGAGGGGGACGGATGGGGCGGCAGCGGCATCGTCCGCGGCGGCGTCCTGAAAGAGAGGCGAGCGGCGGCGTGGGGCGGGCGGCGCGGCCGGGTCTCCCCCCGCGCCCTCCTGGGACCCTTGGCGGCCCGGCGCGCGCCCAGGCCCCGGCCTGTCT
>JAHREE010000147.1:221784-268375 GCA_033628505.1 Tringa tobata
GGGGGGGGGGGGAGGGTGGGGACAGGGAGGGCTGATCCGGGAGCGGAGGGAGAGGCGAGGCCCAGCTCAGGCGTGCGCTGCCAAGCGCAGAGCTATCGATGGCGGGTAGGGAGGCGGCGGCGGCCTGGGCCTGCCCTGAGGGAGGCGCAGTGGCCGCACCCTTGTGTTCGGCCGCCCGGGAAGATCCTTCGTCCTGGGGCACGCAGGTGTGTAGGAGAGGGGTGGCGTGGGGCGGTGGTGACAAGAATCCCCTCAGGAGCCTCAGGGAAGGCCTTGCCGCGCGGGGGAGGCTGGCGCCCGCTCGGGCCCCCCGCTGCTACGGGCCATGCCCCACAGCGCTTCCCGCCCCTGGTGCTCCTGGGCCCGTGCCCTGTAGCTGGGCGTGCTGGGGACAGGCCCCACGCTCCCTTCTCAGCCCGCCAAGCCCTTCAAAGGACGTGTCCCCAAGCCGTAAGCTGTTGCAGTAGGTGACATGCCACTCACGGAGCCACGAAGAGAATCCAGGAATCCCACCACTTCCTGCCCCAGGGCGGCGCTGGGAATAAGTGAAAAAGAAAAGAGTAGATGCAGGGCTTGTAGGGAGATGCCTGTAGGCATTTCAGTTTTCTTGTTCCTGTTTCCTCTGTGTGTGTTTTGCTCATTTAGTGGGCGTAGGGAAGGGACAAGAGAAGGGGTAGGTGGGGAATGGAAGATGTGGCTGTCACTAGATGGCCCACCAAGCACGTCAGAGAGTGAGCAGAGAGCTGCTGGGGGCCTTTGCAGTGGGTTTCACAGCTCATGGGGCTGCTTTGCCGTTTGTTTTAAGGACTTTTTTCTCCTGCTGTTGAGCTGCAAGGCCCTGGTGACCCAGGCAGTTCGGTCCTTGCCTGTCACTCAGGAGTACTAAGAATTGAGTATAAGGGAAAGCGAGACTGCACTGAACAGCAAATTCTTTCCTTAGGCCTGCCTTTCTCTGTAGCTTCAGTAACCGCTCATTTTCCAAAGGAAGGTCTCAAAAGCTTATTAAAGTGGTAAATATGACGATTTAAGTCTAATAGCCTGCTGTGGGGACACAATACAGTGAGAAGGGCTGCCTGTAGCGAGTTGTGACGAGGATGATAACATGCTGGGATGTGCACTAGAAATAAAATATTTCACTGAATCTTTAGTTAGTTCATTGTGCTCTTTTGCATGTCCAACATTTGACCACAGACTATGAGAACGTATCTCACCAAATGAATCTTTCTGAATTACTGATAAAACACCAGTCATTCTTAAAAAGTGAAATTTCAAGATTTTGAAAGAAAAATGCCATTTGTTTGCATGTTTCTGAGTATAAATGGTCTTTAGCACTTCCTGAAGAGCTCATTGCCCGTTAAGTGATTGCACCTGTTCAGTATGATTTGGAGCATTAGACTCTTACTGGGAGTGTTTCAGAGAGAATTATAGAAGGGTAATACAAAGTTAAGCCAGATGTAGTGATGTGTTGAATGGTGTCCATTTGCTCCCAAAAGGAAACTTGGGCTCATGTGCCCCTGAGTGCCCCATGTCCCTTTAGAGAGGTGGAGCATAATCTAGGTTTGTGCTGGTGTAAATGAGAATAGACTTTGGCTGCTTGTCACTTCATCCAGCAGATCACGTGTTCCAACAAAGTGTTAACAAAACGAAAAGATCCAAGTCTAAAGCAATCCAGTTTACATTTCTTCAAAAACTGATTTATCTTCACCCAGTTAGTTGCAATAGAAATGCAGGTATTTGTGGACAAGTTAAACCTTACTGAAATACTACAGATGCTGTTGGGGACTAAATTTGAATCAGTAATGGCTTACCATTGTAAATCAGTGTAGAAGAGCAACATCACAGGAAAGGAATGTGTTCCAAACACTTGCTCAGTCAGGCATGTGTTGCCACTGGAATCCTGCATCTTCACATCCATTATGTGACTCTTCCTGCCTGGCTGCACTCAGAGTCCTTTGTAAACACAGAGTAAATAAATTGTAAAATACGTTTGTGAGCTGTTGTAATAACTCTGAACAATGAATTTTAGGACCTAGTCTGTTACTTACTTAGTCATTGCGGCTAACAGCCAAGAGGAGACCCTTTGGTGGGAGCAGAGCTGAGAGGAGGGCACAGGCAGCCCTTTAGCCATAGCACAGGCCTGTCAGAAACGTTATTTCAGTTCCATCACGCGTACGCTCCGGCTTCTTGTCATGTCTTCAATGCCAGTTGGAATGTTAGTAATGGAATCTCAACCAAGCACTGGAGAGGTAAATGTAGACTAAAAGGAATTCTTGATGATGCCTGTCTACTTCTCAAGGAATGCGGTGGGACATTTTTTCACAAATATGGCTTACTCACTGAAAGAAAAGTTTAAAGTATCTGAAACGTAACAGTGTTGAGTTCTATATAGACTTTGGGGAAGAAGCAGGGTGGAAAATCAGAATATTCTTTGGAAAATCAGAATGTTCTTACTACGTATTCCCTAAACTAATCAGTGAGTTAATTTAAATTGATGCTGTGTTTTAAATTGGCCTAAATTCAATTTTATAATCCAATAACAAATTTTGTAAAAAAATTTTAAATCTCCTAACCTTGAAATGGGTAGCACAAAATTATTCCTATGCCATAAAATGGTCTTTGATTTTAATGTATCTGAGAAAACTTTTTTGTTTGTTTAGGTGGATCTAAACCAACAATTTCTGTATTCTTTGTTTTGTTGAGAGAACTAAAAAAATTGCATATCGCTGTTCCTTTTAACGAAATTCATATATTCAGTATACTCAGGTTGCTTGTAGTAAACATTTTGGTAAAAAACGAATTTGTTTAATTAGTCTGTGTAGAGAGGATAGAAGCTACATTTCCATGCCAAACCCATGATCTTTCCTGTGTTTGCAGACTCAGCCATCAAAACTGACAGCATGATGATTTGTAAGAGCTGCAGCTGACAACTTGTTGAGCCCATTTATCTGATCTGCCTTTTAACTGCTTCAGCACTGGTGGGCCAGTCATCTACGCAGGTTCATCTGGTCCCTTAGCACTGCTGCAGAATCTAGCACATTGGTCCCAAGTGCTATGGAACGGCACCGCTTTTACATAGAGCAGGTAAATTACAAAGAGGAGGGACAGGAAGATTCCGAATTCCTTTGTGTTTATATTTTATTTAATGTTTTAACTGTGGGATCCATATGCCACAATGTCTAGATTATGCTCAGGGCTCATTTCAGATTTCAGGCACCCATATTTGGGTGCTGTCTCCTATAGCCTCTTTTGTCTTCTGTTTCCCCTACACATTCTACAGCAACCAACTCCTATCTTGAAAGCAGCAAGTCTAAAATCAGTAAGCAGAATACCCTTAGCAGTGGGTATTCAACAGTGAATGATCTGTGGTGTTTTGCAGGGCAGTTTGTTGCTGTCATCTTCAACACCACCTGCTTGTTCAAAGGGCTTGCTTTTTGTCTTGACTGCTTTGG
Organism: Tringa tobata; assembly: GCA_033628505.1. Taxonomy (NCBI): domain Eukaryota; kingdom Metazoa; phylum Chordata; class Aves; order Charadriiformes; family Scolopacidae; genus Tringa; species Tringa tobata. The sequence goes on from JAHREE010000147.1 coordinate 225,234, forward strand.
CTCAGAGAACCTGTCATAAAGTCTTACTATATTTTTCATTTGTCTTGGCTTTCCTCTCTTCTACTCCTCCTTTTCTCTTTTCACTGAATTTCACTGAATTTTCAGAGTTGGAAGGGACCATAGAGATCATCTAGTCCAACTCTCCTGCTGAAGCAGGATTGCCTAGAGCATGTTACTCAGGACTGCATCCAGTCGGGTCTTGAAAATCTCCAAAGAAGGGGACTCCACAACCTCCCTGGGCAGCCTGTTCCAGGGCTCTGTCACCCTCACTGTGAAGAAGTTTATCCTCATGTTTGAGTGGAACCTCCTGTGTTCCAACAATTTTACAATAGCTTCTTCAGGTACCCCGCACATTGGTACCAGTTTCAGAATCAAGAGGGAACTTAGGCTGGAAACATAGGCTTCTCTGTTAGTTTAAAACAGCAATCAAATTTCAGGCAACATCTTCAAGCAAGACACTTTCCCTGTTTTTTTCAGTCATAATCTCAAATTTTCCCTATACCAATCAGCTATTAAAGTGTCTATGCTGCATCACACTCAGTTGTGTTCAATTAGGATATCCATTATAGAGAGAAGATGGCAATGAACTGACTTCCTTGGATATGGCAAGTTGGATCCTGGTTTGCCTCCATCCCATTTTGCGGGAGTATTTGTGTGATTTATTAACTCACTCCCGTGAAGCTGAGGAAGGTGTAGTGTATGTTAGTAAATGAGGAGGGAGTTCCTTCAGTCCCTCCACACTTCCTGTGCTGGTGTGTCTGAGATCTTTCTATTCTGGTTCACCGGCTCTCACTTCAAACCAAAGTGACTGAAATAAAACCAAGCGCTGTCTTTGCTTTGGCTGGGATCATTCCATTATATTAGTATCTCACATGCCCCATCTCTATCAGGAACCCGTACCAATGCAATTTGTGATCTAACAAGATTTTGGTTCTGCTTTCTTTACTCTCCTTCAGCTTGTGCTCCTTTATCTCATGTAAGCAAAGTGAATTGGCAGGTAACTGATAAACATCCTTTTCTTGATTTCCTTCTTAGGGCTTTTAAGCTGCAGCGCTTTCTTCAAGAAAAAGAAACCACAAATGTCTTTACACAGGTCTGAAAGTAATCTCAGGGCAGGTTTCTTAAAGGAACTTACCCATCCTTTTATCAGAGGTCTCTGTGTCCAGCCTGAATCCTTCTCGTTACCCTGCAGGAGTGGAGAGTTCATGCTGTTATTGTTGGGAAGGACAGTGGGACTTTGGCACTCTACTGCAGATAGTCCACATATCCATTTTCTAAAAACAGAAGGATTTCTGTGATGCATCTTTTGTGTCCTGTCTCTGTAGAGCCAAGACCTCACCCAGGCTAACCCCATCTGCAGGGCTTCTCCACCTGACTGCTCTTGCTCATAGCTTTTATTTGTAGCAATATGTCCTGACTGACGCTTTAAAATTGCAGCTGGCTGTTTAATGTTAACTGAGTGAGTTTCCAGGCAAGCAGTGATGATGTTGTTTTCAAACTTTCTCCAACTAAAGAGTCATTAAAAGTAGTAGTAAAGGGGTTTGTTGGGACTACATGTCCCGTGGAAACACTCAGCCCATGCTAATTACAGTGCATTAGCAAAGAGGTCAAGGCTGAGAAGTGTGTGGGAGGGGACCCAGAACAGTAATGGTGAGAGGAGTTGAAAATAGTTGCAGGAAATGTTAATTATACAGCTTGTTCAAATCAGCCTTACCCTCCAGTTGAAAACAGGGCTCATTTTGAAGACACTTGTAAAAGTTGCTCTTTAGGAATCAAACTCCCTTATGTCTCAATAACCGGTAGCATTCCAGAAATGTAAAACTGCAGTAGAGTAAACAAAGAACTCATTTGTGCATGGTTGTTCTAGTCGCAATTAAAGCTGGAAATAAGATTTTGCATGACTGTGGTGCCACATTGAGGCTAGTGCATAGCTTTGCTCTGTGGACCTAATCCAGACTCTGCAGAGGACAAGGCAGATTTTTCCACTGGCTCCCACGTCGTTTGGCCCAAGTCTGCTATTGATTTGTTACCATTTCTGCAGAGCCATGGGCTCACAGGCAGGTACTGTGTTCAGCAAGGGGCTCTGCAATGCAGAGACCCTGTTCTGCGTTACCAAAATATGGGAGAACATTTATGTGTGTGACTGAGCAAAGCTGATAACATGTAGATGTTTGCATGGAAAAAGATGACAGCGAGAGGAAGGCGTACAACAAAAATAAGGTGATGAGAGATGTGCCATTAACAAATTCTTACCTTGTAACTAAGTAGTATATGTCTGCGTAGTTCGTGTTGCTAAGAGCCTGCACTCCTTTTACTATTCAAAGAAGCAGAGCATTTTAGTATAGAAGCTGGTTGTTTTCTGGTTAGTCCCTTTGGCAAACTCCAGAGTCAAGAAGTTTGTAGGGTGTAGGTTAACCTGACAGATACTTACCTTCAGAGCTTGTGCTTGTGTGTGTTTCATAGTCACAAAACTGTCAAATCACAAATGCAGGTGCCCCTCTGGGAAGGGGGTGTGTGGGAGAAAGAATGTTGTGCTTTGGTGGTGGTATGTCAGCAACACTGCAGAAGTCAGGAAGAAATTAGTTAAGAGGTGAAATTTTCATTCAGATACTGAGAGAAAATGTACTTTCAATGAAAAAAAATCTGGACAAATTTTGTTGGCAAGATTCAAATATTGTTTTGAGCTACTTAAAAAAAGGTAGCAGATCTCTTAAAATATGTAATCATTTTCCCCAATGAAAAACCCTCTCTTTCCTTGAGTCATAGTCTTTTATGCAAGTAATAGAATGACTGAGTAATTTTCTCCATTAAAAGTAAATGCTAGGTTTTGAAAGTTTTAAAGGGAAAATTTAATATAAAATAGAGAAAAACAGGATTTTTGCTCCTTTTTTGTAAATGGTGTTATGTTTCAAAAAATGCATGGCATTAAATAAGGTTATCAGATCCCCACTCAATGCAAGTTCTAACCTACCTGCAAAATTTGAATTTGGTGATTAATTTCATTCTTTTCTAGGTTGCACTTGTAGCTCTATCACCAAGTCTTTTCAGAGATAATGTAGCTACATGAGCCATGTTTAACATAATGAAAATAATCATGTAGGTGCAGGAGCCCCAGGATTAGAGAGAACTAAAACTAGCTATAATTAGACTAATACCTGTGGAGGGTAAGAGCATCCTACTTCATCCTCTTGGGATTTCTGTCAGGGCTGTCACTTCTCTGGCTACTTGGCAATGATGGTTGCATTTTTATGGTGTAGCAGATTTGCTCGCTCTTTTGACTGTTATTCACGTAGGAAATACAATGCAGAAAGTTGTCCTGGATTTTCAAACCCGGGTCATTGACAGAAGCTCAGGACTCTTGGCTCATGTTTCGGTCTCCAGATTATTCTGTTTTGTGTTTGTGGACACATCAGGCCGGCATCAGGACTGTCCATGTGCTTCTCTGGATGGAAATTTGTGTCTCATCCTTGAAGCTGGCTACTGGCCTACACAAGTTTGAAGGGATCTTTCACGTGTGCTCCCGCCCCTGGCCAGGAACACTTCTGAGAGTGTTTCTGTCATTTTCCAGAGACCTTTTGCTGGAATAACAAAGCTGCTTCTTTTTTTTTTTTTTTTTTGGTTAATTGAAATAGGTCAGAGCTCTCCCAGTATCTGCTTACATTGGGCCTTTCCCAGCCAGCCAAGGGCATTTTCAGTGGCTCTAAACTGAGGCAAATTTTAACAACTACAGGCATGATAATGACAAGATAAATCTGATTTACTATAAAGTGCTGTCAGCTCAGGCTTGGCTTTTAAACAAAACACAACCTCCCCCCCAACAATACAAAACCACTTAAGCCCAGTAGAAATTATTCCTTAAAAAATTATAATAGTGGTAGCCTTGCTTTTAAAGACTTGAGTAGCCCCTGGCAGAACTTGGCATCTCTGAAAATACTGGAGCACTGAGAACCTAAAATACAGAAGATGAAAAATTAGACTTAAATAAAATTAGTTGTGCTAGCTTTTCACTGGCAACACTGTGAGGAGAGCATGTGCTTTCCTTTTGAATAAGTGATTGATTTATTGATAATAAAAAACATCTGAGATTTACGCAGAATGGTAGATTTCATAGGTAGTAACCTAATAGCTTGAACCAGCTCTTTGTAGCTGCACATTAAAAACGTTGACCATGGGCTTTCATGCTGCTCTCCCTTCATCACTTTGGCTTTCTCGTAGCTGCCACAGCAGCATCCTTATCTTGCAAGAACCATGATGCATTTTCACTGTTGCCCTTGTTTACCCATTTGGTAATTTTTTCTTTCCTGTGTTTCACTTATTTTGGACGTTTTATAGCAAGTGGTGCTGGTCTTGTGTAGTATTGCTCCCTGAGGTTCAAGAAACATTCATTCATTGCCAGAAATGGTAGAGGAAATGGCATTCTTTAGATAATCTTTTTTCCCTTATCAAATGAAAACTGAACATTTTAAAAGGCACCATGTACAGAAAGTGAAAGCTGAAAGAATTTGAAGTGTATGGAATGTTCCCGGCTGCCTCCTCTGAGGATTTCTTCAGCGCTTGTTAATTAGAAAACCCTCCTCAATAGCAGAGGTCTGCCAGTTGCCACATATATTAAACATATCACCTTCAAAGTCAGAAAGTGTTTGATTGACCATGTTAAATGTTGGTCGGCCTGGGAGCATCTAACTTCAGTGAAACTTGCTGAGATGACTAATTATTCTTCTTCAGCGTCACTACAGCACATGGCAAAACTAACTCCTGTAACTGGGGAAGTGCTCCAAGGCACTGGGTGGGGAAACAATCATCTTTAAAAGGAACACTCCGGGCACTTAATGTGTCTTGATGGTATTGAGAAGGATGAATGTCAGTGGAAAACATACTCATTTGTGTATTAAAAGATTACATTCTAGAGAAATATTGACATGCTCTAACCTCTTGGAATGTACCAGAAGTGATATGAATAACTCAATGATCTCAATAACTGTTGCAAAAATCAGTAAATCCATTGTTTAGACTGTGAACAGGAAATCAGATCTCTAGTAGAGTTCCCTGTGAACTAGGAGACAAGGTTGCTGTGGGTTTAGCCCAGATGCATAGTTTTGTGTATAATAAAGGTAGAAGATTTAAAAAGGGAATCTAAAAAGGGAATCTATGTAAATGATCCTTACACTTCAGTAGCAAAACAGTTTTACATATAAACACCAGCATGCAAGAAGATTGTGCCCTTTTATGTTAATTTATGTATTTTTATTTAGCTTGTATTTGGTTTATGTTTTTCATTCTATTACAGAATGTTTGCACAACCAATAAGGACACCAAGAGTTGACTGTTGATGTTTATTGAACCATTTATATCAAATAAAGACTTCAGGGAGCCTGACCATAGACAGTAAAGACATTCTTTTGGGAGGGGAGAAATCAGAAACCCTTGTTGGAAGAAAAGGATGTCTGCTTGTTTCATTTGCAAATGTCTGAGGAGAAGGTATGATTTCCAGTAGCACGACTGAAATGTGGACATGCGGGTGGAGTTGCAGGACAAGGTGTGCACAGTGGAGTTCACAGCTTGCAGTTGAGATGCTCTGGGATGCATTAACCCTTTGCACCGTGCAGCCTCATAGATGAAAAGGTGTTTTAAGTGCCAGTTCTAATTCAAACTATGAAGTCAGTCATCTAATCTGCTCCAGTGGGAACGGTTCCTATCTCTGATGAGTGCTTACTGTCTGGACAGGTTGTAGTGCGCAAGGGTTCAGGTCCCATTAATGTATCATTTAGAATTGAAAACCTATTCAATTTAAATTTGAAATAGTTGGCATATGTTGTTCTTTTTTCTCCTTTTCTTAATTTACTGATTTCACTGACATGAGAGGAAACCATATAATTATTCCACTTCCATCAGAACAGATATTTTAGAGCCTGTGTTAGTCATTTGGGAACAGAAAATTGGGCACACACCGTGGGATTATTCTGGGGTCTGGGCTCATAAGAAAGTGAGCCCTCTTGACTTCCTAAAGTGAGGGAGTTGAAGACTCTCAGGATTTGCCTGTCCCATTCAACTGGGTCCTTTAGCTCCTTTAATTTAAATGTGTGACAAAGCCGTTAACTTAAACGGGAACATTAATGCACTGAAAGATGGGGGCAGAGGTCAGCAGCAGGAAGCCAAAAGGCAGTGAACATAATTTTTTAGTGATCTGGCAGTTTACTTCACCAAATGCACATGATACACAATTACTCTCGTTCCTCTGTTTCACTCTCCCATGCTGATCTCTTTCCTGGGTGCTGACGTTTTTCTTCTACCCTGTCTTTGCTAACGTTTTCTACTAAATCAAGCAACAAGCTGCCTTTGTTGCAGGTGAAGGTCTCCTGAATGTTGCAGGGCCCTGCATCATCTGGGTTGTCAGAATTCCAGTGCCTTTTTCCGGAGTGCTGGCGTTTCTCACTGTATTGGTCATTGAGGTCTACCTCATCATTCCAGCCTCTTTTGGTAGGGTACTGGCGCTTGTACACCATATACCTTCTGCCTGGGTGCTGCCTTTTGGACAACTCATTCAAGTAGGTTAGCTGAGCACTGGGGATGGCAGCATAATGATCTGACAGTGACCTTCTGCCAGGATGCTGGCGCTTTTTCAGCTTCAGATAGCCACCAAGGTTGTCTTCAGTCTCTCTTTTTCCTGGATGCTGCCTCTTCTGAACGTCTCCATAAGATGTGTCTTCCTCAACATCTCTTTTTCCAGGTTGCTGTCTCTTCTCCAGGTCACTTAGGGACTTTTTCCCAGGGTGTTGTCTTTTGGAAAGCCATTCTGGCAGAGGGGCATTTGGTTCTGTCCGAGAAAAAGAATAATGTTAGTGAGCCCCCATAGTCTTCACTAAAGAAGTTGAAATGGGAATTCGTGGAGTTCTGTGATGCAGGATTATAATCTGTTGCTCATTATGCCCATTTAATTGCACAGTTAACAGTATGGTCTTGAATTTGATCCTTCTGGATGGAATCTGTCAAAACGGTTCTGCCACACTTTTAACGAGGAGGAATTGGTACATTAGGAACTAGCTGCAGCCAAATGGGAAAACATGCAATGATAAAGCCTAACGTGTTGATTCAGGTAAATATGTCAGAATCAGCTAAAGGGAGGTGAGTAAAAGATGCTGAGCAGCTGGAAGAAATTAGCTGCAGTAGCTGGGTATGGGGAGTAGCCGGGAATCAGCCTGAGGCAGGGAAAGGATAGGGCTGAGACACAAGTAGAAGCAGGGATGTGGACATTTGAAAGCCAGCTCAGTATTTCCAGCTGCCAGTCACAACTCTGTTAGTTTCTCTTACTCATTCTTCACCTCTTTCTAATATTTCAGGTCTTGGATCGACATGACCAACTCTCAGCATTCATGTGAAAAGGCAGAAAGGCTCTTTCTATGGGCACCTGGGGCCCTCTTTCCACTGTGAAAAGGCTCTGTGCTCCTAGTTGGTGGACGGCCCCTTCTTGTGGTCCCCTGAGCCTGATTTGGTTCAACTGCTGTGGCTACTGAGAGCAGAGCATCCTCAAGCAAGGAGGCAGCAGGCACAAGAGCAGCCTCTGCCTTCCAGTCATGGAAAAGGGTTGAGGGAGCACTCCTACCTCCAATTAACATTAGCTACAGGGTCCACAACTGGGGAATGATCTCCACATGTCCTCTTACATATTCCCTAGGGACATACTTGCCAGACAGGCAAGTTTTCTGTGACAGGCTTCTACCTTCCTATTATGCCACAGCTGTTCAGTGATGGTACAGCCTTGCCCAAGTGGGGAGATCTTAGAGAAGAAAGCACCTTCTGAGAGCTCAGTATATTGCAGCAGATCTCCTGTCCTTCCCTTCCCCTTAGCCTGAGTGATAAAAACACATATTAGAGCCTGGGAACTATATATTGGATCTATTGAACTCAGCCAAGTACTATGCCAACATCACCAGGTGGATGTCCCCAGTGTTCTCTATACCTTTATTCATCTCTTCTTCCTTTTCGGCTTTCTTGAGGACAGACTGAAGAATGAGGCTTTCCGATCTCTGCAGGATGTCATCCAGGGGACTTCTTCCCATCTTCTCACTTCCCTCTGGAAGGGGCTGCCCCCGGTTGAGGCAGACACCAGACAGGGTCAGGCAGAGGAGCAGCAATGGCAGCTGGAGAGATGGCATTGTGGGTTCCTGCAGCTGCTACGGGAGAGAGGACAACAGGGGAGAAGGGTGCAGCGAGCAAACCTAGCGATAGTAGCAATATTCCAGACACAGAAAAGGAAATATGGCACTGCTGTGGGAACTGAAGTCTCTTAGGAGGGTCCTTCCTCATTCCTGTAACTAACCTCTCAGTTTATTTTATATTCTTTGAAGAATCTGTAAATTCTTCACAATTAAAACCAGGCACTTGCTCATTTTTCTGGCAGAGTAACTAGGAACGTTTTGAACACCTAACTTCCTGATGCACAGATAGTTCTGAAAGGCGCAGTGATTTTGCTTTGCCTTCTGCAAAGAGGCAAAAATAATTTCCCACTTGAACTCTGTGATAACTGTTGCCCCACAAGAGGTACACACACATACACCTGCACTAACAGTTTTCACTAGGCAATTCCCTTTGCTAAGGATTCATTTTAACAGTGGGAGCTGCAGCACTTTCATTCCACGTTTAGTTGAAGTCCAACTTTAATAGTCCATTAGTTTTTTAATATCTGTTTCTACACATTTAAAGTAGCTGCATGTCTCTGTATTTTTCAGTATAATAAGATAGCTATGTTCCATTCATCAGGGAGATTTCTTGCATTGGGTAAGCACTTAATTATTTTTTTTTCAGAGACATAATAATCTTATCCTTTATTATCTCTTGACCAGATAACAAGTGTTTTTCTGTTTCTTCTAGCTAGCACTGGAATTCCTAACATGCTTATCGTGGGTTTATTTTCCAGTAAGCAGAGTTCCTTCAGTAGAATGGACTACATCTTTAATACTAGTAGAGCAGTCATCTAGCTTAATTATATCTTTAGAACATAAAATAAATGCACAATTTTACCAAGTTCTACAAATTTTTAAAATAGAAAATGAGTTTACTACCTCTCTTATTAGCAGGTTTCTGTCACTTCTGATGAAGTGGATGACAGCCCTAAGGATATCACATAGGCTATTTGGCTCAGAGCAATCTTTAGAAGGAAAGTTAGAATCAGCTAAAAAGGAAATTATTTGGGAAATTACCTGGTTTGTAGTTTCAGATATTTGCTTGATGCATCTGCCAAGAGATTGCTTAGTCCTTTAAAGCTGTTTGCACATCTGAGCTTCAACGTTGCCCTTTTTCTGCTGCAGACACGCAGTATCCAGCAGAACTGTTGCCGAGTTCTGTTTGGATGGCTTGTGCCTCAGTACTTATACTCTGCTGCCTCTGGACCCTGTATGCAAATAGCTGTGAGGTAGTGTAGGTGATGTGTTGCTTTCTTTTTTTTTAACCAATGTCAGAGATCTGCATTTTGAATGCATTTTCAAACTCTGATAGTTATTTGCTGACCTCCATATATCCAAGCTTGACTCCCAGAAATTGCTATTTTTCCATTCTCTAAAGAGATTTTGTTGAATTTTATGTAAGACAGCACAGAGAAAAGGAGGTTTTCCTCTGCTTTACAAAAACAAGTTTGTGTATCCTCTACTAAGCAAGCAGTGTGGTGTAGATGTAGAGAGGTAGGTAGTTTATTCAGCTAAGGAAGTAAAACAATGAAAAAAACTAGTTGATTATATTTAAATAAGTTTATACCACGGATTCTTATTCTGAATGACACTATACAGTTTTTGGCTCACAGTTCTGTATTTTCTTGCCATAGGCTTCCATAAACCGTACATTAGAATACGAGGTGTATAGCATTAGATATTAAAACATAGTTATGTTGCTGCTACGCGCTTCAAAAAGCATTATGCTATTGTAAGTAGAAACAAGACTCCCTCTCTTTAACCCGTCTGTCTATTTGAGGTACTCTTCCACACAGTACTGCTAAGGGGTTAGCCTTAGAACTTGTCTGTCTCTGCCTTGAAATGTTCCACATATTGAATGGAATTTTAAAAAATCCTCACATACTTTTTGAACCGTGGCTCTTGAAAAACATAGGTGGGAAAAGCGAAAGTTAAACAGGTGAAACACTTCCACATGTACAAAATCATATAAGCAAATTAACTGAAGGAACAGCGAAGAATTTGATATTAAAAATAGCCTCCCATATGAATGCATTTCATCATAGCACTGAATGAATGAGTCACATCTCACCAGTGATACAACAGTTGACATGTTGAATTTCTCAGCTACCTAGAAATTACAGGGTAGCTAAAACTTACGCTTTGGAACTTTGTGTGACTGCAGTTTGGTAAATCTGCATTTGCCACATACTTCCAATGTGAAAATCCTCATAACGTGTAATTGTGAGCTGGAGACAATTCTTAGCATGTAGTTCTCTCTGCCCTGGGCAGCACAGCAGGGCTGCATGCGTTGCTTCAGCCCAGGGGCAGCAGGAGCTGCTCCACACTGAACCCTGTCGTCCTGCGCCACGATGGCCAATGCAGGAGACCGTGCGGTCTGTGCCTGGTCTGTCACCCAGCCCACGGTTACCATCTTTTTAAGACTCTCTCACAAACCAAACTGTGCCCCTTCATTTCTCTGGACAAGCCCATGGGTTTTCTCTACTACGCTATTTCTAGTAGTCAAATACTAGTGCCATGGATTTGGGAACTGCTATTACATCTGTCACAGTGTACCTCAAAAGGAATTACATTTGCTTCACACTCACTGCTTGGCATTTCCTGGGCATAGTAACTCCGTAAGATCTCTTACAGTATGACATGTGAGTTTAAAAATTAATATATTGACCTATAAATTAAAGTGGCCATTCATAACTGCATGTTGAAACATGTCTTTAGAAAAGTGAAACAGAACAGTGAGATTGTTAAGAATTCTGTTGCTGGCTCCCTCCAGTGCTTTCTTGGTAAGAAAAGGAGGTTTTCATCATATGCTTGAAGGCTTCAGTAATTCTCAGTAGCTTCTCAATCTCACTTTGCTGTATTTTTTTCTTCAGTCAATGACATTTTCTCTATGCTTTTTAACATGAAATGTTTGGACCACGTTAAGCATTGTGCCTACGATCTGTCACATAGAGTTTCTCTCTTCTGCAAGGCAGGCGTTGTGTGAATTGGCTTGTTTTGGCAGGTTTTTTTTAAATTGGATTGCATGGATAGGCAAGTCGCTATCTATGTATTGTGAAGAAGCAAGGTTGTGCTCTTGGTGGAGCACAAGGTGGGGTTGTACTGATTGTTATTTTCCAGTGGAATTTATCCATGAATGTTGAGCCAGTCCCATAATCGCAATGGGATGTTTGTACCGGCACAGACCACCGGGCAGCAGGAGCAGCTGGGAAGCTCTGGAGGCAGCAGATCTGAGCAGTCATCTTAATGCCTGTGTTTGGGGCATTGGTTCCTCAGCAGCCCTCCGAGGGAGCTAGTCTCAAAACTCAGAGGATTTTTTTTCAGCTAAAATGTGTTTACAAAGCACTTCAGTTTTGAAAAAGCGTTCTGTAACAGAAGCTTGTTCCCATGGTATATCCACAGTCAGCTCTTGTGGATGGGATGTTCTTGTTGAGCTGTCGGCTCCAGCCCTCTAAGTCACAAATACGGAATAGATTTGCAAGGCAGGCAATGTCTTCAGTCCCGTGATCTCGGTACTTACAGTTACCAGTACCCCATCCCAGACACCACTGCCGTCAGCCTCTGCTCAAAATGTTGTCCAGCTTATCACTATGTTCAATTTAGCATTCATGTTTCATGAGAGAGGCATGGGGTGACTTGATTACTGCCTTTATGTCCTCACACATGGAGAAGATAACAATGAGGTGTTTTCTGTCTTTGTGCTGGTAAAAGCATAAGAAGGACTAGTATCTGGAAGCTGAGGTTTAACAAACTTAGTTGAATTCAGCTATGATGGTAATTAAACATCAATGTAACTTTCTATATGTAGCCTTTGTGTTGCTTGGAGATTTAGAAATGAAATTCATTTTCTTTTGGCAGAACAAATGTTTTATCAAGATATTTGAGGAAAAGTGGTTAGATGAGGAACGTTTTCCTCTGAGAACACACAAATGCGTGTGTACCCCTTCGCAGCACCCACTGGGAGGAGCTGGGCGATAGTCAGCAGCACAGCACAGACCAGGCACCTTCGTTGCAATTCATCAAAAAGCAAACCATTGAGGAATAATAACAGTTCTTCCATTCATTTTCAGTAGTTGGGAATATAAAATCTAGGGTGTGAAATGAAGGCAAACTCCTCTGCAGAAGTTCTGCTGTCTAATGCTGAATGTCACTTGAAGTGTCAGCTGAAAATGGTGAAGAACAAAAGTAAAGGGCCTCTTTTGAAGGTTCTATAACTTTCAACTGACACCTTTCTTCCCCAAAATTCCAGAAATTGTAAAACCTTCTGCTGTAACTATAAGCCCCAGAGTTGTATAGTTTTGCAAACACAGAAGTGTTGAAGCTTAATCTTTTGAATTCCTTGAAGCTAATAGAAAATCCTTTGAGGAAACTTAATATAGGGAGAGATTAGGTCTTCTGTTTTAAATAATGAATAGGACAATTATTGAATGAGATGAGAACATTAATTTCTGTGCAGGGAAGCTCTTAATAGAATTACTGAGTAAATTCCACATGGAACGCACAGCGCCCCTCACCAATTTAAATCCATAAAGGCCAGGGAAGGTTATTATATTAGAGGGAATGGGGAGTATCCCACATAGCATTAAAACTGTGGCCAAAAAGATTATAAATAACGCGTTGCTTATATCAGGTAAATTGTTTTATAGTTTCATGAGGAAGCAAACCCAAAGCATTATGACGATATTCCCACATACTGGTTCACTGACAGACTTTTCAATATTAAACAGCATATTATGGAGTCAGAACTTGACAGGCTTAATTGTATACTTACGAGTCAGTCTAACTCACAGTGTGTTCCTTCTGGGATGGTGACAGTTTGGAATTAAAGATCTCGGTGGATTCACTGTAATGTTTCTTTATTTTGTAATTATCTCTGCAATGTTTATGCAGGGTCATTTCTATAGCTTTCTAGTCAAGAGAATCCTGTGATTTGTGAAGAAAGTGGCCATCTTCAGAAGGAGTCTCATTATGCCCTGGCTCTTGTTTCAGGCACAGTCCGGGATCTTTCAAACTAAATAATGTCAGTGAAATAAGCGATACCTTATGCATTCAGGCACCAAAACCCTCAGCTACCCCGCCGGTTGTTTTCTCACAGCTGCTAATGACAGTGCTCAAGAGATTCTTTTCACTTCCAGCAGGGAATTAGTCATTGGACAAAGCAGATTTACAACTTGATTTACTTTGCCAAAAAACTGGTTTTAAGCTGGGGTGAGTTTCATGATGGAGCAAGAAGAGATTCAGGGAAATTTGATTTGGTATGGTAGAAATGGTGGACATCCAGCTTCCTTTTAAGAAGTAAGTCTGATTCACAGCATCAAGTAACTTGCAAAGTCAGTTGGAGATTTATAAATAGGTCACTACTTCCCATAGCAATTAAAGGAGTAACATACTAATTTGTCTCCTCTATGCTGTTCCTTTACACTTGCTGCTAACACATCCTAATTATGATAGAGAAGCCAATGAGGGTGTGAAAGAGAGCAAATTTGTGCGAGAGAGGAGAGTTGATAAGAGATTTAGTGTTTGGCACAAATTGTTTGAAAATGCTGGTTTGGATTTTAAAGTCACCAACCCTCAGCTTGCAACTGGTTCCTCTGTCAGGTTCTCTGGGAGCAACAGGCTCGGAGCGTGTTGGAAATCCCTCCTGCCGGACCAGACAGACAGGCCAGCTGAGTGGCTCCTGGAGGCTGGAGGTACGTCAAGACACTCAGTGGTCAGAGACGGGAGACCTCGGTGGGAGCACAAGTAAGAAGAAGGAGCAAAAGCAGAATGAAAAGTTCCAGAGCTGGCCCTTGACCATAGAACATCTTCCTCTTGAAAGTCAGACATTTCTATAGCAGCTTTTTAAATGAAATAATTTTATTTCTTATTGTTCTTTTCAGTTGCTGTAAAAGCAGCTGTTTGTTTGTATAAATGGTTCAGTACAGTGACCTCAAGCCTTGCTTTAAGGATGCAATACAAATGTGATTTACCTTCCAGTTGTCTGTGTTGGCCCAATAAAGGGACACGGGGCCAGTGGCAGGAGCACACCAGCGAGGCAGCTGCATTTGAGCCTTCCCACACACAGCCTCCAAGAGCAGTTATTAATGGAGGTGCAGCATGGAACCAGATGTAGAGAGGGATTTTGAACAGGGATCTGGTGTCACTAACAAAGTTAGTTTCAGGTAACAGGCATATCAGCTGATGTGACTGAAATAGGTAATAGTTCCAGTATTGCTCCCTTCCCCTCTGTTCTTGCTGTGTGCCTGTGACTATGCATATGTATTATGTGTGTGGATTTTACTAATGAACTGTTCCTTTTTTCTAGTGGGTTTATTGTTCTTAGTAGTTACAAAGTTATTTGGTCTGCTCATTTTGTGAGGGCTTAAATTTACTCACCATGTGTTACTCTTCCTGCAGTAAGATTAGTCGTTTTCTCTTTTAGGTTACTGGTTTGTAAGAGTCCTGTAGCACAGCAGCAGTGAAGATCAGAATCCCATTATGGTAAGCACTATATAGAAGTAAAACTGAAACTGTCCATCCCAAGAGAGTTAGAATGAAGTGTAGGTGTATATACATACACCTACATATACCTACACCTACCATACATATGTGCATACACCTGTAGGTCTATGAAATGACTGAGCAAGTGAGAAGATGGAGTAATCATGTCGGTTGTGCTAGGCATAAATGTGACATTTCAAGAGTTCTGGTAGCTATAGATCATCACCAAGCTAATCAGGGCTAGGTTACAGTTGGTTTCTAAGCTTTGCTGCAGTGTTTCAAAAGGACTTGGAAGAAAGAAGACAGTAATTTTATCCTGGCAAGGATTTCTTCCCCCTTGTAAGGACAGGCTTATATGAAAGCATTACTGGCAGGATGAAGACAACTGGTGGTTTTGCTCTGCGATTCCAGCATGGACCATTTATGGGAAGGTCGGAGCAAATATTAGTGATGCGGTTTTCAGTTTCTGGTACTGTCTTTTAGTGCCACTGTGTCTGCAAAGCATGTGGCAAAGATAATAGTTAGAGTCTTTTTACTGCTATCACTTGCACCCATCACTAATGGCACCAGTGAAACTGAAAGCTGTTAGTTAAAATCCAAGCCTTCACTGTGTTGGAGGTATGTATTAGTGGCTACAAATCAACTTGGAAATGCTACAGCTTGTACTTGGTTAACGACAGAAGCCACCAGAGATCTGATACAGTGCTGAGATGTGCACATTGTGTAGGAGACAACAGGTCAGCAAGTCCCTTCTTTAGGGGGTTGGGTGAATTATCTGGTTAATATGAGGGAAGATCATAGAGGCTTGGTTTAGAACTGTTCCCCTGTCCATCATTCATACACATTTAGATGAAGCTTGATGCACAACAGAGAGATCTGGTGGTAGGAAGAAGATCCCCACAACCAGTTGTTCAAGTAAGGTGATTTTCATATTGTCCTACTAGCTACATAATGACAAAGACCTCTGTGTAATTTGCATCTTTATAACTTTCATAGTCATTGTAATAACAATAGACTTCACCACTGATGCTTAATGGGTTTGTTTACAAGAAAACATCATGAAGTGAGAATCACTGGGTATTCAGCTGCCATTTGTGGGCAGAGATCACAATTAAAGCTGTTCTACAGGCCAGATATTGGACATCATGCTTAAGGGACAATAAAGGCCTGTGCATGACTGGTGAGGGACATGTTGAGACCAGGAGTACTGTTGGTTTTTACTTGTGGCTTCCTCTTCACCTCTGCCCAGCTGGCACCCTTGATGCATCCCACGGGAAGTGAGTCAATGAACATGTAGTACCAGAGTTCAAGTTCCTTGAGTCATTGATACCTGCTTCTGCTGAGGAGACTGAGTCACGAGGTCTACGTGCTTCAGACTCTTCTGTCACTCCCTTCGCCCGGGCCTTTTTGGTTGAGCTGAATATGAACAAAGATACATTTAAAAGCAGTTAGGGAATGGTTTACAGATCCAAACTGCAGCAGCTGGTGTATTTTCACAAGCACCAAGCTGGGAGGCCACATGGTCATTTTGTCAGAATGGAGTCTGGGAACTGGGAGAGCTGTGTTCTATTTCTGTCTCTCCCGTTGAATTGCTCTGTGATCTGAGTGGTGCATAAAGGCAGAAATCCAGCAGTAGTTAAAATCAGAGTCAGACTTTTCATAGATGGTAACTGGAATTAGGTAGACTCCTAAATACCTGAGTTTTGTGTTCCCTGTCTGCAAATAAGCGATAGTGATACAATGCAGTGACTTTTGATGCTTGTGATGTGCTTTGAAAGTCTAGGATGGTGAGATGTCAAAAGCATCGTTAATAGTTGGGGTGGGTTTTTTTAGGAATTAGAATTCATCAAGCCCAGTGGGCCTGCTGTGCAAATTTAAGTAAAGAAAATGGTAAGTTATAAAATTGTGTTTGATTGAAGCTTCACTCCAGTGAAGCTTTGGTGTGACTGTTTGTGCTATGGACACTTTTCTTGGCCCTTAAACAATGATGTAACATCCTGTTCAATGAGCAATTTCACAGGATTCTTTCTACGAACCGCTGATGACTTTTGGATAGGCAGTTTTCTTCTTCACATTTCTTTCTTTCCACCTGCTATCAAATTTTAAGTGTTCTATGTTGGCTCCTAAATGGTATCATGGAATTCTAGAATCCACTCCTGGAAAGAATGGCTCGTGACAGTCTTTGTATCCTTGAATGCAGAGATAACTGTAATGCATCAGTGATTTTCAACTTGTGGTACAAGACAATGCAGAGTTTGGAATGACTTCAAAGGGATGAGTGAAAGGTCATTAATAAAAGCAATCCTTTTGTTAAATTTGCTCTGTGATGACCGATAGGTCACGTAGAAATTGTCTGTAAATCTAGAAACTATAAAAAAGTAAAGCATCTAGAAAAAGTAAAAAAATATTCTTAAAGTCCTTTTTAGAACTGCATTTCCATGACTCTGATTCAGAGGCCCACACGGAAGATGCAGATTTAAAACTTTCATAACATCACATTTTTGCAGTTATTATTCAAAAATGTGACCCAACATTTTGACATTTGAAATGACTCATCAAGAACAAGAACCTGATAGACTTTTTTCAAAATACTTTCTGGAAGATCTTAGCAACAATCTGTGATTATTTCTGAGCCTCCGCTGCTCACGTTGAGTAAGTGAAGCTCAACTCTTATTGCATGGAGAAATTGTGGAAATGCCAAGGATTGCCTGATGAACAGGTAGTGCCATTGATCACTAACTGTATACTCTATAAACACTGTACCTTTGTCATTTCAATAACAAATGTTTCTAAGCCCACACCAGAGTAAATCTTATTGACCTTTTACAACTACTTGTGCTTTTATTGAAAAACAGTAACTCCATCTTCATTAGAATCACTTTCAGTTCTGTAGGGGTCAGTTATATAAGCACATACTTGCTTAGGCAGAAAAAGGGTACGCAGCAGTTTTCTTTACTTGAAGGTACACAGCACTGGTCAGTACAGCCTGTAACGGGGAACTGAAAAACACTGCTAAATTGATTTTGAAGTTAAAGATAGTTCAACTGGAACTGGGTTATATGAAGTGTTTCTCATCTCCAGCTTCTGTCATTGGTGGTTCAGCTGCTCTTTAACATGGTGCTGTGAAGAGAATCTGGAGACTTTGATCCAGCACACTGCCCTGGCCTTACTTGCGTGTGCCTTTGTCCCTCTCTGATGGACAGGAGTGACTCTGACCCAGGCAAGGATGAGACGTTCAGAGAATTCTGCAGAATAAAGAGTTCTGTATATCCCTCACCATTTCTACTTATGAGCACATTGCCCTGGTCCAGCCTCTGCTAGGTTTCCCAACAGTAAAAGGTTGTCTAAGGCTTCTGGGTAAAGACTGGCATAAGACCTTGTGTAGATGTAAGAACAGAGGTCATCTTGCAGAGAGCTGCTTAAAGGCGTTCCTCTCCCCTCTCTGTAGTGTGAGATGGGTGCCTAGCTTAGAAAAAAAAATGTGTGCAGGAGTCCCAGGAAAAAGTGAAATTCTCCACTTAAACTGCAAGACCCCCAGTGTTGATGTGGATTTTGCCTTCCAGAAGCAAAACTTAACAACCATTTTACTGGGGGCTAGAAGCTGTCAACTGCTTTTACCCCAGAGAGCAGACTTTAACTTGGTCTTACACAGGGAGTTTCATACAGCATATATGTAAAAGGATGTCAGATCAGGAGAGAGAGTCTTGCATTTGGCCCTTTCTGAGCCCTTGGACATGGCAGACTGCTTGGAACTCATGTTATCTCCTCCCAGCCAGACACAGCGCAGCAGCAGAACCAGAGGAACTCTGAGCTGCTGCTGAAGCTGGGTCTGAGTTAGGAATTCCTTTTCCTGGCTTGGATAAAGAAGCCAGTTTTGCCAAACCAGGTGCAATGTGCTCATCCTGTAGTGACCTCAGATTGCGAGGTTATGAAGTCCTCTTAGCCCCAGTAGCTGTAGACCACTTAATTGTAAGCTCAGTGATGTCTAGTATTAGGGAGTTTGGGGACCTTATGAGGTAAACCAGTATCTGATTACACAATAAATCATGGCTTATTTGGACTTCTGTTTCAGACCTTCCTGGTATAATAATTTATCAGTCTGCAGGGCTGCAACAGTTTTGTTACCACTAAATTCTGGTGTTCAGAGTTCTCAACTGCCTGGAAAATTGATAATATAAAAAGTTAAAAACAAATTATTTAGACACAACTGAAGCGGCCGGGTTTGCTGGAGTAGTCATTGTCTTGGGCACTCTTGTCTTTCGAAGATCCGATGACGTACATGACAGTGGCAGCTCCAGGTATGTCTGACAGCGGTCGCCTCTTTCTGACTGTGAGAGTGGAAGCAGAGCCCTGCTACAACATGTGAATCAACTGCAGCCTTAATGTAGTACAGGTCTAGAATGTCTGTGATTTTAGCAGAATTGAGGTACTGTCTCCTGGAAACCCAAATGAAGAGATGAAGTTAAATGAGCGATACTGTATCATCTTATTTGGTATCACTAGAGGTTGCTAAAGTTCTCTGGTTATTTAGTGTTTTTCGGCTTCAGAAAACATCTTAATGTCCTTGATCACATCCATGCTTCAAAGGCACTGAGATAAACAAATGACTCATGAAGTGACTACCTATTATTTTGCTGCGATATGGGGGGAAAAAATCAAATTAAGTTGATGTCTAATTTCAAAATAAAAAAAAAGAAAGTTTCTTTATAGGGGTGCTAAAAAAATAACAGTTTTGTGAAGTTTAGAAGACTCTGGAATAAGTTTCCCCACAAAGAAATCTCATTTAAGCATGTTCAGTGGGTGCTACAGCAGTTGGTAAAGTCTCTATTTTGAATGAGCACCAGCAATGTTTGATAGCCCAGCAGAACCGAGTTTCTCCCTGTCAAAACTCCATTGATTTCAGATTCAAGACTGAATCAGGGTTGGGGTAGAGGCAATAATTTTAATGGAGTTGTATTGTGGATGATTTTTTTTAAAAATCAAGATAAAAATTCCAAGGCTAGAAGGTTTTGAGGTTTTTTTGCTTATGAATAGGAAATAGTCTATTGATTGTTTCTGGTCCAGTCTGGAGTAAATTTTCTGTCTGGTAGACCACAGCATCTCGTCTCCTCTGTTCAGTGGCATTTCTTTCTGGGGTTGGGTCTGTGGTGGCTGTGGCAGCTGACAGAGCTAGCGAGGGACTTCTTAGGGACTGAGCTTGCCTGTGTGGCTGTCCTGGCCAGAGCTCACTGAAGCAAACAGGACTGATATCCATTACATCATCTTTAGCTGGTATAAATCAGTATTGTCCTTGTATTATTAAATTTTCAGCAGCCAGATGTTACTGTAAATTTTCCATCCAGATGTGCTTTTCATTCCTGGGGAGCTGTTTTGTTTTATTAATTTTTTTTAAAATCTCCTTTAAGCAACACAAGCCATAGTTTGTAACAGGGCTGAGTTGGCATTGATCCAAATGTTTCAGCTGCTCCTGTGGGTCTGGTATCATTTAATATCAGAAAGAGCAGTAAAATAATGTGAGATTGTGAGAACTGCAATAAAAGAGAAGTTGAGCGATTAACTTTGGGGCTGTATTAGAAATGAAATGTGTGATCCCAAATAAACATCGCAAGATACAGCTATGCTCTTTTGAGTGCCATCAAAGCTCCTCCCAGCCATGACTTCCCCCTTTCTCTGCCTTTCTCTTATCTCCTCCTGCTTCCCTTTTTCCTCCTCCTGCATTCCAGCTCTGAAGTCAAACTCTGGCTGAAAAGACTGAGTCAGCCATGTGGCAATAAGATACCACAGTGCTCAGATTCTAATTTCAATTTTCTGTTAGAGCTCTAGAGCATTTCTTTGTTCAGGAAAGATGAACATAATAAGAACTGTTTTGCTTTGAGGAATCAGATTAAATAAAACTAAACTTTTGATTGAAGTTTCAGGACGATTGAAATCTAGAGTGAGAAAATTTAGCCATGATGAAAGAACAGCTCAGAAAACCCTAGGGAATCCCTCAGTGTCCACTGTAGGATCTGACCATACTGACGTTGCAGGGAAATTATCAGTTTCTGGTCCATATCTGTGCTTCTTAGCCTTCAGTCACTCAAGACACTCCTTTGGGTGTCTCAGAAGTGTTCAAATGGCGACAAAAAGTGCAAGAAAAGCTTGAAAATGCAGAAACATGAAGAGTCTGTCTTTGACACACAGAGTTGCTGGCAGAAGCTGCAGAGCACGTGTACTAAGTTAGCTGCATTTTTCTCCTTCAGAAATAAATACTGGGAGTAACCAGCGCTAGAAGTTAGGCTGGGCGTCTCTTAGCAGTGTTTCTAGGGCTGATCCTTCTCCTTGTCACACTCATTCTAGAGCACCAGGAGAGGCACTGGTGTAAAACTGCAATAGGCAAACCAGACCCCGGGCACACACGGGGCCCATTGAGCAGCCCTTCATCAGGACTTACTCAGGCAGTGCGAGTTCTGCCCAGTCTGAGGCCAGGATCAGACCCATAAGTCAGTTGAAACAAATTACACCTGTTAATGATGATGTTGTTTGTCCAGCATCACCCAGCAGAGTTCCTTTGTCTGCATTACTCTATTGCAGCAAAATAGGAGTAACATCTTTTATTCATATAGTTTACTTCCAATTCTAGCTAGAGGGTTTATTTCCTGCCTGTGGAATGCAGCAGTTGCCTATCTGAAATCTGATAGAACTACAAAATATTAACTTCTAATATCCTGTGAGCATTTGTATGAAGCGAGTAATTGCTACAAGTCATTAATCAGCCTGGAAAGAGTCCTTGTGCTAGTTGTTTTTGCTTTCCCCGTTGCCGTAATCAGTTTCCTCCTCATTGCTTGGTAGTTTGGGTTCTCTGGAGTTTCAGCAGCAACAATCTCAGACAAACGTACATAGAAAACTCAGCTGTTGCAAAGCAAACCTGTACCTGGCAGGATTTACTACTTTTTACTTTTTACTACTACTATTTACTACTTTACAAGCAATGATGCAACAACCTAGCTTCCAGTCTCTCTGAGTGCTCCTAAAGTGTACATGATTCTATGACTCTATGAACACATAAAGAGGTCCCTGATGTTGCCCTCTTTGCTGTCTCTACCAGCTGAGAGTAATTCTCTTCCCTTCCAGCTGCTCTGACCATCGCAGGCCCAACGACTGCCTGCTTGAGCTCCAGCCAACTGGGAAAGGACCATGTGGGGTCCGGTTTTACTCCTTGGCAACTTGCTCAAAAAACAAAACCATGCAAAGGTTATTCTTGCAAATTATTCACTTTACAAGAAAGGCCTGGTTCTAATTTAGTCAAAACAGGAGCATGCAGAATGGCCAGCAGGTCACAATTACCAGGCAAGACCATTAAGCAGGCATTAAAAACTAATTATTAAGTTTTAAAAACTAATTTGAAGTTAATCCAAATAGTAATAATTAAATTTGAATCAAACTGTGAGCAATTAATAAAACGTAAAATAATTAAGATGGTTGTTAAATGTGAATTTAACCACACATTTAAAAGATGTTTCTCAGGTTGCTGCTGAAAGGACATTCAACCATGCTACATTCTTAATGAGCGTGTGCAGTGTTACACGGTTCTTGTTACCCAGCTCAGGGATTTAGCAATCCTTGGGGTTAAACCGTAATGCAGCTCCTGTCTGGCAGAACAGAGTCAAACTGCATCTCCATTCACATGGGCTCAACCTGAGACTTGTAAATGTGTATTTAATATTTAATCACTGAGCATTTAGCACAACATACCACTTAAAGTCCTACCAATTTAGGTATATTTAGCACAGTTTTGGAAATACTAAAACACTTTGCAATGTTTTACAGTTCATAATTTCAAAATCTAAAAATACTTCCCAAACATATAACCGTATATGGAAGCTAAGGATTAATACTTGGCTCACAAGGGATGGGCCATTAGAATTTTACAGGGATGTGACTGTATGGTAAAGGTTAGACTCTCAGTACCAAGGTACTGACCTACACTTGATATTTTCCACAGAGCAAAGAGTAGTGGCACAGTCACATACGTCCGGAGCTGTTTCACCATCGTACATGTTCTAGCACTCCAGTTTCAACAGTAGTGTGAAAAGCATGGCTTGTCTGGAACCTGTCTAGAACAGAACAATTTTGCAGCGTCACCTTTATAATTCCAGTAAAAGTTACTTGAATGAGCCACATTCTGTCACCTTGTCTTGTCTGAAAGCATGGTCTGTTTACCAAAGGAGGAATTTGTCAGAAACATAGCTATCTCCTTGAAATTTCAACTATATGCTGGAATATGGAGACTCCAAATTGTAATATGATAACAGAATCACAGGCTGATTGAGGTTGGAAGGAACCTCTGGAAGTCATCTGGTCCAAT
Organism: Tringa tobata; assembly: GCA_033628505.1. NCBI lineage: Eukaryota > Metazoa > Chordata > Aves > Charadriiformes > Scolopacidae > Tringa > Tringa tobata. The sequence continues at coordinate 248,241 of JAHREE010000147.1, forward strand.
CCCCTACTCAGGGATGGCCACCTAGAACCAGCTGCCCAGGACCGTGTCCAGGTGACTTTTGAATATCTCCAAGGATGGAGACTCCACAACCTCCCTGGGCACCCTGTGCCAGTTCAGTCACCCCCAGAGTGGAAAAAGTGTTTCCTGGTGTTTGAGGGAACCTCCTGTGTTCCAGTTTGTGCCCATTGCCTCTGGTCCTGTCACTGGGCACCACTGAGAAGAGCCTGGCTCCATCTTCTTTGTGCCCCCGCTTCAGGTGTTTGCACACATGGATGAGATCCCCCCTGAGCCTTCTCTTCTCCAGGCTGAACAGCCCCAGCTCTCTCAGCCTTTTCTCAGATGTGAGGGGCTCCAGTCCCTTCATCATCTCCATGGCCCTTCATTGGACCCTCTCCAGTATGTCCATGTCTCTCCTCTACTGGGGAGCCCAGGCTGGACACAGCACTCCAGCTGTGGCCTTACCAGTGGTGAGTAGAGGGGAAGGATTCCCTCCCTTGACCTGCTGGCCATGCTTTGCCCAGTGCAGCCCAGGAGACCATGAGCCTTCATTGTGGCAAGGGGACCTTAAGGCTCATGTTCAGCTTGGTGTCCACCAGGAGCCACAAATCATTTTCTGCCAAGCTGAAGAGATACTCCTGTATGTGTAGTGAATCTCTTTGCAGTGCTATGAAATCAGAAAGTCTTTTTGTGCATCACAATAAACTCTTTAGTTTCCTAATAAGAGAAAAGCATATGCCTGTTAAGTGAAGTGCATTGCCTGCTGTGCAGTGAATCCCTCGCTCCTAACACAAATTGACTCAGTATGTGGTTGAGTTAATTTTAATTCCTGTTTCATACGCAGCTGACGGTAGTCAATGTGCATCTTCAGCTCTGTGCTCTCCATGGCTGTTAGAAAGGAATCTGTGTGCAGCAACAGGCAAAGGATGGGGCAAGAAGCCCGCAAAGGTTCAGTCAAGTAATTGCATGTCATCAGATCTGGATATGGAGCTATTTCTCTGAATCGTCTACACATCTATCAGTCTACACATTGAATTTCCATCGTAATTGTCATTGCTCAGGGGACCTCTTTTTCAACAGAACAATGTTAATGACAAAGTGCACCAGGCAACTTCTTTGGAAGCACAGCTGGGAACTAACAACCAGTGCTCTGTTTGGCCTGTAAAACAGACCAGCAGGATATTTAGCCTGTTGACTTGGGATGCAGGGCGTCTTTTGTGGAACCAGAAAACTGACAAGACATGGCATGTGGATGATCAGCATAAATCAGAAAAACATGCTCATTTCTATCCCAAGAACATTGAGGCATGAGAACAGTTCAAAACCCATGAGCCAGGGTCCTGGGCATGATTTACGCACAATCTGAGCTTTGGTTCTAGTGGTGTACTGTTCATAGAATTACAGTTAATGGAGTTTGTCTTGTCTCACCAATATGCCATGAAAGCAAAGCTTTTGAAGTGCGTGAGGTTTAGTTAAGAATGAAAACATGTACTAGGAGTGTGTTACCATCAGTCTGTACCAATTCTGTACTTACTCTCGCCAGATTTTCTCCGTGTAGAATGCTATTCCTGCTGTAAGCCCAGCTGCCCAGTGTCTGTACCGCACACAGTGGTTGGAAGGTGTGGAGGCAGCGATACACATGATGTGGGCACAGGCCTCTCCTGGCCCTGCAGAGGGAATACGTTTCACCATTGGCTAGTATACAGGCTCAAGGAGGACACGGGTAGAGAGCAAAGGGTTATATCCAGCCAGAGAATCAGCAGATGTCCTGGGCTGCATCGATGAAAGAGTGCTGAGAATGGCAGGAGAATAGACCACAGGAGCCCTGAGGTTATCAGCACTGTAGGACACCAGTACTGTTAGTATTTGTGTGAGTCCAAACATGACTTGGACTTTACCCAGAAAAGATTTACATTTCTGTGTTCTAATGCCAGGTTTTATAAGGCAGCTACTTAAGTGTACAAGTGCAAATACGTATCTCCAATTTCCCCAGGAAACTGACATCACTGTGCTTCTACTTAACATGTAAATTGGTTGTGTGTGAGATTATGTGCAAATATCACTTGTGCAAGCAATAGAGACAATCATAAAAGGTGTTTCTTACTGTAATTTTAGGCTAACGCCTCATTTTAGTATAATTATACTGTATTTCCAATAACATGTAGGATTGGCTGAGGGTCTGGCTAGTTGGAGTTCCCCATATTTATGGCAGAAGTGTGTTTCTTCTCACTTTTACCATTTTAAACTGCACTGTTATGACCTTTATTCATCATTTCATTCAGAACTACCTCTTTTATTTTATTTAATTTAAATAGAGCACAAACTTTTAAGATGCTTTTAAGAAAAAAACATTTTTTTCTTTGTAACATAGAGCATCTTCATTTACATCCTGACCTTTTCTACCTGTTCTCTGAAGAATCTCGATTGACTTAAAAAATGAAAGCAAAAACCAGAGGAAAGCTGCTTTCTTATTAATTCACACATAGGCCGATTTCCAGGCAGTTGTTCCCAGACACATAATGACTGTTCCATCAGCACACTGTGAGAATCAGAATCATTTATTCGGAGAAGGAGAGCATGTAGCCTAAGTACAAGAAGTGCTGTATAAACCCAAATTTTATTCTGCTTTATAAACACTCCTGAATATTCACGACTTTTTAAAAATGGAAAAATAAAAGCTGAGGGCATAAAATTTGAGCCGAAGGGTGGAGAAGAAATGAAGTAGTAGAAGTCCCTCTACCGCGGTGGACTAAATTGGACTGAAATTATTTTAGTGCTCTGAGAACAGCAAATCATCAAAATGTAGTGATGTTTGTTTCCTCAACATTGGTCATTATGACCAGAAGGTGCAGAACAATCTTTTGTTTTGAAAAAAACCAAAATAATTTCAAGGTACAGCAACCACTCCTGGCAACAGCTGTGACCTCTTGATTTATAGCAGGCACTGATTTCTAAGTTATTAAATCTGTAAATATTAATAGAATTAATATTTGCTCACAAACCATCAAACAGGAAAGAGTGGGATGGGGGAGCTGGGACCAGCTGCCTCTCGCAGAAGTAAAATCTTGCTTCTGGCTTCTTCTGACCTCTTGCTTTGGGCTCAGGCTTGTATCTTTAGGGTTCTGTGATTGTAGTGACCAGTGACAAGAGTCATCTAGGCATGCTAGGGAGCATATATGTAGTAAAGAGGTTGGTTCAGTTGCGGACAGCTGTGAGTTACAGCTGATAATATTGAATTTAGATACAGACATCTTGAAATGTGCTCACAAGAGCTTAAGCATTGGGAAAAAAGCCCAAGGGAATTGTGAACTGAAGAAATGCATTACTTTGGGACAGAGAAAACCTTGGAGCAATACTGATGTGAGTAGGTGACTTTGGAATTGTCATCTGTTCTACATGGGAAGTTGAAGGCAATGGGCCGAGGAGAGCCCCTAGTGCCAGATGCCTCTTGATGTGTGTGACTCAAGAGTAGATGTCCCTTTTACCTATGATTACCTCTATTTCTGTAGACCAACTTCATAGTTGCAGTGGTGTTTAGAGAAATGACCAGGAGTAGGCTTCTGTGTGGACAACTTGCCTACAGGCTGTACACCAGCCTTCGGCCAGGGACATCAGCGTCGCTGTACAAAAACATCTGCCCTGCTCCTGAGCTCCCTCTCTCAGGGAACACGAGCAGCGTAGGAACTGTGTTTATACAAATACTGGTTATGAATGGAAAACAACTCTTAAGTCTTCTGTCCTGTTCTATTGGGTAGCACACTATGACCATCCTAATGTTCTCTCCTTTGAGGACCCAATTACTTGTGTATAACATATTCATTTGAGAACTTAATTTGCTTTTAGATCTCAGTGATGGAAGCAACATTTCTGAAGGCGCCTTCCAGAGAGACTTGTTTCAACCTTCCCAAGATGTTGGCATAATTATGTTTTTTTGCCCATAAAAATGGAAGGGGCAGCTCATCTAGGCAGCTCATTGTCCATACATGAGGGCATTTTCTGGGGTCCATACATGAGGGCATTCTTCTCCAGGGTCCTTGTAGATGCTTCTAACTAAGCAAAGTGACTGGGCCTGAACTTCTTCATCTCAATTCAGTAGCAATCCTCCTGGTTCTGAGGAGCGTGATGGTCTAGGCTTGACTTGTTCAAACTCTTATTTTTTTTTTCCTGTAATGTTGACGGAAGCCCTGTAGCCTGTCTAGCAACAGGGACAGAGCACAAATAACAAACAGTTTCTGCTTTTAAAGAGACTCACACATGCAACTAAGGAAAAACAATCAATGACCATTTAGATGTTTCTGACTGAACAACATGTCTTTAAATTAAGTCTTGCTACTCTCCATACAAGACTTGAAAATAAGAACACTCTGACTTTCTAATTTAGCCATTAAACAGCAGAGAAAGTTCTCCTGCATTGTTTGGCCAGGTGACAGGCCTGATACTTCCACCAGGGTTCTTTCTCAGGGAAACATTTCTCCTTAGGGTATCTGTCACGGTAAACAAACTGCCTTTAGGGGAGCCTAAGGACTGAGGAGAAAACTAAAATACTCAATTAGTGACCTTGTAATTGAGCAGCAGCTGATGATAATTCTCAGATTATTATCTTGGTTCAAGGTACTCATTAGTTTTATAACTAATTGCTGGTGCAAGGGACAGAGCATAGTCACACAGCTGGAGGCACAGAGAGGGTAGAATTGGGGCTGCCTGGTTTTAGATCAGTATCAGCTGGGTGACTGTTAATCATAATTCAGATCTAATTGCAAGTAATCACTGAAAAAGACGTTCTCATTCCTCTTTCTTCCTATCCATACTATATCCATACCATATTCTTACTTGCATAAGTTGTAGGGACCCACCTGATGTAATTCAGCGTACTGATGGATCAAGAAGGGTGAGAACTTCTTGAGACAGAGGTGAACATTCCCAGGACAAGGACCGCAATGTTTATCCTGCCTTCATCCTGATGTAATGAAACCTGCTTCTCAGTGCAAGTAATTTTAGGATTGCAACAAGTTGTGCTGTTGATCTTTGCTTATTTTATCAAGGGCAGGAGCTACTGTTATCTGGTTATTTAGAAAAGAAAGATCCCAAACATTTCTTTAATTACCACTTACCAGAGAGAATTCCAGGGCCTCTGGGGCTGCTCTGTGACATTGTTCTTCACAGGATGCTTCCAGGTGGAATTGGAACACAACTCAATTATGTTTAACTATGACAAGGTAGTGAAGTAAATATTATTATTTCATTAGCAGCTCTGTGTTTAATTTAGATATGTATTTCTGCACAAATCAGAAAATGCTGCAGTCTTTACTGATAGCAGTACCCCATGTAATAATTACTGTTTGTACGTGGATTCAGACATTGAGTGTGGGCCCACCCTGCAAAGCGCCAACCCCTGAGGTAGGGAGGGGAAGACAAATGAAAGGGATGTTTTGGGAGCACGCCCCAGAAGATCTTTAGGTGTTTGGGGCAGAAGGAATTATCTTTTCTGAGTCTCTCTTTGTTGGGGGTGATGGCACCTGCAGGCAGTTTGCAGCTGGATTCTGCCTGCTCTCTCTTCCTCCTCATCCACATATGATGTGGTGACCAAGCAAGGCCAGTGGCTGCTGAGCCAGAACTCTGTGTGGGAAGGAGACAGTTACCTTCCCAACTGCAATGCCTTAGATCTGTCCTTAGATCACTCTGGGAGCTGCCTCTTCTGAGCCAATTAACTCTCTCTTGAAGCTCTTTTATCAGGCATCTGAAAACACACCAGTTACCCAAGTGCTGGCTTTTTAGCAATCGTTCTTTTATCAGAAAAAAATCTGAAGTCTTTTCACGCACTGCTCTTTCTGCTTTGATAACAACAGCCCATTTGCAGTTGTAGGGTGGCTCAAATGAAGAATTTCTGAGAGCAGAAAGATTTTTGCATACAGTTTTTATCTTGCAGAAACTAGGCAAAAGCAGCAGCCTAAATCCCTGAACAGGGTAGACCACAATAAGGAGAAAGTATTTGTCATAGGTCACTGCTGCGTCCCAGCTACTTCGATGCTGACAACTCCAAAGAACTATTCACATTGCTTTTGGGGATGTTTCTGGCTTCTTGGAGCCTGGCACAACATGAGGAGTGATCTTTGTGATGGTTTTTGATTGGCCTGGTTGACTTTTAGCCTCCCCTAACATTGGCATAGCTCCCTGGAAGTCACCAGTCAGCCACAGGAGGACACATGGTGTGGCCTCTTGTGGCTTGGAAACAATTACCCAGACCGACCGACCATGTTGTCACATGTCACACTGTTATTTATGTGCAGTAGCCACGCTCCTGTGCATGGTACCTACATGTAAAATTGTCACTCAGAAAATGTTAGCCATAGCACTTTATACAAGTTTAATTTCTCTCCCGGGGGTAGCTGTGATCATTGTTTGTATCTAATTTATGTCCTAGTTTACCAGCTTGTTCTTCTCTCAGTCATGGCTCTTGCACACTGAAAGGAAAATGTCAGCTTTGCAGTAACTTTGTTATGTGAAATCCACCACTAAGCAATAAACCAGTACTTTCCGCTTTCTTCTCCAGTGGGTCAAATGCCTGCTTCTTTTAGTTTTTAATTAAAAGTTCCCTTATTAATCAAGCTGTTAATGTGTACTGCTGTTGATAATTGCTGAGCAGAGGATGGTGGGCATAGGAATTCACTTGTGTGTAGGGAGATTACAAAACAATTTGTAGGGATGCCACTGGCAGTCTCAGCACCTCAGAGCACACCATTTGTCATACAGTGCTGTCTTAGACCAGTGGTCCATCAAATTCAATCCCTTGCCTCCAGCCTCGCACAAGGTTTGCTGGAGTACTTTATTTACTCCGTTCAAAAACATTAACGGTCTTCAAAAGGAGGCTGCACAAGAGAGAAACGAAAACAGCCATAGTGGAAATACACGAGAACATATATTTCCTTCCCGCTCACATGGAATTCTGAAGTCAATGGACTTCCTAAAAACTCCCCTTCATCCCAATGCCTGTCCTCCTGCCCTTTGGCTTCCCTTGAGCATCTGATGAAACAGATGTCTCTTGGACCATATCCAGCCAGATAAGCAGACTGTGCTCCCAAAGACTGAGCATATTTCAGAGGTGAACATGCCATGAATATGCTGGCAGTAGGCTTCTCTCTCTCAGTTTTATCCTATAAGTGATGGTAGTTGTTGTGATGTAATACAGAAGAAGAGTGACTTCTTAATGGGAAGGAAGATGTAAGTTGGGCTTTATATATCAAAGTCTTACTCCTATAATACTTGCATACTCACACAATGAAACAGGAAATGATGGAACTATATGCTGTCCACTTACACAGTGTGGCTTGCATTTTTAGCGGGGCTTCATCCAATCTTTTTTTGCTTCGGTGTCTCATTACAGCTCTGGTTCTGACCTGAAATAAACCACATGCACTAGTATTAGGAATTAAAAGCCTTAAAAAAAATCTCTTGGACCTGCTACTCATTTGAGCCACAAAAGGGGACCTGGCAAGTTGCTCTCATAAATATCAAAAAGTTAAATCTGGTATGGAAATAAGAGCCGGAGTGATTAAGAATTGATTTGCAAAGCAAGGATTACAAACTTGTTTGTTTTCTCACACCTGCTCTCCACTTCAGCAGCACAATAAAGCAAGGCGTATCTGATGCACCTTTCCCCTAATTGGATAATACACTCAAGGGAATATGATCAACTGAGGCTTTTAAGATGACACCACCATTTGCCCAATTACACCTAATGACAACACGTTGTTCCTGCAAATTGCATCTTTATTCCTTGGTAGGTTACATTTCCTTTCAGGCTTTTACCTATTGATCCAGCCGCCCCTCATGTAGAACAAACTTAATTGTTGGCAAGTTCTTTATGAGACCAGAAAAATCTTTTATGTCATCTTCTCAATGTCTGAACAAGTCAGTGAGAAAAAAAGCTTGTTGTATGGAGCATGACAAATTTTAGCTTTGTAAAACAAAGCCATAAACAGAATGTCTGTATGGTTTTGGCTATACAGATAATTCATGTTCTGTGCTCACTATTTCTTCATGTACTTGCAGCTTTGATTTCATAAAGCATCTTCAACTATGTGAAGGAGGTATGTGCATTATGTAGCACTTTTAGAGTAAATGATAGTTTTAATCTTGGACTCCAAGTAGGTATATATTCACTTCATGACAGAAAATGAGATGTTTGTTGAGCAAAGCTGCAGCACCGTGAAGCTTGAGGCATGTTCGCTTCTTTCATGGGGCTGGAAGGGTTTTAATGAAGCTGGTGAAATGATGTATCCCTAAATAAAACATTTTTGTGTCTGTCTTCTCTGAGCATTCATGACTACAAGCACAGGCTGATGAGTAAGGGCGGGGTTGGATTCTGATTGTTCTCACAAATTGTCTGCCTAGTTATTATTTGTAAGTTGCAACAAAAGAAATACTTTTTTACAAATGCAGAACCATTTTATAACTTCATCCTTGTCATGCTAGCTCACTACTGTCATTCTGCACTTTCTAGTGGGGTTAACCTCAGCCCACTGCTCTGGTCTCCAGACCCTTGCCTAAATGAAAAAATGCATCCTCGCCTTTTCCAAAAGTAATCCTGATTTTTGCCCAGTCTTTTCTGCAATGCAGTTGTGTTGCCAATGGAATAGTTTTGTTATTGGCCAGCACAGTACTTCTGTTTTCAGTAGTTGCCCCCAGACCCTGCTATGGAATACGAGCATTCCTGTGTCACCCACAAGTTGCCCTTCCTGTCCCTTTTCCCAGCTCTCCCCATGGGATAGCTGGAGCTGGTTCTGTTGACTTGAGTGATTTTATTAGGTCTCCTCTTCAATTAAATGAACTTCAAGACTGAGCAACACATCCAGCCAGGGGGTCTTTTGGTCAGGTAAGTTGTTTCTCAGAGCCGGTACTGGTATAATTGAGATCAGCATCTGGCCTAGTGGGACTTTGGGCTGCTCCAAGTGAGCTCTGGTGGGACCTGTGTTTGGAGGAGTGAATAGCTGTTCGGACTGTGCCATGCACGCATTAATTCCTAACTACTTCACCTCAGGCAGCCCAGCAACACATCACTTTACCAGGCTTTGAGTGTACTCTGCAGTGTAGGTTGGCATGTGCAAATGTCTTACAAGCCTTGCTCAGGATCCTGTAGGAGCTCATTGACAGAGTGGATTAATGTCAAACAGCAATCCCCTTCAGTCAAAATCCCTCTTTGCTACTTATATACTGAGCTGACAGAAAGAAACAATTAAATTTCAGAAGAGTTATTTTATTTAATGACACTTCATCTCCTCCAGCACAACAAGATATTGTAGATTTTATTGCTGCTTTTGGCTTGTAGTTGTGTTTGCATTTTCTCTTTTCTTATTACATACATGGATCTAGAACAAAAGGTCTGATGAACGTAAATTTCTCAGGATATGGCCATTAAATAGGTAATCGTACACTACCCAATTTAGTCTTTAAAATTTGCAACTTCATCATTATTGTTGTCCTTCCTTCCAGAATTACTCCTGAAGTGCTCCCTGAACAGTGTTCTTGTAAGAATATTCAATTTTGTTCTCATAAAGGTTGTTAGCAGTAAATTGAGCTGGGGGAGTATGTATGGGTTTTCTACTTCCCTTGAGAAGCTTGAAAGCACTGAGTCTCTGAGAAATTCGGCAGAGTACACTGCACTCACCTACTCGAATCCATTTTGTCTCCTCCACAGACTTCATTTTCTGCACACATCCTCAGGAAGATGGCAAACCTGGCAGGTTTTACTTATATTGAAAAACGGAAACATGTTTTTTCTCTCGCAGTGTGTGAGAACTGGGAATTTAGCACTCTTTGTCGCAAAGAGAGAAATTCATTATGCCACCAAATCATTCCTCCCAAGCCGTCTGAGTATTGATCCCTTGTTCCTGAGTAAGTAAACCGTGTGGTTGATCATAATTATTCTGGAACATCTCATTCCAGTGACTGGATCGATAACGTCTTCCAAGGCCTCCTGCTGTGTGTTCTGTTGTGCCTCGGCACCTTGGCATCACCTGCTGCTCATCAGGAGCCCAGAGAAATCATTTGCCGTGGTGGTAAGAATGCTGTCAGCCACTTCACACTCATTTAGGTCTCAGCCAGGAAACAACATGAAGCCTTGGATGTACAGCATTTGTAATGAATGTCAGTATTAACTTCACACTGCCCTGCACATCAAGGCTGGCAGATTTCCCCTTGCTGTCACGTCAAGTCAGGCATATTGCCTACAGGGTGCTCGTCAGGAAGCTGCCTTTGAGCAGGGACAGGGATAAATATCCAAGTTCCCCTTTTCACCCAGAGGCTCAGAGTAAACCTGTCGGGGAGCAGGGGTGCCAGGGGCCCCAGTGCCAACCCAGGAGTGCCTCTGCCACCAGCAGTCTCCCTGTCTGCCTCCCTGCTCCTGACCCTCTACTGTGCTGCCAGCCCCACAGCTCCCTTTTGGCCTGCTCATTTTCTTCTGGCTCTTCTTTGTTACAGCTATTATTTATGCTTTTTTTCTCATCTTTTCTTTGATTATTGGCCTGACTCTAATGTCTTCTCTCACTGTAAGTTAAAATCTTTCATGTTGTACTCCTGAGTGTCAGGGCCTCGCAGGCACTAACAGGCCTTGTTGGCCCGAACAGCCTGACCTGGACCCTCCACCCAGCCCCTGCCGGTGGCCGGGCATGCTGGTCAGCTTGGGGGGCCTCTGTTCCCTCAGCCCTGGACCTCCCTCACCCAGACCCCAGCCTGACCACCCAGACCCCACCCAGACCTTTCGCCGCTGACCATTCCCCGTGGCCCTGCCGGCAACCCTGGGCTGGCTCCTGGCTCGCAGTCCTAGCCTGGCCTTGGGCCTGCCTCATCACCAAAACCAGCTGTAATTATATTTCTTTACATCTATTCGATAGTTACACTACAAATCTAGGGTAGGACATCCTTCTTATAAATTCAGCCGTAGAACATAAAGTCAAATGGGATTTTTGTGATCCCTTTTTCTTAATTCCTGCATAAAATAGGCCACCTTCATCTTTGATTCAAGTTCTGTAGATGTTATTACAATGCCATGCCTGTTACAAGCTGATGGTTCTTGCATCTAATGTGTAATTCAGGGTGTACCTGGCCATTCTGTGCCTGTGATAATGGTATGACAGCTTAGAGAACTGTTAAAACTTGTGACTTTCCCCAAGCTGGGCAGGTATCACAATTGCATTCCAGTCACCCCGACAGGCTACTCTCTTGCTGTTACATTTCCAATTACTATGTGCGTCTTCCAGTTTTCTTGCTATGCCCAAAAGGATCATATGACAAGGAATTTAGGTCTAAGCAGAAAGTGGATTGAGATTCAAAGAGGAGATGCCAAATAATGTACCCTTTCTAATTTGCATAATGCAAATATTTGAAAAGTGGGGGAAATACTAAGTTAGCAGGAAGTTTACTGGAGGAGTGCAAGATCATGTCAGGCTGCAAGCAGTGACAATGAACAGTAACTTAGAGAGGCTGGGAGTAGCACATTGATAAGTAAGGATTACCTGGATAATTAAAAGCAACTTAATTACCTAGATAAAATCTTATGCCTCCTAGTGTTTCAGGCAGTGTATTCCTGTTTTGACTGCCTTGATAGGATACTCAGATCCCATATTTTTAGAATAGAAAAACCTACTCATAACAGTAAAGTTATGTGACTTGATTTCCCACTTCATCTAACTTGTGCTTTTTCTGAGCCATGTGTAAGCAATTCAGAGGCTGTGGCTCATCTGCCACGGGCAAATAATGAGCAGAACACGCAAGGATATAGCTGCTTTGCACTGGGGGCATTGAGCATCAGCTCAATGACAGAAGAACTTAAAATCAGGCTGTGCACACCAGCAAAGCTTGAAGGGGATGGGAGTTGGTGTAACATAACTGTTCCTACTGACCCGTTTGTGCTGATGTGTGCGGATAATTTCCACTGAATGCTTTCCATTTAGATTTGATCTCGTTGGGCCCCCTTCAAGTGGCAGGGTGTCAGGTGTGGAGAGCTACCCTGGTCCCAGGGGAGAGTGTAGGGCTCTGAGCACGGGCAGGGATGCGGGTTACCCAGAGAGGCTACAGAGGTATGCGCTGTGCTGACTGTCCAGTGAGGTCATGCATTTTCTGTAGTTTGTTCCTCTCCCACTGAGAGGTGCGTGAGGTGTACATGCTGCAGGACAAACAGACACATGCAGTCTTCCAGCACAGGCTGCCCGACCCTGCGCCTTCGCTGCCCGACTCGCTTCCCCATCCTTTGCCCAGCATAACGGAGCTGGCCCCACAGGGCTTCCTGCCAGGGATGCAGACTTTGCTGCTGAGTTTGATGCGCTTGGACCCAGCTTGCACCCAAGAGCTGCAGCGGGAACGGGAGTCTGATGCAGGGCCTGCATGACAGACGCCTGTGCGGCTCTGCACCTGCAGGGTGTGAGGAAAGCTCATCTCTGCCTGGCTTTGCAGCACCAACAGAGACCTCTGGAGCTCTAGCAGTATACCTTATTATATTCAGGTTTATGGTAGTTTTTGAAAGAAACAAAACTACAGGAAGTTCTCTTAGCTGTATTGCAAATGAGTAGTCTTCACATGCTAGCAAAGTACTTCGAATGAACACAGAGCAAAAATTTAAGGTATACTTTAAAAAATAGCGAGTAGTTTTGTATTACATGACTTACCTGTGAGTCAAGAATTGAGCTTGACTCAACACATTGTTCCCATCCTCAGCTCTTAGGATGTTACTTTGCTGCAAGCTTAATTCCACACTGGTTAATGAACTGGAGTGTGTCAAAGGTAATTTTAGATTAATGCACTGGAATTGAACTACATATTGCATAGCCTTTGTGCAGCAGTCTGAATAGAAGCCTGTTAAGTGCTCTAAAGCTTGGTGCATCCCTAAATGCTGTAAACTGAGCGAGGTTGAAAGTGGGGTGGGCAGCTTTTAAAAAGAGGATTCTGAGCACTTTATTTAGCCTAGAAATTGAACCATCACCGCCCTTATTATGCTGTTGGAACAACCAACGGTGTTTCTTTGAAGCTTTTATATGAGGATCTTGTCTTTTACAAAAGCAAATTTTGTTATTGCTACTTGGAAACACAGAAAGCAGAGTTACAGCAGGGTACCGTGACCTCATTCCTATCTGTAGAATGTAATTTTAATTCTGGATTAAAATATCCCAAATTCAGCTGTTTCCAGCTGAATCCAGATCGGAACTGTATAACCTGAATTCATCACAGAGTCTGGCATCAGTTGCTCACCTCAGAGCATTTTTCATTTGACTGATGCTCTACACTTCAGGGCACACGCTGTGCATGGTGCCATTACCAGGCCAGTCTCATTCCCATGTTCTCTCTCATACACACACTTAAAATGGAAGACAGAAAAAAAGAAAGGCAGAAAACAAAGACTTCCTGCATTCTTGCATTTCTTTTTTCCCAGTCCGATTTGTGCTTCTAGGCAGACTGTGAATATTCAGCTCACATAGTACAGCGAAAGCAGAGCCTACACCCAGCAGTCTCTTGAAAACGGAGAGAATATGCTCTATACAAATCTGTACTTCACAGTCTGTTCCCTGAACCAGCTCATGTGGCCTGAATAACTCCAAGGCCTGCAGTTTTCACATTTCAGCTGTATCCCAGGGGTAGCTGCATTTTAGTGGATAAACAGTTATTAGGTGTTTCAGCTGAAGTTTGCAAAGAACTTTGTGGGGGAAAAATATGCAAAGGTGTACTTGTAAATTAATAATAGTCAGGTTTGTTTATTGATTTCTAACTGACCTGAATCTCTCCATGTTTCCTGAATCCATCTTAGTAGTAAACTGGTGTGAATAAACCCCCATTTTTACTAACCCACCCTTGTCTATGTCTGTGATTCAGTGCTACCAGCTCGGCTCCTTACAGGGACTGTGAAATGTGAGGCAGGAGAAGCATTTAAACAGCAAGAGCAGCTGCCAACAGGACATTGCGAACAGGCAATGAAATCCCCATGGTCCCAGACAAGGACAAACAGAGTCAGTCTGAATGATGCAGTGCTGTTGGATTTGTTCACAAGAGTTCAGACTAATGAGTTGTGTGTTAACATTTGATTAATTGTTACTAGTCGTGACGTGGCTGAGCAGTGTGAACTCTGGGGACAGCAGCATGAAATGCCTGCCCGCTCCTTTCCCTGGGAGAGGGGCACTGGTGGTTACACAGCCCAAGCCTGAGGCTGTGGTTCATTCCAGCCGAAGGCCTGGCCCGGGTGAAGCTGTGCGGTGGCCCTGGGGACCTGCTGCCCTCTGCTGCGGGTGGCCCCGGGGCATCACAGCCTGAGCCGGGTGGCCGCAGCAGCACTGGGGACTTGCCCTCGCAGCCGGACTGTGCTCGGGGAGCTGGGCCCTGCCCCGGGCAGGCTGGGGGTCGGTACACAGGTGAGAACCATAACCCCTCCGGGCACCTGCCCGATTGCCAGGCTACGCGGGATGCAGCACAGGGTGTACATCTGCACCCCGGCATGGTTACCCGGCACGGCCTCCACTTGCACAGTGAAGTAAGGCACCCCCTGGGTGCGGGGAGCAGCTCCACTGCCTGTGACCAGCTCATCATGGATGTGACTTGCTGGGGCTGAAATATCAAAGGGGCCCTCAGGTTTGTTATGTATTTTAGGAGCACTCATAGAACTTGTTCTGCCTTAATGCCAGTGGTGTGCAAGCCAGGCGAACACCACAGGCTTTGTGTGTTGCTCCAAAGCTTTCTCACGTGTGGCATCACACCCAAGGACCGCACAGTTGCTGGTGGTGCCTCTGCAGCGCTGGTACCATCGGCTGCTTGGCCGGCAGCTGCTGCGTGGTGGTACCTGTGATCCAGCTGCCTGCTCCCACAGGGCCAGGACAATGGAGCTGGTGGCCTGCAAGGCCCAGCGGAGCGGTGGAGAGCTGTGCCCCATGCCAGCCCTCGCCTCCCTGCCGGGGGGGGAAGAGCCGTGGGCCCTCCTGTGCGCAGGACCCCGGGAGGACCAGAGGCCTGGAGCTGGGCTGGGCTCGTGGGACGTAGGCTCCTGTCAGCCCGGTTGCAGTGAGGTGACGGGAACAGGCGGTGGCACTGCTGGGTAAAAAACGTAGATTTCACTCGTTCAGTTTGTTACGCTCACCCTATTTTTCAGCAACCAAGGGAAAAAATATCCAGGATTTCATTCTAGTTCCCCGAAGGCCCCTGGGAATCAATGGCGATCCACTCACAAAATAAGGAAACATACAGACGTACCCAGGGAGGTGCTGTTCCCATCAGCTGTGGGGCCCAGACATGGTCCCTGCTGGGAGCTGTGACACTGAGCATTGTGCTGGACTGAGCCCCAAACTTGCCGTATCTGGAAATCTGGGAAACATTCCTCCCCTACCTTTGCAGGTGTAGTGCAGTTCTGTTAATAGTGGATGCATCAGCATGGGAAGTGCTGTATTCTAAGTATTCTACGCTGGCTTTGTAGAGTTTAGACCTGACTGGATGAAAGGCCTTTGAAAAAATGAGGTAATCCTGAAACAGGGTGAGACATGTGAATTCCTGAACTGGAAAATGTGGTTCTAGGAAATTTGGATCTCTCAGACTGGTTACATTGCTCTGTGCTGGAAAAGATGGCAATGCAGTAGCTGCGTTATTTGCAGGTCAGCTGTCCTTCCCATGTGGGTATCCATGGCAATGGAGAGGCTGCAGGACAGAAGATGGTCACTGTGCGCATTGTTCATGGTCCTGGTCATTAGCTGAGAAAGTGCTGTCACATTTAGCAGCTTCCACACTATGTGCAGAGATTGTGATTGGATACTGATGGGAAAAAGTATAGCACAGACATTAATTATGCTCAGTTGCTTTTTTTTTCAAACTGAAGAGAGCACATACCAGCCAAACTGGGCATTCCCAGCTGAGTGGGCTCTTTTATCTTCTGCCACTGGCTTGCAGGTACAAGGAATTCACCAAGGAGGAGTCCGGGAAGACAGACCTGCCGAGGTGCCAGCACTGCACGCACTGCCATTGCTCCACAGACTGAAAAATAAGGTGGTGAGTCTTAAAACTAGACAAAGATTAACAGGCAAAAATCCCTCTTGCCCTTTCCTATGCAGTGTTGGAAGCATGGAGCAGTCTTTCTCTTACTGCCACCAGCAGAGCCTTCATCCCAGACAGGAACTCAGGAAGAGATACAGTCCAGCCCTGCAGTGGTCTTTTGGTCCCAGGACTGTTACAGGGAAACATTCCCTGAAAGTATGCAGGAGCAATACATCCCTCCATGTTTTAGAGGACAGGGAATGTTACTCAATTTCATTGCTTTTTATGAAGGTGTATTAATCCCTTCCGAGCATCCCTTCCTTTTTATTGGCCCAGTTCCTGGGCTTTCCTCACCTGTTTCCCCACAGAAACAATGCTACCTGCACACTTCAGAGCTGTTACCCTCTACCAAATGTGTTTTGCTGTTCTCTTTCCTTCCCTATCCCTTGAAAAGTGCCAGCCCTGTTACACACTGCCCCAATTCCGCTTGTGGGAAGGTGCTGTGGGACATTGGCAGGCCATCCTTGCCTTTGCAAGTCCCTATTTCATTGGTGTCAATATCTGTGGGAGTCTTGCCTTTACTTTCCCTAGCTACTGAGTCTGGAGATGGTCCCAGACAGGGCCTTTATGGGCAACAAAAGGGCTTTTTTAAATTGATGAGTAGAGCTTGAAGTTTTGCCATTCCAGCATCAGAACTTAGTATTACTTGTGGTTTCATTTGCAACAGCTACAGTGAGTGTACAGGCAGAGAGTGGATCTGTATTTTTAGTCATCGATATTAGTGATTTTAATTTCAGTATAAGAACTTTAGTGTAGGTCCTGATGGCTCACAGGAGGCAGAGCACTTTGAAAATCAAAGTGCATTACCTTTCATCATATTGTTACATTACACCATTATCTAGAGAATGAGGTGAGCCATTCAGGAAACCATTTGTGAAGCTCCTGCCCTGAAAACGTGGAGCAGCGCTTAACCAGAGTTAAGGAAAGAGGGTAAGCATACACACACTAATAGAAAGATTCCTTTCTCTCCTCCCATCCCTCATTCCTAGTGATCTGGAAAGGAATGTGATAATGCAGAAACGAACTGTCCTCCTCATTCCGTGGGGACAAGAGTGATTAGAGCCTGATAGTCCATTGGTTTATTGTTGTAATTCCTTTGAAGCCAGAGAAACACACCAGCAGAGAAAGTAGCCCAGTAACTCATTGCTCTGTTGGCATCCTCTCATGGAAGGACACAGAATAACTTTCTTGAAAAATTCTGAAGTACTCAGCTGGTTGTTTGCTGTCCTCTCTGCTTCTTTGGTGAAAGGCAAATTGATGATACTGCGCACATTCCTGAGCCACAGGCAACAGTGTTTGTGAAAGGCTCAAACTTTCCTTCAGTTCAGTGTCACAGGTTTTAATACAGCATCTCCCTCTGCAGAGGGGATGGATCATACCTGTCTGGCAAGATATAAGGCTGACTTGTTTGGAAATGCCACATGAAAAAGGCTAAATTTTTATTACTATTTGCATTAATTACTTTTCTTTTATTAACTTCCTTGAGTGGATTGGAGCACTTACAAGAATCAGGGCACTTTGCAAATGGAAGTACATTATTTTTCATCATATTACTGCATTACACCATTATCTAGAGAGTAAAGTACACCCTTCAGGTTATAACAAGCTGTAATTTCATTGAAGGCTCCCTAGGATTTCTGGACCACAAGAGCAAAGCTGCAGCAATTTAGTCAGAGGAGCCAGAAAATGAAATTACAACCCCTTTAATACCCAACTGAGGATATGCTATTGCTCTGATACACCCCAGGTTGGATTGAGTGTTTCTGATATGCTGAAACTGTCCTTTTAAGGACATTTCAAGCTATAGTCTTTACTAGCAAGACTGACTTTCAGGAACCCCAGGTCCCAGAGACCAGGGGGAAAGCCTGGACCAAGGGAGATGTACCCTTGGTGGAAGAGGATCAGGTCAGGGAATACTTGAGCAAACTGGACCATAAATCCATAGGCCCTGATAGCATGCACCCAGGAGTGCTGAGGGAGCTGGTAGATGTCATTGGCCACTCTCAATAACTTTTGATTGATCATGGTGACTGGGAGTAGTGCCTGAAAGCTGGAGGAAAGCAAATGTCACTCCTGTCTTCAAGAACAGCAAGGAGGAGGGCCCAGGCAATGACAGGCTGGTCAGCCTTACCTTGGTCCCTGGCAATGTGATGGAGCAGCTAATCCTGGAAACCAGACACAATAAGGACAAGAAAATCATCAGGAGTAGTCAGCATGGCTTCATCAAGGAGAAGTCATGTTTGACTGCCTTGATAAACTTACACGATGAGATGACTGGCCTGGTAGATGAGGGGAGAGCAGTGGATAATGCCTACCTGGACTTCAGTCAGGCCTTTGACACCGTCTCCCGTAAGATCCTCAAAGACACGCTCTAGATCTATGGGCTGGGTAAGCAGTCAGTGATGTGGATTGAAAACTGAGTGAATGACCAAGGGTGGTGATCAGCGTCAGGATGTCTAGTTGGAGGCCAGTAACTCGCAGTGTACCCACAGGGTCCTTCTGACCAGCGACTACGGGAACTGTATGGGAAGAGAACCGCTGGCGCCTGGCCCAGGAGCGCACCCTGCCAGAGGGAAGATGCCGAGAGCTGGGGTGCTCCCATGCAAGGCATGGGCAGCTGGAGGGCAGCTGTCCCCCAGCTCCCATCACCCATGGGGCATGGGGCACCAGGATCTTCTCTGGGCCCTGGTCCAGCTTGTCTGGGAGCCTCCTGTGGCTGCAGGGGCAGATGGCAGCAGACTAAATGGGGCACACTGAGCTCACCCACACTGCAGGGGATGTGGTCTCAGCTTTGAGATGCTGGGGTCCACCACTCTACGAACCTGGGAGTTAAACTTGAAAACTCGTCTAACTCCGAAGCCAGAAGGTTCACTGCAAGGTGAACAGAAGGTTCACAAGCAGGCCTGTGCTCAGCCTACGTTGAACAGCCTGGCATCCAAACCCTGTAAAGTAACCCCTTGCAAAACACTGGACTTTGTACCCATTAAAAAAAATCCCTTTTTCTCCTCTCTTTGCCCAGTATCATTCTGAACCCTATCCCCAGCTGTTGGTACATGTCAACCTAATAATTCCCTCATTGTGAAAGCACTGCAAAAATGAACTGCATCGTGTATTGGGAGATGTCTGTAATTTAGCCATGTCTTCTGACGCTGTGCAAGAAGGAATGAAATTGCCATATGAATGTAAAGGGAATCAGAGTTTGGGAAGACAGCAGTCACAAAACAAACTCATGGTTTGCTGTAAGGCCTCCCTGAGAGCTGATGCTGAATTAAAAGCTACATTCTTTCCAGGTCAGATCAGCAAAGATTTTTCACAATTCTAACCAGAACTGCCCTCATGAGCTTATGTTTCTCTCCGTAACAAACTCCCAGGGTAGCTCATGTCCTTTATTCACCATTTCTGTCAGTATAGCTGATGCCTGCTGGTGTTTCTGAAATGGTATCCCAGCAGTGAGGCAGGGTTAGTTTCTATAGTGACTGGAGATTAAAGAACTAATCTTTAATCTGAATGTAATTTATCAGTCCGTTACATTCAATTCACCTGGTTATTTCATATCTGTCCTCAGTCTGCTACTTGGTTTCTTCCCAGCAACTCCCAATTGAAAGAGCAAAAATTATACAAGGCCAGGACCAATAAAACCCCCAACATCTGGAGATACAATGGTTCACATCTGTAAGGCTGGGGACTCTTCTCTTACTGAAGGTCTGGGCTGACAAACCAAGGGTGGCACCATTAGAACTGACCAGGGCAGTGTAAGTCGTGCGTTGAGGAAGGCATAGAAAGGTAAATCTTATCAGTCCACAAGCCGGTGGGGTTTTATTCCCTTGCAGGAATGAAAATCAATTGCTAGAAGCACAAAGGGACCCTCCCCAGTTTCAGCTCCACACAAGCTCTTTGCTCTGGTGTTTCAGCCCAGCTTTCATCCTCCTGTATTGGATCTAGACCCACAGCCTGTCCCAGGACTTTCCTGTGCAAATGAGCATTAAGAGCTGTGCTTATGCCACCTGCTCAGTAAAAAAACTGCTGTGCTTTTTGTGCATTCCCTTTGCCGCCACTGTGTTGAACAGAGACCAGCCAGAACCAGA